>LR738713.1:592950575-593182857 GCA_902687465.1 Secale cereale
AATAAATAATGCAAAAAAAAAAACAGGAAAATAAAAATAAAAATAGCAACAATAAGTATTTTATTGTAAGTAGAAACAAATTTGAATACTACTGGCACTAACAGAAAGTTTGTAATTGGTTTTACCTAAAGTAATAATATTCACAAAGAAACTATAAATACAACAAAAAACAACTTAGAAATAAATAAAGCATAAAAGGAAAAAATACATTAAAAAAATGGGCGCTGCCCAGTGAGCCTGCAAGGCCTACGGCCTAGGATGCAGCTGGACTATAAGGCCCAGCAGACTCACAGGGCAGCGCACAGAGTTAGGCCCAGAACCCTGCAATAGAGAGGAGTTCAATACAGCGCCCGCAGTGGGGCTTATAAACAACTCCGAGCCCCTGTCAACTAGCGAGGTGGGACTAAAGATTTTGGCCGCGGGGCAGCACAGGGCCTTTAGTCCCGGTTGGTGATTTCCTCTTTTGTGTGTTGATTGAAGATTGAGAGTCTCTTGGTGCTTGTCTTTGACTATCCTTGAGATATGTTGTGGTGATTGTGGTACTCTCTTTGGATGGCCGCGGTGACATTGGGAAATCCATAGATTGAGAACTACGAACTTAGAGGTGTGCTTTTGTAGCCCTACATAATTCTCGTCCTCTCTTGACCACAAAGGAATAACCTCCGAGTGCGTCTCCATTCTGGGAAATATCATGCGATTCGATTATGTTAATGTTGTTGGGAGTTGCCACTAGTGAAAGTATGAAGCCTAGGCCTTGTTTCCACCATTGCAATACCAATTGTGCTCACGTTTACCACTTGTTTGCTTGCTGCACTTTTTATTATAGATTTATATTACTTTGCTTTGCCATCCATATCACTTGCCATTTAACATCTCTTCGCCGAACTAGTGCACCTATACATCTGACAAGTGTATTAGGTGTGTTGGGGACACAAGAGACTTCTTGTATCTTGATTGCAGGGTTGCTTGAAAGGGGTACGTTCAACCTCCACTTCCCTGAGTTCGATAAACCTTGGGTTACTCACTTAAGGGAAATTTGCTGCTGTCCTACAAACCTCTGCTCTTGGAGGCCCAACACTGTCTACAGGAATAGAAGCGTGTAGTAGACATCAAGCTATTTCTGGCACCGTTGCCGGGGAAGTAAGTGTTTGAAGGTATATCTTTAGATCTTGCAATTAAATCTTTTCATTTCTTGTTTTTAGTTTCACTAGTTATGTTTATGGAAAACCGCACTCTTAGTTCGCTGCTTGGGGAAGGCCGCTTTACCACACCCGTGGTAGAGAAGTCTCCTCCACCTACTGAATGTATCCCGTTCCAAATACCACTTGGGATAATTGAAATAATTAGGAATGATTGTTATGATGGGACAGTCAATCCTAGTATTCATTTGTTGAAACTTACAAAACTTTGTGAGTTGTTTAAGATTTCAGGTTTGACAAGAGATGGAGTCATGAGCAAATTATTTGCCTTGTCACTGAAAGGAAAAGCATTGGAATGGTATAGGCTACTAGATGACTCTCACCTGTTGGATTGGGAAGAGATCCAGTCTCTCTTTTACTCCAAGTTTTATCCTCTTCATGAAGTCCATGAGAATAGGAATTATGTTTATAATTTCTATCCTCATGACGGAGAGAGCATAGCTCAAGCTTGGGGGAGACTGAAAACGTTAATGCTAAAATGTCCTAACCATGGGCTCCCCAAAGATATGATTATTACTAATTTCTATGCGAGGCTCTCTTGACAGGATAAAGATTTGCTCGATGCTTCCTTTATGGGTTCTTTCACAAACGAAAAGATTGATGCTAAATGGGAACTCCTTGAAAGAATTCAACGCAACACTGAAGATTGGGAGATCGACAAAGGTAAAGAGTCAGGTATAATTTATGAGTATGATTGCATTAAGTCCTTTGTTGAAACTACAAGTTTTAATAAGTTTAGCGCTAAGTTTGGGCTTGATTCTCAACTCCTTGTTGATTTCCTCAAATCTTTTGCTTCACATCTTAATATGCCTAAGGAGGATTGGATCAAGCATCATGAACCTTTTAAAGAGATTTGCAAAGAAAATGAAATTGTTCATGATGATTGCAACATGCATGATCCAATTCCTAAAAATGAAGTTTTATATAAGCATGTTAATTTTTGTGGAGTGGATAGACCTTGTGAAAGGCTTATGATTGAAGAAGAGAAGTATTGTAAGCAACATAAGCATGAAAGAACAATCACTTGGGTCAAAGATTTAAATGAAATTGCTAGAGAATTGTGTGACCTTTATCCTTTTACTTGTGAACTTTGCTGTATAGAGGGTCACTTTAATTTTCAATGCATGCACTTTCAAAACATAACTGTTAACCAGTTGTGTGATAACATGATCACCCCTGATCTTTATGATGAGCTTATGTTATTTTTGATGTGTGAAGAGTTATCAGAAAAGACTTCTTGGCTAGATGTTAATGCCATAGGAATAAAAAACACTTTGCAAAATTGCCATCTCTATTGTGTTGTTAATTGCCATAAAAATGATTACATAAGTAAGATCAGAAAGGAGGAAACTTTACCAAAGTATAAAAATGTCTCTTATATTTCTGCTAATAAAAAGGAGAGTTTCTCCCAAGTTTCCCCTATTGTTTCTAATGATAAACCAGGATATGTGGAGAAGCTTCATCTCCAACCACTCCCTCCTAAGGTGAAGAAGAAGAAAAAGAAGAGGAGGAGGAAGAGGAGCGAGAAGGAAGAAGAATGGGTATCAACCTGGCATGAGCATATTCCTCCCATCAACTTTTATCCTAACGGTTGTAAGTTTAAAGAAGAAGGTGAAGTTTATTGCCTTAATTATCGTCTTGATGATACGTCCGTAGGTACTATTGAAGATGATTTTGATTATGATATGCATGTTACTTATTGTGATTGGAAAAATGATGATAATGCTACTTATGATCTTGAAAATATTTTCGGTACCAACTCTAAAAGTGATGATATGGAAATCTCTAAGCTTGGGGATGATAGGATTGCAAATCCTTTACCAACTAGTGATGTGATAATTGATAATTCTTTTGCTAGTAAGAATAAAGACAACATGTTTACAAATATAGTTGCTAGCAATGATAATGCTCTTCTCTACTATGATGATGTTATAACTCCAATCTATAGTGATTATAAAGGTACCTATGACATAAGGAGAAATTATCCTTATGAAACTTGTCATAATCATGGAGGGAATTACTCCCTTGTTGAACACCATCTTCCTAATACACAATTAATCTATAGTGTTCAAGTTGTTTATGATAGTCCTACTCCCACTATTACCAATGAGAAAGATTATGCTTATGTGGAGAGTAAGAGTACCTTTTTGCATGTGGATCATGGTAACAATGCTTTATGTGATGCTTATATTGTTGAGTTTATTCGTGATCCCACTGAAAATTATTATGAGAAGGGAACATATGCTTATAGATATTTCAATAATATCAAGTTCCCTCTCTTTATGTTGAAGGTTTTGAAGCTGCACTTGTTTTGTCTTCCTATGCTTATTGCTTTGTGCTTCAACGAATTATTCTATTGCAATATTCCTATGCATAGGAAGCATGTTAGGCTTAAATGTGTTTGGTATTTGCTTCTTGATGCTCTCTTTTGTTCTTCAACTCTTATTCCTACGAGAGCATCATTAAAGTCTTAAGCCTATCTTTATGGCTATAAAGAAAGAGCTCTAGGGAGACAACCCTTGTTATCTTTGCTTTCAGTTTGTTCTTTCAGTTTTTAGTGGTCTTGATGTTTGTTACTACTGTAGCAACATCATTGTATCTTTATTTTTCAGCTTTGTGCCAATTTTAGCCTCTGATTGCAAGAAAGTTCAAAAGTTGTGACATGCTGTCCAGAAAACAGATTCTGTCCTTGGACAGAAAAATTTGAATAAAATCACCAGATCATCTTTTTGATCTGAATTTTTTTGACAGCGTGCTCTATACAAATTGGCTTTCGAGCGTCTGTTCTGAGTTTTTTTATTTGAGTTGCAGAAGTGCCCCGAAAAAATTATTTACAACCTGCTGGTCTGTTTTTCACAGATTCTGTCCTGTTTTGCCTTTTCTTCGTTTTGCAAACCTTGAGCTTGCTTTTTCTTTGCAAAAACCTTTTGGTAATCTTGAGAAACAGTAGCTCTTCAAGATTATCTTTATTTCCAGTAGGGAAAAATTATTTTATTGTGGGTACTAACCCCGCTAATCAGATTATGATGAGTTATGTATGAAGGGAGTTTTCAAGTGTGCGAGGGAAGATGATAAAAGAAGATTCAGGAGGGTCAAACGGTCAAGCTTGGGGATGCCCCCATGCACCCCCAAGAAAGATTCAAGAAGACTCAAGCGTCTAAGCTTGGGGATGCCCCCATGCATCCCCTTCTCCATCAACAATTATCAGTTCGTCTTTCGTTCCACTATATTTTAATCACTTCATGCGTTATGTGCTATGCTTGGAGCATCTTGCTCTTAGTTTCCTTTTTAGTTTTATTTAGCTTTGCTTGCTGTTCATAACAAGTTAGAACCCATCTTTCTTTGTGTGGGAGAGAAACACGCTCCACTTCAACCTAGAACACAACATAGGATTTTCATGCTTATCTTTGCTGTGTGTGTTCTTTGTCTTTCCATAGCTGCTGTCATGTTTAGCTCTTAGTTTTCATGCTTTTCTTTTTAAAGAGATTTTGTTTAGTTGGTTGCTGAACTCTCTTGAGTTTTCATGATTATCTTGTTAAGAGAGTTTGCCTGTTGCACTAAGTTGTGTGTCTTAACTTAAAGTAGGTAATTGAGGTTGCTATTTAATTTTAGTAGTAACTTGCAATAGTTTTGAGGTATTGCCATGAGTAATGTATGAACTTTTGGTGTCAAGAGCTTTAGCCTATTAGTGATAGATGTCGTATTTTGGGCAATCCGTGTTTATTTTCGAAAACCTACAAAATAGTTGAGAACTTTAGCTACTAAATGGATCACTAATCTTTGGAGGGATCGAATATTAGAGTACACTCACGTACCATGAGTCGAGGATGCGCAAGGATAACCAAACCCCCATACACTCCTCCTCGGGGTACTTGTCTCTTTGTGAACCTCCTAATTAGATTGAGAGTTACCGATAATAAGTGCATGAGTTCTTCGGACTAATGTGAGTATTCGAAAGTTGACACTTCCACCTAGCCATATTTTTCTAGCCTCTTCGGTGCCGTGCATTGCCCTTTCTCACCTCGAGAGTTGGCGCATACTTCGCCGGTGCATCCAAATCCTTGGCACGATATGCTCTGTCATCATAAGCCTCATTATATCCTTCCTCAAAACAGCCACCATACCTACCTATCAAGGCATTTCCATAGCCTTTCCGAGATACATTGCCATGCAACATCCATCTTCTCATGACTTGATCTTCATGTCATACATGCTTTTTGCTTGATCGATGAGCCGCATGCTAGTTGGGCCTTGCCCTAATCATTGCTACATGACGCGCTAGTATCATTGAATATCCCGCTACACTGGCAGAGGCATACATTTGCATACATCATGATAGTTTTATTTTCTTTATGTTGAGTACTTTCGTAAAGTGTGAAAGATCTTCTATACTTCTTGTAATTTGTAGAGTGTTGCCCCTAAAGTGATCAAAAGATCCCAAAGAGGACAAAATCAAAAGATCCCAAAGAGGACAAATGAGAGATAAATAGAAAGAGCCATTGAGGCCACAAAAAAAAGAAATAAAAAGAGAGAAGGGGCACACTACTATTTCTTTTGAGAGACCCACACTCGTACTCCATCTTATACCTTGTACTCCATAGAGATTATCATTCATGCATATAGCTATGTGGGGACCTTCACACTATAAGAACTTGGCTTGTATATTCTAATGATGAGCCTCCTCAAAAGAGCTCTAGGTCTTCTTGAGCAAGCAAGTTGGATGCACCCCCACTAGTTCCATTGGAGAGCTTACCTTAGCTCATATGTGCATCCGTTGCATGGCAATTCCTACTCCTCACATCATATCTATCATTTGTCTTTCTCTCGCCGATGATTGTCCTCATTGATGAGAGCCTTTCACACCTTTTTGTCTTCCCCCTCCATCATTTTTCTCTCTTTGCCATCCTAAGTGTCGACTTTCTTGCTTACGCTCATCCATTGCATGAGTGCTCAAAATATCGAAAGGGAGTGGATCATTTTGACTTGTACCTGGCTGTTGGTCTGGGGATGAGTCAAGATAAGATTCCAAAGAAGACCAAGTGTGAAACTTTAGTAGATTAAGTTCTCAACAATACAAAAACTATGTTTTACTCTCTCGTATATCCCTATCCCCTTTCATGCAAGCAAACACCATTTGGAGACTGATACGTCCAAAACGTATCTATAATTTCTGCTTGCTCCATGCCACTTTTGGGTGATATTGTTATGATATTCATACACTTCCATACACTTTTGATCATATTTGGACTAACCTACTAATCCAGTGCACCCCGGTGCCAGTTTCTGTTTTCGGCTGTTTTTGTATTTCAGGTTTTCACGTTACGAGAACTGCCAGGAAAAATCCAGAAAAATCATATAAAAATCAGCGTTCCAGAACCTACCTTGCGCCCGAAGGACAGCCGGGGGGGGGGCACCATGGCTCCAGGCGCCCTGGCGGCGCCCCCCCTGGGCCGCGCCGGGGGGGCGCCTGGGCCCCCCGAGCCCCGTCTGGTGCCCCCCTTCAGCATATATTTAGAGCGTCCTTCGAAACCCTCGGGAGGGAAACTCTTTTTCGCGATCTCATCTCTGTTCCCTCGCCGCCGCCGCTTCCAAGATCGGGAGCACCAGGAGAACTCTTCCCGGCACCCTGCCGGAGGGGAGGATCACCATCGGGAGCTTCTCCACCACCATGGACGCCTCCCGGATGAGTTGTGAGTAGTCTCCCTTGGACCATGAGTCCATGACCAGTAGCTATGTGATGTTCTCCTCCCGTTCTTGTGCTTCACTAATTAGTCCTCGTGAGCTGCCCTACATGATCGAGGCACATATGTAATCCTTATGCTGTTGCTATGATGAGTTTGCTGGGATCCGATGGATTATGAGATTATGTTTAGATTGATCTTGAGTAATATATTTGATCTACCTCTTTTATATTTATGTTCATAAGTAATTCTTGCATGTTCTCCGTTGTTATTTATTGCTTTGAACAAGTAATACGTAGTGACTCCTAGAGGGAACGTTATGCTCGATTGTGGGTTCATGCCCCTCGATGACTAGCTTGAGTGACAGAAACATGAGTCTAGGGGATGTGCTGTTGCCACAAGGGGGAAAACAACGGTGCTTGTGCCCGCGGGTGCAAGGATTGTTTACTTTACGCAAAGTTCTTTTAATGCAGTTGTCTGTTGCTTTGAGTTTACACTATGGGTGGGACTCGCAACTTAATACCAGCGAGATGTTCTGGATAGATATCTCAAGGTGGATGATTAGTAGTAGATATTGATGGATTTCGGTCTACTTAATTTGGCGTACCGCCCATGCTTTGAACCTCAACCTTTCTTGCAATGTAGTCAGCATTGGTTTGCGTTCGTGGTCCTGTCAATTGCCGAGCTGTAATTCGTTTACCTCACATAGTTGTTTTATCGTCTTTTGGGAGAGAGACATCACTAGTGAACATCATGAGACTCCGGTCCATATTACCATCATTGATCACATCCGCTATTTACTTTTCGCTATTATTTACTATTGCAAACATTATCTATCACTACTATCATTTGCGTTTAATCCTTTGTGAACTACAAGGCCGGAGGGATTGACAACCTCTCTGTACTCGTTGGGAGCAAAGTTATTTGTATCTATGTGCAGGTCCACGTTGATTGCTAATCCGCGCCGTTAGCAGTTGACACCTACTTGTTGAACCTAGGAGTCTCTGGGGATTCGATCCTTGGCATCTTTGCTAAGGGAAAACACTTCCACAACCCTGCATCTTTCACCTTCCACTTGGGGTAACCAACGAGGGGTTAGAGGCCCATCAAGGAGTATTTTCTGGCGCCGTTGCCGGGGACTCCACTCTTCAGGATAGGGGAGTTGCATGCTATCTTTTACCTTTGATTTTTAGTCTTGTTAGTTTACCTTTCAGTTTTTTGCTTTAGTACCTTTTATCAAAAATCACAAAAATAGTTATCTTGCTTGCTTGCTACTATGGGTTCCACCGAGAACACCAAGTTGTGTGACTTCACTAGTCACAACAACGATGACTTTATCAGCACACCTATCACTACACCTGCCACTTCAGCACCTTCATATGAAATTAAACCTGCTTTACTGAACTTAGTCATGAAAGATCAATTCTCCGATGGTGGAGATGATGCTGCTTTACACTTGAACAACTTTGTTGAACTTTGTGATATGCAAAAGTACCAAGAAATAGATGGTAATATTGTTAAGCTTAAGCTTTTTCCTTTTTCCTTGAGAGGAGGAGCTAAAATTTGGTTTCAGTCTTTGCCTAGAAATAGCATGGATTCATGGGACAAGTGCAAAGATTCTTTTATCGGAAAATACTATCCACCTGCTAAAATTATCCAACTTAGAAGTAACATAATGAATTTTAAACAATTGGATAATGAACACGTTGCCCAAGCTTGGGAACGTATGAAATCTCTTATCAAGAACTGCCCTACTCATGGTTTGACTACTTGGATGGTTATCCAAACTTTTTATGCAGGCTTGAACTTTACCTCGCGGAACTTGTTAGATTCGGCCGCGGGAGGAACTTTTATGTCAACTACACTTGGTGCTGCCACAAAGCTTCTCGATGAGATGATGACCAACTATTCCCAATGGCACACCGAACGCGCTCCAACAGGTAGGAAGGTAAACTCTGTCGAGGAGATTTCCTCCTTAAATGAAAAAGTTGACTTAATCATGTCTCTACTTTCGAAGCAATCCTCTGTTGATCCTCGTGATGTTCCTTTAAATTCTTTGATTGCTCAAGAACAAGTAGATGTGAACTTTATCTCTAGAAATAATTTTAACAACAATGCTTATAGGAGTAACTTTGGTAACAATCCTAGACCGTTCCCCTCTAATTCTTATGGGAACAACAATGCTTATCCTAGTACCAAGAACTCCACTACTGCACTAGAGATTATGCTTAAAGATTTCATCACTACCCAAAAAGCCTTTAATAAGAGTGTAGAAGAAAAACTACATAAACTAGATGATCTTTCTTTTAAGGTAGACCATTTAGCCAATGAGGTAAAATTGCTAAATATTAAAACTTCTCCTCTTGAGGAGAGGGAAGTCACTCCTATAAATGCTATTCAAGTGCAAATTAATGAAAATATTAGGATGATGGCTAAACTTAAAGAAAGATGGGCTAGAGAAAGGGAGGAAGAAGATAGAATTAAGAGCCTTCCTACCCACCACACTGTTGCTACTATCCAAGTTGTTAAAGATGTCCAAACCCTTAGCACCCAATGTACTCCTGGTCCCAATGGACCTATTAATGGTGATGCTATGACTATAGAAACTACCAAACAAGTGAACCTAAAGGACACCACTACCACTTTACTTGATGCTAATGACCTTGATTTTGATAATTGCACTCTTACCGAAGTTATTGATTTCCTTCACAAGATGTCTAGAGACCCACGCACTAGCACACTTAACCTTGCCTTCACAGAGCGTATCACTAATGCTCTCATCAAAGCTAGGGAGGAGAAACTTAGAGTAGAAGCCTCCATACCTAGAAAGCTAGAAGATGGTTGGGATCCTATGATAAAAATTAAATTGAATGACTTCTCTTGCTATGCATTATGTGATGTTGGAGCTAGTACCTCTGTTATGCCCAAAAGAATATATGATATACTTAAATTGAAACCTTTTGATTCTTGTTCTTTTGGTGTTCGTCTCGTTGATTCTTCCATAAAGAAACCTTTGGGGAGGATCGACGATGTTCTTATCATTGTTAATGATAATTATGTTCCCGTGGATTTTACTATTATGGATATTGAATGTGATCCTTCATGTCCAATTATTTTGGGACGTCCCTTTTTACGCACCGTTGGTGCTATCATTGACATGAAAGAGGGTAATATAAAATTTCAGTTTCCTCTCAAGAAAGGGATGGAACACTTCCCTCGAAAGAAGATCAAGTTACCTTTTGAGTCCGTTGTACGGGCTAGCTATTCTTTTACTCTTGATAAAACTTGATCTCTATGCATTATGCCTAGCTTAAAGGCATAAAAGAAAGCGCTTTTGGGAGGCAGCCCACATGAATAAATTTTTATATTTTGCTTTTGTTGTGTCTTGATGTTGTTTACTACTGTAGCATCATCATTGTATCTTTGCTTTTCATATTTGTGCCAAGTATAGCCTCTGATTGCTAGAAAGTTCAAAAGTTGTGAGGTGCTGTCCAGGAAACAGATTCTGTCCTTGGATAGAAAAATTTATATAAAATCACCAGATCATCTTTTTGGTCTGAATTTTTTCGACAGCGTTCTCTATATAATTGTCTTTCGTGCGTCTGTTCTGAGTTTTTTGATTTGAGTTGCAGAAGTGCCCCGAACAAATCAATTACTACCTGCTGTTCTGTTTTTCACAGATTCTGTCCTGTTTTGCCTTTCCTTCATTTTGCAAATCAAGAGCTTGCTTTTTCTTTGCAAAAACCTTTTGGCAATCTTGAGAAACAGTAGAACTTCAAGAATATCTTTATTTCCCGCAAGGTGCAATTATTTTATTAAGGGTACTAACCTCGCTAATCAGATTATAATGAGTTATGTATGAAGGGAGTTTTCAAGTGTGCGAGGGAAGATGATAAAAAGATTCAGGAGTGTCAAGCGCTCAAGCTTGGGGATGCCCCCGTGCACCCCCAAGAAATATTCAAGGAGACTCAAGCGTCTAAGCTTGGGGATGCCCCCGTGCATCCCCTTCTCCATCAACATTATCAGTTCGTCTTTCGTTTCGCTATATTTTTATCACTTCATGTGTTAAGTGCTATGTTTGGAGCGTCTTGCTTTTAGTTTTCTTTTTAGTTTTTCATAACGAGTCGGAACTCAGCTTTCTTTATGTGGGAGAGAAACACGCTCCACTTCTACCTAGAACATAACATAGAATTTTCATGTCTATCCTTGCTGTGTGTGTTCTTTGTCTTTTAATAGCTACTATCATGCTCTGCTCTTAGTATTCATGCTTATCTTTTCAAAGAGCTTTTGTTTAGTTGGTTGCTTGAACTCTCTTTGATTATCATGCTTATCTAATTAAGAGAGTTTGCTTCCGTTGCATTGGTTAATATGTCTATGATAAATATGCTACGTGCATAATGGCGCTTAGTAGTTCAGGTTTTCTTATGGTTAGTCTCAAATAGCTGGGGGATTCCCAATGTGTCATTGGAGTACCAACTTGATTTGTTTGCCGCTGATGTGGTATGGTTTAGTAATATCTTCATTCGAGAATTTATTTTGATTGACTTGGCGTATGCTCACGCATATTTAAGACTGTAAAGAAAGTCTGTCAAGCCTTTATGATCTTTTATTTCTGAGTAGCGATATAACTACCATGCCTGATTCAATGTTGCTTTGTCGCTCTGCATGATTATGACCGTCATTGCTCTCTTAGTTGGTCGCTCCCAGTCTTTTGCTAACCTCCACCTGTACTAAGCAGACTAACTTTGCAATACATAGCTCATGGGAAAGTAGCTTAAAAACTATTGTGGTAACGAATATGTTGCCTATGTATCTTATTTCTTATAAGTTGCTTGCTGAGTGGTAACCATGTTTCTGGGGACGCCATCAACTGTCACACTTTTGTTGAATATCATGTGAGTTGCTATGCATGTTCGTCTTGTCTGAAGTAAGGGTGATTTTCCATGGGTTGAATGAGTATGCATATTGTTAGAGAAGAACATTGGGCCGCCAACCAAAGCCATGCATCATGGTGGAAGTTTTAGCTTGGACATTAATCCTCAATCTCTTATGAGAATATGCTTATGCATTAAAGAGGAGTCCATCATCTATTTTCTATGTTGTCCCGGTATGGATGTCCTCAAGTTGAGATCTATCAAAAACGAGAAATCAAATGCGATTTATCTCCTTGGACCTTTGTACAGGTGGCATAGAGGTACCCCTTTGTGACACTTGGTTGAAACATATGTAATGCAATGATAACCCATGGAAATCCGAGCTAATTAGGACAAGATGCGAGCACTATTGGTATTCGATGCATGAGGCTTGCAACTTATAGGATGTCTTATGCATGACACATATGAAGTACTACTACCGTTGACAAAATTGCTTCTATGTTTTCAAAATAAAAAGCTCTAGCACATAACCATTCTTTTACTTTTATGTTGAGTCTCCACCTTCTTTTAAAAGCACCAACTACTGAGAGCATGATTGTCATTCTGAGTGTAATGTGCATTGTCCCAAAGTAGCATTGTCTTTTGCATGATTGTGATATCGTTTATTTCGAAATCATTGTATCTAGTCATCATTTAAACCTTGAAGGTGCCCCTGCATTTATGTTTTGCTTCACTAAAGGGGGCAATCTAGATATCACTTTACCATATTTGCACATCATGTTCATTACAAATCTTCTTGATGTTTCAGTTTCATGTTGTAAAACTTTCAGTCATTTGTGATTTTCTCATGAGGCAACTTAACTACTATAGAATCATTGTCTCAGTAAGCTTTTGTCATATGACTGTAAAAAGTCCTATCTGGTTAATAGCATGTCACCACAGAAATTATGCTTGTTATCATTTACCTACTCGAGGACGAGCAGGAATTAAGCTTGGGGATGTTGATACGTCCAAAACGTATCTATAATTTGTGCTTGCTCCATGCCACTTTTGGGTGATATTGCTATGATATTCATACACTTCCATACACTTTTGATCATATTTGGACTAACCTACTAATCCAGTGCACCCCGGTGCCAGTTTCTGTTTTCGGCTGTTTTTGTATTTCAGGTTTTCACGTTACGAGAACTGCCAGGGAAAATCCAGAAAAATCATATAAAAAATCAGCGTTCCAGAACCTACCTTGCGCCCGAAGGACAGCCGGGGGGGGGGGGCACCAGGGCTCCAGGCGCCCTGGTGGCGCGCCCCCCCTGGGCCGCGCCGGGGGGGCGCCTGGGCCCCCCGAGCCCCGTCTGGTGCCCCCCTTCGGCATATATTTAGAGCGTCCTTCGAAACCCTCGGGACGGAAACTCTTTTTCGCGATCTCATCTCTGTTCCGCCGCCGCCGCCGCTTCCAAGATCGGGAGCAACAGGAGAACTCTTCCCGGCACCCTGCCGGAGGGGAGGATCACCATCGGGAGCTTCTCCACCATCATGGACGCCTCCCGGATGAGTTGTGAGTAGTCTCCCTTGGACCATGAGTCCATGACCAGTAGCTATGTGATGTTCTCCTCCCGTTCTTGTGCTTCACTAATTAGTCCTCGTGAGCTGCCCTACATGATCGAGGCACATATGTAATCCTTATGCTGTTGCTATGATGAGTTTGCTGGGATCCGATGGATTATGAGATTATGTTCAGATTGATCTTGAGTAATATATTTGATCTACCTCTTTTATATTTATGTTCATAAGTAATTCTTGCATGTTCTCCGTTGTTATTTATTGCTTTGGCCAAGTAATACGCAGTGACTCCAAGAGGGAACGTTATGCTCGATTGTGGGTTCATGCCCCTCGATTACTAGCTTGAGTGACAGAAACATGAGTCTAGGGGATGTGCTGTTGCCACAAGGGGGAAAACAACGGTGCTTGTGCCCGCGGGTGCAAGGATTGTTTACTTTACGCAAAGTTCTTTTAATGCAGTTGTCTGTTGCTTTGAGTTTACACTATGGGTGGGACTCGCAACTTAATACCAGCGAGATGTTCTGGATAGATATCTCAAGGTGGATGATTAGTAGTAGATATTGATGGATTTCGGTCTACTTAATTTGGCGTACCGCCCATGCTTTAAACCTCAACCTTTCTTGCAATGTAGTCAGCATTGGTTTGCGTTCGTGGTCCTGTCAATTGCCCAGCTGTAATTCGTTTACCTCACATAGCTGTTTTATCGTCTTTTGGGAGAGAGACATCACTAGTGAACATCATGAGACTCCGGTCCATATTACCATCATTGATCACATCCGCTATTTACTTTTCGCTATTATTTACTATTGCAAACATTATCTATCACTACTATCATTTGCGTTTAATCCTTTGTGAACTACAAGGCCGGAGGGATTGACAACCTCTCTGTACTCGTTGGGAGCAAAGTTATTTGTATCTGTGTGCAGGTCCACGTTGATTGCTAATCCGCGCCGTTAGCAGTTGACACCTACTTGTTGAACCTAGGAGTCTCTGGGGATTCGATCCTTGGCATCTTTGCTAAGGGAAAACACTTCCACAACACTGCATCTTTCACCTTCCACTTTGGGTAACCAACGAGGGGTTAGAGGCCCATCAGAGACATTCGAGTCACGGACAGCGAGAGCTCTTGCACCTTTATGTTCTTATGTTGCTTGTTACAATGCTAATATAGACTCTTGCTTGTTATGACTTGAATTGAATTACATGCCTTGATTGCTTTACTAAAAAGTTCTTATATGGTTAATAGCATGTCACCACAGAAATTATGCTTGTTATCATTTACCTACTCGAGGACGAGCAGGAATTAAGCTTGGGGATGTTAATACGTCCAAAACGTATCTATAATTTCTGCTTGCTCCATGCCTCTTTTGTGTGATATTGCTATGATATTTATGCACTTCCATACACTTTTGATCATATTTGGACTAACCTATTAACTCAGTGCACCACAGTGCCAGTTCCTGTTTTCTGCTGTTTTTCTATTTCAGGTTTCCCCCATATTAAAAGTGCTATAAAAATTCCGGGAAAAATACAGGAAAAATCAGCGTATCGGGAGCTTCGAGAAAAACCAAAGCAGGGCCAGAGGGGATCCAGGGGCGGCCCCACCCCTGGCCGCCCAGGGGGGCGCCTAGGGCCCCCTCTCCGCCTCTGGTGACCCCCCTTCGCATATATATTTCTCCCGTCGCGGAAACCCTGATTCCGGAACCCTTTTCTCCAGAAGCTATTCCGATCTCCGCCGCCATCGCCACCAAGTTTCGGGGGACCAGAATTCCTGTGCCGGCATCCTACCGGGACGGAGAAGTGCCCCCGGATTCGTCTCCATCGACGTTGCTTCCTCCCTACATGATGCGGGAGTATTTCCCCCTCGGGGCTGAGGTTTCTACCAGTAGCTATGTGGTCAATTCTCTCTCCCATGATGTGATCTTCGTTGTGATCATAGGCTATGTTAATCTAGGGTGATCCCATGATATTTCCCCTTCCTCTATGTATTGGATTGATGTACTCACTTGTATTTATCTAGTATAATCCCCGAGACCAAGTTGACAGCGGTCTATTGGACATGGATTAGAAGAATATTTTCATGGGTGATTTCCTCTTTTGTGTGTTGATTGAAGATTGAGAGTCTCTTGGTGCTTGTCTTTGACTATCCTTGAGATATGTTGTGGTGATTGTGGTACTCTCTTTGGATGGTCGCGGTGACATTGGGAAATCCATAGATTGAGAACTACGAACTTAGAGGTGTGCTTTTGTAGCCCTACATAATTCTCGCCCTCTCTTGACCACAAAGGAATAACCTCCGAGTGCGTCTCCATTATGGGAAATATCATGCGATTCGATTATGTTAATGTTGTTGGGAGTTGCCACTAGTGAAAGTATGAAGCCTAGGCCTTGTTTCCACCATTGCAATACCAATTGTGCTCACGTTTACCACTTGTTTGCTTGCTGCACTTTTTATTACAGATTTATATTACTTTGCTTTGCCATCCATATCACTTGCCATTTAACATCTCTTCGCCGAACTGGTGCACCTATACATCTGACAAGTGTATTAGGTGTGTTGGGGACACAAGAGACTTCTTGTATCTTGATTGCAGGGTTGCTTGAAAGGGGTACGTTCAACCTCCACTTCCCTGAGTTCGATAAACCTTGGGTTACTCACTTAAGGGAAATTTGCTGCTGTCCTACAAACCTCTGCTCTTGGAGGCCCAACACTGTCTACAGGAATAGAAGCGTGTAGTAGACATCAACCCCCTCCTCGATAATATTATTTTCCCATGTACGTATGTCGTGTCGATATAAACTCCCGATAACTTCAACACGTGGGGGGGGGGGGGGGGTCTGTCGTCGTCGATATACCCCCTCCCCGATAACATTATTTTCCCGTGTATGTATCTCGTCGTTGTCGATATTACCCCCTCCTTGAAGCGTTCTCGAGGCCACCCCTAACCCTTGAAGCGTTGTCGAGGCCACCCGAAACCCTAGAGAAGCAGCGTCGAGGCCACAAATTAATATATATGATTCCTTACTGTGATTAGCTAGCTACTTCTACGTTTGCCATTAATATATCCATCTGTCATGTTTGAATAATAATTGGCATGTTGTAAATATTTGTAGAAACTATGGACGACAACCCCCGAGACGAAGCACGAGAAGCGATGTTGCTGGACATAATCGCAGACGGACGTGATGACGTCTTGTCGTTTCTCAACGACACCGATGAGCTGCTGGAAAGAGAGGAGGAAGAAGCAGGCTATGCTTATGATGGCTCCGGTGACCCAATGCACATGCAAGAAGTAGACCGTGAGGACGGCTCCGGTGACCCAATGCCGGTGCAAGAAGGAGACCGTGATGATGGCTCCGGTGACCGAACCGAGTCTGGCCAGCAGGTATATATATTAGTTAAGCCTGTGCTGACTAGTTAATTGATGCATTCATTGTTTTGGTATGTACACATATTAATTAATTAACTCTCGTCTTTGTTCTTTTTTCTAGCCCTCCGGATCGAGCACATCTTTGGTAAGGAGACGAGGCCCGAAGAAAAAGTTGAGCTCGGATGAAAAGTTTGAGATCACAGAAATCGCGCGCACCGGCCAACCGATTGAACCCATCCGGACAAAGAACGCATTTATTAATCAGTGCGAGGTTCTGGTTAGGGACAAGATCCCGATCAGCATCCATCAATGGTTAAAGCCGGCTGCAGAAGACGCTCAGGTGTCTTATGTCACTGATATGCAGAAAGAAGATCTTTGGACCGAGCTGAAGTCAAATTTCACCCTACCGCCAGAGGCTGATCCGGCGAAGCCAGTTACAGAGGAATTAATCAAGTCTTTCGCTCTTACGAAGATGGCAGAACTATTCAGGGGGTGGAAGAAACACCTGAATAAGTTTGTCCGCAAAAAAGAGACTCCAGAATTCCAGGGCATATATGAGAAGATCAGAGATGACTGGCCCGCATTTGTGGCCTATAAGACATCGGAAAAGAGTAAGAAGATGTCGGCGACAAACCAGAAAAATGCTGCGAAGGAGATGCATCACCATCGCACGGGGTCAGGTGGCTACCTCAGAGCCCGGCCTAAGTGGGCCAAGGCTGAGAATGATATGCTTCAGAAAGGGATCGAACCAGAGACAATGAACTGGCCAGACCGTTGCCGGACTTGGTTTTTCGGGGCTGGCGGAACCTTGGACCCTGTATCAGGGTGGTGCATTTGTACGGACAAACAATTGGAAATACCACTCAAGAAGATGCGGCACTATATCAAAGCAGCGCAGCAAGGGACGTTCTTTCCCGACAGAGAGAACGACGAGCTCACAATGGCCCTCGGGAATCCTAAGCACCCTGGACGGACACGAGGCACGCCAGGCTTCGTTCCGTGGAGTGTTGGGTTACCGGACGCAGGCGTTTACAAATGTCACGAGAGGAGGAAGAAAGTGCAGCAGACCGAACTGCAGGCGCTGCACGCCAGAATACAAGCGATAGAGGAACGAGAAGCAAATCGGGACAAAAGAACTACCGAAGCTACCCCACCATCTCAGCGGAGAAGCAGCGTGGCTTCCACCGAGCTGCTTCAGCCAGAGCATGTCTTGACGGCTCCTGCCAGCTATCCCGTGGATGCTATCATGGAGTCTCAAAATTGCCACCTTATGACGCAATGGATAAATATGAAGGTCAAGGCGGCTGCTGGCTCTGTTTATCCTACTGGACCCGGCGCAACTTTTCACTGCCGACCGATTCCAGAAGGATATGCTAGGGTGATGGTGGATGAAATAACGGAGGGATTTGAGGACCTCCAGCTTGACCACCCTACCGGTGAAGGGGAGACTCGGCTGGGTTCTTCACTGAAGACTCCATGCCTATGGTGGAAGGACCTCATCAACATTCTCAACTGGACGTCTCCGCCTCCTCCTCCTCCTCCGGCGAGTCAGGGCACTCCGCCTCCTCCACCGCCTCCTTCTCCGGCGAGTGACGATCAGGGCACTCCGGCTCCTTCTCCGGCGCGTGGCGGCACTCCGCCTCCTTCTCCGCCTGCGCCGACGCGCCCAAGCAGCCAGCCTCCTCCTTCTCCGCCTAGTCAGCAAGGACGGAAGAGACCTGCCGCCGCTCCGACTGCTCCGGCGCGTAAGCAAGGAAAGAAGACAGCCGCTTCGTCTGGTCTGCCGGCGTCTAGCAGTATAGCCAGAGGCGGGAGGCAATACAGATTCAGTCCTTCTCTCATGCCTCTAGAGAAGTTACCATACGAGAGGTTCGACGAGGAAAACACGAAGATCGCTGAAGGCGAAGTGAAGGACTGGCTTGAAGGGTTGAAAGCACAGAGGCATCCACCTCCGGTGAAAGCAAAGCGCACTCTTGCTGCCCTGAAGAAACCAGCGAAAAGTCAGCCAAAAGACAACTATGACTGCATTATTGAAAAGTCATTTCACGAAGCGAAGCGGTCGGGAAGTACTAAAAATGATCAAAGGTTAGCAGAAGGACGAGCTGGGAAACAAATTGCCCAGCTCGGTGAACAAGCGGACCAATCGTGCCCCCCGCTCAAGGTGTCTAGCGACATCGTCGCTAATGATCCGAGGATGGTGCCCGATTATAGCAATCTTGGAGATTACCTGCCCGATGATGTACATTATGATTTCTTGGAGGTGCAAATACAAAGATACGAGTACGGGAAGCCTCTCGTCAAAGATGAAAGATCTCTATCAACGATGATGCGAAGATTGCATGATTGGTACTTGAAAATCTGCAGAGAGTCTGGGGGGAGGGATAGTTTGTATGTGAGAGTTAAACCGGAGCATGACCTCGTTGGAATTGAACTGTTGCCTATTCCATTTGAGGAGTTCTATCAGTTTTTCAATCAATTGGCCCTCGATAAAGCAACGGTCACCTGCTACTGTCTGTAAGTAGTACTACTTCTGCCATTAAGTATCTCTATATAGCTCAACTCTTTCATTGCATGTATTTATAATTATCCTCACTATATTATGCAGATTGAAGATCGTCGAATTGAAGAAAAGACAAGTCGGTGATATAGGGTTCATTAACACATATCTCATAGATGCAACTGAGGTTGAATTGCGTGCCGCAGATACCGAGGCCAACTTGCTACGATCGTTGGTGGTAAATGAAAACAAAGATATAATACTCTTTCCTTACAACTTCAAGTGAGTGTTACTGTCTTGTCCATATTCGGTTTCCCTTATATATTAGTCAAGGTTATAGTAATGTAATTGATGAGTTCATGCATGCGTGTGCAGCTTCCACTATATTCTCCTAGAGATTAAGCTTGAGCAGGGAGTAGTAACTGTCTTGGACTCTAAACGAAAAGATCCCAAGGAGTATGTGAACATGACTCAAATGCTCGAGAAGTAAGTTAAATCGATCATTATCCACCATGCATATCAGCAACTTTGTTCATTTCTGATATCAAGTAATTGTTTCTTTGTCTGGCAGGGTTTGAAAAAAATTCACCAAAAAAGCTCCGGGACTGCCGAAGAAGCTGCAATTTAGACACCCGAAAGTAATTACTATATAGTAGCATGTTCCGCGCATCTCCTATTGATTCAAGCGCTAGTTTCATCAATACCATTTGGCATTCTTGCTTATCAGTTTGATTGACCTCTATTTCTTGTAAAGTGGTTGTGGCAGGAACAAGGGAATGATTTCTGTGGATACTACATTTGCGAGTCCATCCGCCACACGACCTGTGAGCGGGGCTACTCTGACGCACAATTTGAAGTGCGTAAGCAATTAATAATATTCACAATTTTATTTCATTACCATCATTTGTGTTGAGTTTCATTTATTCATATATATATATATATATATAGGGATTGACTATTCGTCACCCTGGGTGAGGAATAGTTATTCTTCACCCACCTCTATTTTATCATCTATACACCGTAATTTTACGTTTCGTAAATTTTGTCTTATTTTTGACATAAAAAGAGAACGTAAAAAAACCTATAATCGTCGTAAAAAATATTTTATGTTACGTAAATTACAAATGTAAAAATATGGTGTAAAATGTACATAAAATATAATTTTGACCTATATTTTGCTTGTTATGCCAAATTTTATGCAGTTTAAATCAATATGAATGTAATTATTTGTATTTCAAATGTAATTTATGAAATGAAATGATCGTAAGATTACCTCGGGTGAAGAATAATTTATTCTGCACCCTGGGTGATGAATAGTAACACTATATATATATATATATATATATATATATATATATATATATATATATATATATATATATATACAGCCGGTCTATTCTCATAACATTATGAGAATAATATTCTCATAATACTTCCGAACTGCAATGCAAAATTGCATTAGAGAGCTATGCGCACTGCTTCCTTCTTCTGCTGTGCACCACATAGAGGTGCAGCAGGAAACATTCATTTAGCATCGTTTCTGGCTAGTTTGACTGATTTCTACTGGTTTATTTGTGCTTGCGCTGATTTAATTTGTGGTTAAGCACTGAAATCTGCGAGAAAACGACGGAAATCCTTGGATTTTGGCGGATCTGCGTCCGTTCGTCCTCTTTTTCTCTGTTTCTCTGTTCTCCCCAGTGCAGATCGAAATTGCTTCGGTTTGTATGTAATATTCTGTTGTTTTCGGCATTTACGGGCTGCTTTTGATCTATCCGTATAAATTGGAGCGGATTAAGTTGTTGTTTTGGAAGAATTTTAAGTTTTCTGTCCATGTTTTTTTGCGGCGCGACTGGCTCTGGTCGTTTATCAAAGATGTTTTTTGAGTTTTTTTTGCATTATATAGTTGTTAGAACTGCATTGCAGGCTGTGTTTTTCGTCTGTGAATCGTGGTCAAGAGCGGTGGACTGCAGTAATATGCAAATGCGCGTTGAATTTTTTGTAGTGCGGCGAACTGTATTAATATGCAATGCGAGCCTGTATGAACTGCATTACAGCCACGGTTGCGTGGGGGTACTAGTTTGATAAGTTTTTTTGATTGGTCAAGCGAGGCGGACTGCTTTTTTGCGTTGCTTCTCGTGTATTTTCTTTATGAGAATTCTGAGCATAAGTGAACTGCTCTTTTTTATATATAGTTTTTCATGTGCAGCAGCAGTTGAAAGAACATGCATTCTGGAAACCCCCACCGAGCTTTTCCTCTTTTTTAACCCACATACGGAACTATAGTTTTTTTAATAAAAGAGCACTGCATCAACCTTCTTTAACAGGAGCAGTTTTGTGAAAGAATTCTCTATGTGAACTGCTATGATAGTTTTGTTTTTTTATGTGTATCCTAGCTACATCAGCGGTTTTGAAGCAATGTACATAATGAAAACAGAGTACTGAGAACTGCATATATTTGATAGATAGAAACTACGGTTCTGGGGTCATAATTAACATACTACATCATCAAGCAAACTAACGCAACATAAGCAAACATTGTCCGAAAGCAAACTAGAACGAAAGCAAACTAATCTACATATGCAGAAGGAAACTAATCGAGCACTTCCGACAGTAATCCTTGGCTTTTCAGCATCTGTCCTGCTTCACTAGTTCCAGCCGTTGGAGTTGGAGGTGGAAGTTGATACTCCCTTGCCCCACGGCTTCCAGGAAGACCCCGGGCGCTTCCTGGTCTTCTCTGTTTCAGCGCGCGCGAGGCCTTTCTTCATGGTGCTGATTCTGTTCCATATCTCGAACGCAGCGTAGGCGTCCTTGGCAGCATACTCGACGTGCTTGGTGCTGAGAATGGAAGTCCACAGGCTGTGGTCGTGGTCTGTCATCTTCATCTTCATGTCCGCGTACTCGTCGTCGATGATGGCAGCAGCTACATCGCCAAGCGAGTCCAGTGGCTTCGTTCCATCAGGCACCCTCCTGTTCGTCTGGATGTCGACGAAGTTGGTGACGTGGAGGTCGCAGGCTGCGAGCTTCTGCTTGTCCTGCTCGATGGCGAAGCCAGCGAACTCGAACCTAAGGAAAGTGAACCGCAAGTTATACCTTTCGGAACTGCATACATGGGCATATAGAACTGCAACGCGTACTCGGCAGAGAGAATTGCTTACCTTGGGTCGCCGAGGAACCTGTCGAAGGTGTGGCATCTCTGGCCCAATGTACCACATACCTGGAAAACAAGCACTGGCTGGTACTTGCCGATGGATAGTTGAACCAGGGCCGCTCTGCAGTGGTCGGGTGTGTACTCCACGTCGATGCCGACGATCTTCTGGCGGCGCCGCTGGAGAAGTGTCTTGAACTCTTCGACGTACATCGCCATGGCGGCGACGTCGGTGGTGTAGATCACCTTCAGCTTCGTGTTCCCGTGCGCATGCACGGCGTCGTAGGTCCTGCTGAACCCCATTGCTGCAAAGAGGAGGAAGAGGAGGAGGAAGGGGCAGCGTCGTGTGTTTGTGCGGACGTTCTATTTCGATGGAGCGCGGGATTTAAATGGGAGCGGCAGCAACTTCTGCCGAGGCCACGATCTCGTCTCCCAACCGTGTTGGCGATCGTGGGTTCGTGATGATCGTTGCAGTTCGTGCGGCGTGCAACCGCCGGGATAGAGGATGGGTGGGGGGCGCGGGCGCTTCGGCCGATAGTGGGCGCATTTATTTTAGGGCAGGCGAACCGAATCGTCAGCCGTAAGCGAACTGCATCGCTTCAGAAGCGGAATCGTCAGCCGTAAGCGAACTGCAATGCTTCAGAAGCCGAAGCGGTTTTCCGTAAGCGAACTGCATCGTGTTACAACACCGAGACGTTTTTTTATTTTTTGTCTATGACCTGTGGGCCTGTCGGACGGGCTTTTATTCATTAAGTCTCTCTTGCAGCCCCCTTGCCCGCCTCCACTTCCCCCTCCCCCGTGCTCGCACAGAAATCCCCCCCGCCCTCGTGCTCCCGTGGTGGAGAGCGACGACGCCCGCAGCCGCCGGCGACCGAAGGGGCTCACTCGTGGTGGAGGGCGACGACGCCCGCAGCCGCCGCCGTCCGTAGGGCGCTTCATCCGCCGTTGCCGTCCGCACCCGCCTCGTCCTGCCGTCACTTCGTCCCACGGTGAGCCCCAAATTGCCCCTAATCCGGTCCAGATCTTTTGCTAGGGTTATTTTTCGTGCCAGCATTCTCTTCTTAAGGTTGTTTTTGTATGCTTGAAATTGCAACCCCCTATGGACTGAAAGTTTTCCCCTGCCTGAATTTGGTGTTTGCTGTCTAGGTTTAGGTTTTAATTATCATCCCCTGCTGATCGGAGGCACAGTATGGCTTCTTCCTCACCAATTGATGCGTCACCGGTTAGAACGGCTTCTCCATCTGGTAACTACATTAAACTGAACTGCAATTTTCATTCAGGGTCAATTTACTTCTTTTTTGTCGAACGAAATAGTGTACTGCATCTTAGATCCCTTTTTAGTAAGGCCTTTTTTTAAGACATGCGTGGCAAACTGATATGAACTGCGTCAAGTTAATTGTTTTTTACTTTTTTGGAAGGGTTAATTGTTTTTTACTGATATGAACGAAATAGTGTACTGCAGTTAGTTGTTATGTTTTTTTTGTTAAACACAAACTGCTAAAAGTGCACTGCATTTTGGACACTGCTTTGTATTTTTTTTGGCTATCCACTATGAGGTTTTGCGAAATCGATATGAGCTGCATTAAGTTTTAGTTTTTGCCTCTCACAGAACTGCATGAATTTGTTTTGTTTTGCATATCTAAGCGCACTTCTTTTTTTTATATGCGGTCAATTGGTCACTTGAACGAATTAGTGCACTGCATCATATAAACCTGTGCCAATGTGCACTTTTCAGACACGCGTGAATATGATATTCAAGCCACATGAACTGCATTTTTTAGGTTTACTGTTATGTTTTTTAATCGTTAAACATAAACTGCTGGAAAAGTGCACTGCATTTCTACATTTTTTTTGTTTTTTCCAAGTTGATATGAGCTGCATTAAGTTTAGGTCTTCATCTCACACACACATCTTTTTTTATGTTTTTTCTTAGCCACAGTTTTATCTCCTGGTGGGTCAGGGGGTGGTGGCGTTAACTATCTGATTACACGTTATTTCACAGCCGATGTTGTCGGTGGCGGTACGTCCGATCAGGTCAACATTCCACCTGAGTTGAGTGAAACCCAGTCGCAATCTGTTGATGGCACAGAGCCAGTTACACAGGATTGGATGGTCCCTGATCAGATTGCAGCCGACGTTGAGAGGAGAAGGCAGAAAGCTATTGCGCTCGGTAATACTTTCGTGAAGGCTCATAGGGCGAAGCAAGTAAAGTTAGGGGAGGGTAAGGAGATAGGAAGGAGGATTGCTGATTCAAAGAAGTCTGCTAAATTTGCCCCCGCAAAGAATCCTATGAAGAGGAAACTCAACACTGTCGCAGAGCAAGGTTTAAGTTCTCCACGCCGGAGCCCGCATGTTGATTACTCAAAGAGACCTAATTACGCCGAGGTTGATGTGGGTGGGATTCATGGAAAGCGGAGACGTGCGGACGATCACTCTGGTGTTGATTGTGAGCGTCGATCTAAGCTTGCGCGGGAAATTGCAGCTGAAGAAGCTCTGGACAGTGATTCTGATGAGGAGGATGTTGATGTTAGTAAGGTATACGCTGTTTATTTACTTTTTCTCCTATTTTTTTTAAGTTGTTTCTGCATGAGTTTTGCTGATGTGAACTGCATTTTTTATTCTTTTGTGTGTTTTTGTAGGCTGGTAAGAGTACGAAGAGGAAGAGGTCTGAAGACGATGCTGCGCACGAATGGCGTTTCAACAAGACTGTTCGTCTGTCCATTCCAAATGTAATCAAAGCTGTCGCTTTGCTGGGTGAGGTGCACAGAACTTTGGTGCGGCAAGCAGGTTTTGGCATTGTCTTTGACCTGAAATTAGAGAAGAATGTTTCTCGTGTTTTGATGTGCAAGCTGATGGGAAAGATCGACCCCGACACGATGAGACTGGACTGTGGGCCAAACAAGGTTCTGGAAATCAATCGCGAGGCTGTCCATCACATTTTCGACTTCCCTATGGGTTCTCACACTGCTCCCAGGCCTGCTGCCAGCGGCCATGATGATTCACTGACTAACCTGAAGGATGAACTCGGGTTCAACCGTTCTAGGAGCATAGATGCGAAGGACCTACTTACCTTACTTCGCACGCTGGCTGCGGACCCTGCGAAGGTTGATAAGACGATGAAGGTTTTTTTTCTCATTGTCTTCCAGTGCTTGCTTTGTCCTAGCCCCGCCACTCGGTTGTCCAGGGTAGCTGCTATGGTTGAAAACTTGGATATTGCATCTATGGCTAGCATGGATTTTTGTCAGCTTGTTGTCGACGAGCTGCAGGCCGCTGTGTACAAGTGGAATTCTATAGGGAGCAAGCAGAACTGCGCTGAGGGTTGCACCATCGTTCCCCTGTTCATGTACCTGGATTCCTTGAACCTTCGAAAAGTATCGGTGATGGATAAACGCACTCCGCGCGCCGCAATACTGTCCCATGTGCAGTTGAAGAAGATTCACAACGCCGACATCGTTTTCAGGGGAAAGATTCACCTGGACTCTTACAAGTTTGGCAAGCTGCCGGTGAGTGCATAGCCATCCTTTGTTTTTGTTTTTATTCCTTTTTTTCGCGCATGCTAAAATGTCAACCTCTTTATGTACTTTTCTTTGTGAACTGCATCTCTTTTTTTTTGTTAATTTTTTCAGTGGAAGGCGGAAGCGGACATTGTGTATAAGCGGACTGCAGTTGCGGAAGCCCCTGAAATGTTTTGTGAGCCTCTTGCTAGGGCTGCTCCAATTCGACGTGGTCGTGGTTTTGCTAGGGCGGCTGCTGGAGGTTTTTCTGGACATGCTTCTGGTGATCGCAATAGATTTGTGCAGGTCGATGAGCTTCTCGATAGGGTCATCAATATAACTAGTGATTTCCCAACATCCGGTTCCAGGATGAGGAATATTGCCGGTTTGTTTCCTGAAGGCAAAGGCCCTTCCGAAGCAGAAATCGAGGCCGCTCATAACTTTGACCGTGGGCAGCTTGAATTCCTTAAGCAGGCTATAACGAATATCAGATCTTCATTCGTTCAGCTTAAGCAGTCTCAGGATGACAGGTGTGCTACGTATGAGCAGGAAGCGGATGCAATCGTGAAGGAAATGAACAGGCATGAAGATGTTGTCCGGCCTTCTCTGCCCGACCCCGCAGATGTGGATGTATGTCTTTTTTCCATATGTGAACAGTTTTTTTTTACCCATATTTTGTTATCTATTTTTTCTGTGTGTTTGTTGCATTGACTATTTGTTTTTTCTATCGTTTTGTTCTTTTCCCAGTGTGTCGGAGAATCCTCCAAGGCTAACGCTGGTCGTGGTGATGAGCACCAGGAGCACGACGGTGTTGATTCTGATCACTTGTTTGACAGGCCATTATCGCCCGTTGACGAAGCTGCCAAAGACAATCCTATTGACGAAGTGGTCATGGACAAGGTTTGATTTGTTCCTACCATTTTTTTTTGTTACAGTGAACTTCATTGTTTGATTTTTCATGTAGTGTCCAAAACAAACAATCATATTTTTTTTGCACCAGCAGTGGCAGCGAACTGCATTTTTTAACCTTTTCTTTGTATTTTTTGCGCACCAGAAGTGGTAGTGCACTGCAGTTGTTGTCTAGAGAAGAAGCATCATCTTTTTTTTTAGCAGTGAACTGCATGATCTGGTGTTTGTTTTTTAGTTGTAGAACTGCAGATTTGGATAATAGTTTTATTTATGTTTTAATGTTTTTTAGGTTGCCGAATCAAATGTGGAGATACATGGGAATGAGGCAGATGGTGACGACGCTGGCAAGGATGAGGAGGCTGACAAGTGTGAAGAGATGGAAGGCGACGACGCTCCCCTGGTGAGTATAGAGAATTTTTTGCATTTTTGTGTTTTATTTTTTATTTTTCGTGGTAGCTTCATGGTCCGTTTTTATTAGTGAACTGCATTCTAGCTTTTTTTGTGTAATGTGTTTTATTTTTGTTAACTCATCAGAACTGCGGATTAAATGTTGAAATCCAAGCGGAGCGCAACATTGGGGATGATAACGTGGAAGGGTGAGGAGGGCAGGAGCCTGATGCGGAGGTTGATAAGGAAGAAGGTAGAGAAGGAGGGGAGTGTCCTGTCGAGGTTGATAAGGCACAAGAGAGAGAAGGAAGGGATGACATCGTGGATTGTGATAAGGATGAAGAGAAAGAAGGAGCTCCTGGCGTTACAGTTGAAGTTGCAGAAGAGACAGAAGGAACTCGTAGAGTCGGATTTGACGATGCCGGGACATCCGCTGGCATCGATGGTGTTGTTGTGCCTACTGTTTTGTTGGTTGGCGACGAGGTGCCTGATAAATTTTGTGTGGTCCCTCGTGCCCCCGAGCAATCTGTCGGCAATCTGGCTTTCCCAGCCGATACAGCCAAAGCCCCAGCCGAGACAGTTTCGATTGATTCCGAAGAGGAACAGCCAAGACTTTCTCAGGACATGAGTAATCAAGCGCCGCTTGACGATGATATTACCGGGCTGGAGCACTTGACGCTCAGCGAAGATGTATACGAGCAGCCGCAGGAAGTTTATTCTGAAACCGAAGGTAAGCGAACTGCATTATTTTTTGTTCTTTTTCCCGGGGGCGAAATGGACCGTGTGTGTGTTTATAATCTGATATCGTCCCCACCCTGTATGCAGATGAGGAATTACCTGTTGTTACTCCTTCAAGTATTGATCCAGCTCTTATGAGGAGATACAATGAGTTGTATGACGCTGTTACGAGGGCTAGGAGGGACAAGAAGAAGCAGTATGCTATTTTTTGTCTTACGCCCCGGTTAATTAATACGTTATTTTTTCAGGGACGCTCCCATCTTATCACTTTTTGCTGTGCTTTTTTCTTCTTGTCTGAAGGCATCTAGTTGCGTTCAAGGGAGAGTTTGGTGATATTACTATCGGCCATGTCGGCGAGTCTTTTTGGTCGTATGGAACGCTGAGCACGCGCCTCGCAAACATTGGCGTGTCTATGCTAGCTGAAAGGTTCAAAGGATCTCAAACTATGATTGTCCCGTACAACCTATGCGTAAGCATTTTCATTAATTTATATTTTATCTCCCTCGTCCAATTTTTATTTGTGCTATAACCATTTTTCATTAACTCTCTGGTTTTGTCTTTTTTGCAGAATTCCATTTGGAACGGCGGTGCCACAAATAGGGCTTTGAAAAAGATGTTTTCTTCAAGCGTAGAGGAACGTGCGGACAAGAAAAACTTGGTAACGCATCTTGACCATTTTTCGTCATCTTGAAAATAAGTTTTCTGTTTTTTCTATTTTTTCTCATCTGTTTTGTTTTATTCTTTTTTTAATTTCAGATTATGTTTGCAACATTTGACCCTCCTCCCGCAACAGTGAAGGACGCGATAGGCCACTACTGCTTGGTCACTTTGAACCTGCGAGAGAAGCGTTTTGAGCTTCTCGACTCATTGAACGAAGGAGACAGCGCTGCTGCAAGTGTTGTCTTCAGGAAAATGGTCAGGAACATCAAAAAAGTCTGGAAAGATGGCAGCGCAAGCTGCGACGAGCCGTTGAACCCTCCCACCCTGGACGGCTATGCGCTGACTCATATTAACGTCCCGCAACAGGGAAACGGGTTTGTACCTGTTCTCCTTTTTTTTTCCTCCTTCATTTTTTCTTGTGTAAGTGAGCTGCATTGTTTTTACTAAATTAGAAGCACATTTTCCCTTGAGCGAACTGCATTACTAATGTGTTATTTGTTGTTCTCCCTCGGTAATCTTTGTGTGTATGGAGCTGCATTGTTTTACTAACATCATTAGCACTTTTATTACTGAGTGAACTGCATTGTTAATGTGTTTTGTGTTGGTTTTTCTTTGCAGGCATGATTGTGGATTTTACATGTTCCAGTTCATGCAGACCTGGGATGGTGAAACGATTGCCAAGTTTGGGAAGGAGCACATTGGCTACATCAGGAAGGCGATGCTCTATAGTTGGCTGACCTCGTCGCATTGCTGTCTGGACCTGACATCACTTTTAATTTTTAAAGAAGGTTATTACATTTTTTTTTGAGTCACACACCTTTTTTATTAAGTGAACTTCATTGGTACAGAGAGGGTAGGTCGACTACTTTTGTTAAGCTTTTTTAGTAGAACCCCATTTGTGTGTTTAAAAATGACTTTTCCTTAGGGAACTTGATGATTCTTTTTCACTACTTTTGCTCATTATCCAATTTTTTTTTGTGTGCAGGCTTTGATGAAGGCGCACACCAAGGTGGTATTTCCTTGTTTGAAACTCAGGTTCATACTCCAACTATTCAGAAAGTTGTCCTTGATGAACCTCCCGTCAAGGTCGTGAAAGAACCTGTGTGTAAGATGTTGAGGAGTGACGCCGGCACTTCGAATAAAAAAGCTCTTGAGAAATCTCCTGTCAATGTCAAGCATGGGAAGAAAGCTGCGAGCCCTCCGAATGCTGAAGATAGCGATGATGATTTTGAGAGGCCACCACCAGTGCCTAGGAGGACCAGGAGCGCAGCTGTGGAACCCCCGACGGACAGCGAGGCACTAATTCTATCAAACAGGAGGCCTGTGCAGAAGCCATCAAAGTTTCGATCTCCTGTAGAGAAGTTGAATCCTGCGAGATTCAGCCATCTTGTGGAGATGAGGAAAGTCTTGCAACTCATCACGAGCACACAATTCAGGCAGAAATACAGCGAGTCAGTTCTTCTTTCGTTAGTTTTTTTATTTATTTTTTAATTTTTAATGTGTGTAATGTTCTTTTCTGTGTTTTTGCTTTTGTGCTACTAACCCCCCCCCCCACCTTTTTGCCGTTTCTTTTGTGCAGGTCCGCGCTTTTCCTGCACAGGAATCCTATCGAACTCTACACCGTGTCTGTGGACTACATGTTCTTAACTTTCACCAAAGATGGTTTTATGGACTCGGAATTGATGGATCATATCATCAGGTTCTGGAAGAATGACGAGAGTATGAATGTGGTTTATCGATCTGGCGAACGCGTTCTGCTGTCCCCTTTGTTTATCACGGTATTTCTCTTTTTTTTTTCTTTTTTTTTCTGCTCTAGTGAACTGCAGTAAATAGTGTATAATAATTTGTTTTTAGAATGTACTGAACTGCATACATTTTTTTTGTGTGTCTTAACCGATGCATCTTAAAACGAAACAAATTATGGTGAGAATTTTGTGAACTGCATACTGTTTTTTAGAGAAGCGTGATCCGTTTTTTTATTAAGCGTCGGAGCGAACATATTTTTAAGGTGAACTGCATTAACTTTCTTTTGTGAATTACCCACACGCAGTATGTGCTTCAAATGAATGATCACGCGGATAGAGATGCAAATGGAAATGTTGTGTTGCCTTTTGTCCACAACAAGTTTAACGTCGAAGATGCAGCACAGCAGTTCGAACTTTATGTCCGTGATGACGAGAACCTTCTTGATTGCAAATTAGTAAGTTATCAGATTTGCTTTTGTTCAGCCTTTTTGTATTTATTTTCTCTCCAAAATTTTTCCAGTAATCCCTTTTCACTGATCGATTCCATAACAAATTTGATGAAACAAAATCAGATTCTGTTACCACGGTTGAAAGACGAGCATTATTCGCTATACACGATGAATAGGCACCACGAGACCCTTGACATTCATGACACTAGGAGGTACAACGGACCGGTTGATCAAACGACGCAGTGGCATAAGTCTGAATACCACAGCGACCGCACTGAAATGGTAAAAAAATTCCTTTTTTCACCTTTTTTTTTTCATGCGTGGGCGTGTTCAACAATTTTTGTTGTGATGTGTTTTTTTATTTTTTTTTATTTTCCACCAGATGATCAGGATGACTGCATTGTTGAAGAGGGTTTATGGAGAAAAAGAGTACAAGAGAAAGGAGTCGGTAGACTGGGTGGGTGTTTCAAAAAAAGCTAGCTATTTGGGCACCCCTGAGCAGGGCCCCAACGAGTGCGGCTTTTATGTATTGAAGATGGCTCAGTATTACGACGGCAAAACCTTTGTTGTGAAATTCGGAAAGCGTAGTGTAAGTATCTTCTTTTTAACTCAGCAATATCTCCTCATTCATTGATATTTTTTTCATCAGTTTCTTTTTTCGTTGATGATGTTGTATATTTGTTTATTTTATTTTTTTCTTCATCGCAGGAAGCTGTTATTCAGGATTGGAAGGCTGAGTTTTTGTTCCAGATTCTGTTCCACCCAGAAAACATGGTCGTTGTCACCGAGTTCCCGGAGGATCTAAGAAATCTCTGCATTTCTCTTGGCTTCTCTCCAAGACTGGATTCGAAGGAGCAGGATGAGGCATAAATGATAGCAGATCTTTTTTCTTTGTGTGTTGATGTCTTGTTCGTGTGTGCTCCAGAACTTTATGTAAACAGCAATGTATGGTCGCTGTGTGTAGTTCTCGATGCCCAAAGCTGTAAACACCATGCTGTGTACTTTTGTATATATCGGTCTAGTTAGTTTTTGTGTGTGTGTTTTTTTTGGTGGCACATGGTGACAATGTCAAATATGTGCATAATGGAGCTTTCAGCCAACTCCTCCTTGTGAGTTGTAACATGTTCGCAGCGCACTGCGTTATCTCATATGATTAGCAGCCAAGTTTTTTTTAAATATATGCATCCGCACTGCATCTCACCTTATCACATGGGACTGCAAAGACGAATTCAACGTGTTTGTCGTCGAGTTTCAAATTTCATCCGCACTCTAGCCAAGTTTTTGCTTTTCGCAATTTTTTTGCACTAAGCGCACTGCACTGTATACTCGAAGCGTACTGCAGTGCAAGCTTTTAAACGCGATGCACGCACTGCAGTGTACGCGAATCCTAGTCTGACTCTACATTTTTTTGTCTTCTAACTGCATTCTGTATTGATTCATGGTCATGTCAGGTTCTATACGACGAAGAGAACTGCATTCTCCAAATGACATTCCGATCTCAGAGTTCTTATACAGAAGAGGACCGCATTCTGAGATCTTATTTCCTTTTTCGTATAGAAGAGAACTGCATTTTATCAAACATATTACAAGTTAATATGTTTTTTAAAATGTAAAACTGCATATGTGTTGATCTACGCCCTTTTACCTAGTGCTTCTTCTCAGATTGTGTACTGCAGTTCGCATCCACGACGAATACGATGGAGTAGTCATCTTTGCAGTTCGCTTCCGTCTGTCATGCATGACTGAGGCAGGATGCTTCAGTGGCGGATCCCCCCGGTGGTCTTGGGGCGAAGGTGAGGTGCGCCGTCGCTTCCTAAACGCCGCCGCGGAAATATCGTCGCCGGCGGACTGCATTGCCGGCCGTTTTGGCTCGCTCTCCGTGGTGCTTGGCGCGGAAAAAGGCGGGGAGGGGTGGGGGGTGGCCGCCGGCCGCCGGGGCGGTGGCGCGGAAGAAGGCGGGGAAGGGTGGGTGTCGCCGCCGGCCGCCGGGGAGTTGGCGCGGTAGGAGGCGGGGAGGGGTGGGGGAGGAGGCCCGCCGCCGGGGCGCTCCCGCGCTAGGAGGCAGGGAGCGGTCGGGGAGGACGCCGGCCGCCTGGGCGCTGCCGCGCTAGGAGGCGGGGAGGGGTTGGGGAGGACGCCGGCGTCGGGGGGGGGCGCTCCCGCGCTAGAAGCTTTGTAGGGGTGGGGGAGGGTTGTTAGGAGAATAAGCTTTTTGTTAGGAGAATAAGGTCTTAAGGGGTGTTACGAGAATAGACCCACCCTATATATATATATATATATATATATATATATATATATATATTGACCCCCTTCTTCAAATTAGATCTTTCGGATGCGGAATGAACTCCTAGCACCAGATCGTCTGCGAGCAATTCAAGAGGAATTGGCGGCATTCTTCCTTAACCACGTGATCACGCCAGACGGAGAATACTATGTGGACCATGCGTCCATGTGATAGGAGATTATATTTGTAAGAGATAATTATTGTATATATGTACCCGGTAGTGTCGGATAGATATACGAGAACTTGTTGTTCGGCCAATCTCTCGGAGAAAGGAGAGGTGGTCGATATCACTTCTCTCTGTACGCATATATATGTTGATGACGATCTTCTGTTTCCTTCGTTTGCTTACTAGCTAGCTAGCTAGCGTGTCTAGTCCTCTCTATACGTATGTGTACTACGTAGCGTCGATCAAGCACGGACATAAGAGAGGACACTTCTCTTTATTAATTAGCTAGCTAACACAATATATGAAACACCTAAATTAACCCCCCAAAACCCCTTAAAAAAACAAAAATCACAACCACAGAAATGCTGACGCGTGGATGCCTTTTGGTTCCGGTTGATGCCACCAACCGAGACCAAAGGCCCTCCTGCCTGGGCTCCGCGCACAGGCCACATGAAGACCCATCTGTCCCGGTTATAGATTGAACCGAAACTAAAGGGCTAGGGCATTAGTATCGATCCTTTAGTCACGGTTCAAGAACCGGGGCAAAAAGCCCTTACCAACCGGGGCAGATGGCCCGTTCTCTACTAGTGCAGGAGCGTTGCTTGATGGACCCAGACATCCGAGATCCATCGGTTCAGAGCAGAGAAACGTTGCATGAATGTGAACCAGCAAGAGTGGATTCAGAGCAAGAGTGAGTCCAGAACAGAGCAGTACTATTGCAAGATTCACGGCAGGACCGGAGCACGATCTATCTTAGACAGGAGCACGTCGCGATACGTGCGGCTTAATCCCAGTGTCGACCCCCGGCCAGGCCCCAACTCCTTTCGCGCGCGGATCGGGGCAGGCGGCAGGCGGCAGGCGGCAGGCTCACGGCATCGACGCCCGGCGACGGAGCGCGTGCGGTGATGATGAGCTCTCGGCAGCCGATGCCCCATCGTCCTCGTGGCCCGAACCAGCTCGTGCCACACTCGCCGTGCAGGAGGGATCGGTCCATGGATGCGTGCATGCAGCCGGGCACATGCGCGCCGGGTCGCTTGGATCGGCGCGCCGGTCAGCCACCTGCGTACGGCGCGAACTCGCGCGCGTAGTCAACCGGGCCGGCCATTATGCCATTATGTTTTTCCGCGCGCAAGCGGCTGCGGTTGCGCGGCGACGTGTGCTGTGACCCGATCGGTCGCCGTATTTAAGGCGGCCTTGACGGCGGTGGCACCTGGCAGCCTGCCGCGACGCGCACCGACGACGACGGACGGGCCGACAGAGGTCGGTCGATCGTCCACCGTGCGAGCGGAGCCAACGGCTGGCGTATGTATCCGGGCGCGGCGGGCGGGTCTGGCGCTCGGTGGATCGATGCGTCTGGGCAGCGTGGGCCGGCTGATCCGGGCCACCGTTGAATGCGCCGTGCGATGGCCGTCCGATCCGTTGACGAGTGCTTTGCAACGCCAGGCATGTTGCGTTTGGAGGTTTGTAACATGATTCACGTTGAGTTTGAAATTTTGCAAGATGAGTGCTTTGCAACGTGAGGCATGTTGTGTTTGGAAGTTTGCAACGCGAGCCTTGTGGTCATTGCAACATACTCTCCTTGCTGCCGCCCCAAGCCACCTCCACCGTTGTAACACGAGCCATGTTGACACCCGCTAATACCTCTCCTCGCTTTGTAGTCATTGCCACATCTACACCACCGTCGTTGCAAAAACCAGTGTGTTAGCCGCCACGATGGTCATCGCTTCACAGCAATGGCTGCCGCCCTGCAACATGACATAAGACCTGTAATGTGGGGACCCCAGCCTATTAGACCGAAGCCTCCGATTGTGCATGCACGATGATCCCAAGATCAATGCTCATGAAGACAAAGAACTGATATCTCAAATACACACCCATACATAATAATAAAATCTTACGCAAATAAGAGCATTATAATCAAGTCTTACACACATCTCATGGATGGAACTCCGGATGAGACACTACAACAGATCCTTCGATGATAACTTAGGCCCTAGTCGACATGCCTTAACCCGATAGCCAGCTGATTGGGAGGCGCCCTAGTTCGCAGGGGCATCGTCATAGTACTCTTCTTCTGGCACGTAATTTTCCATGTTTGACCTAATCGACAAGCCGTGTTAGTACATTGAATATACTCACAAGCAACCCACAAAAGGATGATAACAAATGTTCATGCAATGTGTCAATACAAAGGAATGGCTCTATGTTATGTTTCATTTGCAGAAAGCTGAATCTTAAGCATGTGTGGTAACCCTAGTAATTTGTGAAACATTTCAAACAACGGTTGATACCAACGTGAGTAAATAGCATTAGTATGATTTCTTCTTCCACCAAATCCGAACAACATAATAATTCAATTCAAACATTTCCTTAATTCAAGTTTGACATCCAAGTTCCACATATATCATTTCTCCGTGATAAAGACAATAGTCATGTGGCATTTCCCCACTTCATAGCTTACATGAGGTATAATACCATCCCATGTTGAAAGATCAAAACATGAACATAGGCTAAGCATGGTCACCACAACTATCCTTGACCGTGGATACGACTATTCAAATAATTTTAACACCCCGCGAGGTTGTACACTTAACCCATAAGATTTGATATGCTCATCTTGCCAGCCATGTCTCGCCATACTGGGTGTACACGATTTGACCAATCAAACAAGACTTTTCTCAAGAGTGATGCTAGTATAGATCCCACCCAATGCCACACAACCCTCATGTTAATATTTTAAAGTTTTCCGAAATGGGGATATTCATCATGCCTTAATTTAATTCATCGTACCACCACATGAGCGAACAATCGTTGTGTCCGGGTTGAACATTTCATTTTATCCCCGACACGGTGGAAAAGGTTTCCACCTAGTGTGAACTACTACACTACACCGACCAAGTTACTAAGTCAAGCCTCGTCCCATAGGTGGTAATGTGATTGCACATGTAAGGTTGGCGTTACGGGCATGACTCACACTCTATGCCATTTCTAAAACGTCTCCACTTATTCTCCATTTTGTATATCTTTAATTTCAAGAACCATCCCATGTGAAGTAGTGGCATCCATGAGTTTTTCATAATTTTTTTGAGTAAAATGTTTTATCCCAAACCATAGAATTCTTAGGTGACTTGCATGGCTAAGAAAACTACTAAAACTCTGCCTTAAGTCCAACATATATAATAACTCTTGGGTATATAAGACTAACGTTAGAAGGATGAGGTATTATCAATGTCAAAAGGGGTATCAACAATAAGCATGTAGGTCATAGCTAGCACTAAGCAAATCTTAAGATAACATCTCTAGTAAAGCTACTTGTATGCATGAATACACATCTAAGTGAGTAATGCAAATATGGGTTCAACATGGTCAAAGTAGGTTACTTGTTTGGCTCGGAAAGGTCTTCAAAAGCTTTTGGTTTGTCCTCGAATCGCACATTCAAATCGTTCTCTATCATCATAAAAAAAATTAAGCAATTCAAACTAAAACAGAAACTTCAAAGTGCTCAGGCTTTTTTGGAAGTTATGTAATTCGACAAATCTTGATGTTAGATGAATTTAGGCAAATAATCAATTGATTTAGAGTTATGGTTAGTCAATTATGGATCTAGAAGTTTACTTGAATTGGAAAAATATAAAGGCTCACACTAGGACGATGAGATCACCCCAGTTATAACCAGAAATGCACATAGCACTATTTATGAAGATATGAAACTCATGGGCTCAGCCCAGATACACATTCCAGAGGGCAGAGGCTAAAGAGGTGAAGTCGAAGGCGTAATATGCCTTCAGTCGAACAAGTATGCGTATGTCTCTCGCTTTAAACCCGACAGATGGGACCATGGGTGGGGCCCAACGATCAAGGAGAGGGAGATAGCATATGAAATGATAGGTAGGTTCCACTTGTCATCCATAACCTTGGGACAGAACAGAGTCGGAGCCCACCGTCGGTGGTAGAGGGCCCAACGAAGCGAGTTGAGGACACCAACATGTTCAGTGGGCTGGTGCATGTGGATGGGGTGGAGGCGGTCACCGACGATGGCATATTTGTTTCCTACGATAAAGCGGAGCGGCGATTCTAAAAAATTGGGTGATGCTCATGATCCCTCATCGCACTGAGGGAAGCTTAAGGCTCAATGTAATTGAAGAATGGAGGGATAGGGAGAGAGAGCAACAACATCGTTTGACTCGACTTTTTCTGCTTGAACTCGAATGCACCATGGGAGAGAGAGAGAGGAGAAACTAGAGGCACATGGGCTCAATTGGGTTCAAAGTGGTGTGGTGTGAGGGAGCCGAGGAGCGCGCGGGGGGAGGGGGGCTAAATATGCTGGTGATGAGCTCATTGTGCACCTGAAAGGCAGTTGTGTGTGCGGCAGCCGCACTTCTCATTGGGTTGTAGCGTTGAATGATCGCATGCATACATGTACATTTGACAAATACTTAGTTGACAAATACTTGAATGAATGACAATACTGCGGACCAAATCCATTAGAGGGGAGTGGTAACCTGGTTAGAAGATGCATTACATACTATGGCTTGTCTAAATCTGAATCAATTTCAGCAAATAGATAAGCAATATTTACGCTGTATATCTGCGTATCGGATGCTCCTCTCAATCGTGGCCCTGAGACTTGCCGCTGCTGTTCATCTACACGTATTACTTCGCAATGAATGCGTCCACCTTCACGTCCACTCCGGCATCCCCATTGCCCTCCGCTGCCCCCACCGAGCTACCTGCTTGAGGGGGTGTGGAACTGGAACACTTGCCGCTTGTCAATTGAGAATTCCTGCTCGCCATAGTGCAGCCAGTCGTTGCGCCTGCCGCCAAGGCCGACGCGGCTGTGCCGCAGTGTCTCAAAAGGCGGAGCTGCGTACCACACTATCCAGAGCACTGCCATCAGCAGCAGCCGATTTTGAATGCTCGTTGACGATTTTCAGTCGTGGTGTGCATGTGCGCACTATCAAGGGCAGATGGAAACCATGAATCCATAACCATATATGAAGGAGATCATGCAAGAAAAGCATTGATCAGGTCCAATGCAATAACCTGGAAGCTATCACCATCTACAATATCGCCTGATGCAATTCTCTTCCCATATTTGACTATTGGACCTTCTCGTGGAACATCTGCATAGTTTGAGACAGTAATAAGGTTAATTCAATCAAATGCCTCCGTAGAAAATAAAAAGGTTCCAAGCATAAAAATGTAATGAAAAATGAAACCTTTAACCAGATTAGCAGATAGCCAAATGAAGTAGCATATGGAACATGCTTAATTATCATTGAATGAGAAGAATTATATGCTAAAATTATAAATAACTGAGATGAATATTATAAATTGTTTGGAGATGAGGCTCCAACTATGACAGAAGTGGAACCAAGCTCCAAACCTATCCTAGAAAAAATACATCAAGCTAAGTAACTAAGCCAAGGATCATCCTAGAAAAAATACATCAAGCTAAGTAAATAAGCTAAGATCATTCTCCGGAAGCAGACAAGCGGAAGTGCAAAACCATAGCAGATTTTAAAATCCTACGATTTCTCCTTGTAACTCCTAAACTTGAGAACACAAAAATGCTTCTACAAAAGCTTGAGGCTAACATTAACATTACAAACCATGCCAGACAACCATGCTCAAAGGAATCAGTAGAATGAGGAAACAAATATCAGCTAACGACAAGTACTGAAGACTGCAAGGCAAAAGTTACAGAAATATGATGATATATAATGTATCATACGCTATAACTTCCTTTCTTTACATGTATGGGGTATGCTGGTTTTGGAGAAGAATATAACAAAATAGTAAATAAGCACCCGCAGAAACTTGTCCATTGTTCGTGTGAGCCTTGAGAACTCAATTGTAATATGTGCAATTGGCATCATGTTTTTCATATCTACAAAATCTAGAGTAAACATAAGAGTAAGATGGTTTAGTTTTGCTTGATAAGATTTGCCTTTAAATTAATTTAACACTATCTGATGACCTAAAAATGTCGAATGCTCCAGAGAATGTTTCATTTGCTGGCAATAGAAGCTGGTTGAGTAGCCTTCAAATTAAAGGTAAGAGGATGTGAGGATAAAGAAGGTGAGAACATATCCTCCAATTCACATATTCACTTATTTTCTTCAGCAGAGATATGTTTCTCAGCTTATCCGAACACCGTGTGACATGAATGTATGACTGAATATCCTGGGATCAAGGGCAATGTATAAATCTAGTGTTCAATGGCTTACCTGACTGGAAGGTCAGAGAACTGTACCACCGAGCCCCATGCCAATCATTTTGAGCATTTGAATTGTCATTTGAAACACAAATAACTCTGCAAGGTTACCAACGATAATACGCCACTACACAAAAGACCCTGCAACAGAAGGGAATGAACAATAAATAAAACTGCGTTGCAAGTCAACTTCGTTGCTGAAACCGTCCTATCGTCATGGGTTTTGGTAAAGATATTTGGGCATCTGCAAATATACAATCATATAAACACAAGAGAAGGAAGAATAGCTCTGCGTGCGTAGACAAGTAAACGGTGGCCAAACTTTCCAATGGCGCACCTCCCGCAGCTGTCTTGTCCATTTCTATGTTGTCTACGCGCATCTAATCAATCAAAGAGTCCAGAATCTCAACAACATAACACCTCCCAGCATGCTCATCTCCCAGCATCATATCTTTCACCACATCCATTTCTTTTATTGCATTGTCAAGCTCCTGCAATCAATTAATCCCTCCGTAAACTAATATAAGAGCGTTTAGATCACTATTTTAGTGTTCTAAACGCTCTTATATTAGTTTACAGAGGGAGTAAAAACTAAGTTATATTTACTTGATCATAACTTGAGTTATACAAATTAAAAAGATATCAGAATTAGCACAACTACTTACTGAACGACTGCCAAAGTGAATGAATCCAAACTCGAATATTACCTAATCAGAAATAACACATCACAACAACCTAACATTTCAGTCAAGGAGTAAAAGAAAGTATATAACCTACTTTATACTGGTGAAGAGCTGATCTTTTTCCACGAACCAGTCAGGGATGTCACGGACAATGTGTGCTTCATCCTTCACATAGTTTATAAAATGACCCACATCAAAGAAATCTTCAAATTTACTGCAAAGAAGGCAGATGTTTTCATAATACTAATGGCAAGCACAATGTATTAACAGAGTCAAATAATGTGATACTGCAATTAAGTTAATTAAGACTCTAGATAATATCCAATATCAATTATACAACACCCAGTACATGAGTAAGAAAACTACAGACCTACTAAACATGATATCGCAAATTTTCTTTCTTATTGGTGGAACTCTAAAGCTTATAAAATGACTTCCATATGCAGTCTTGGTCTCTATATAATATCCGATGACAACAATATAATGGTAAGTAAGCATGAAGAAGAACAGTGACTTTGAGATCACATATTTTGATCATTCCAGCGGTAGTATGAGAAGAAAATTATGCTTTAGAAGAAGCCAATACTAAGATTACAAGTATATCGGTGTCACAACATGCAGAAAAACTTAGTGTGATAGTGATCATGCTAGAATAAGTGAATAACCAGAGTCCATTTTCATTTTCCCAATATTCTAGTAGGACACTACCAGTCGTTCATCGAGATTTTTCTAAAAAGTTACCTAAAGCAAACTATGTATATTAAACTATCCATTAAAGACATGTATACCAGTAGGGAGATTGACAAGTAAAAGAAGTTTACAAGAGAAAATGTAGACACCTAGAGACATAAGAACAAATTAGCACCACAAAGTTAATGATGGGTAAACCTTCCGAAAATATTTCATCTAAACCACCAAATTTTATCTAAACAACACAGGATTTTAAAAAATGTGAATGCAGAAGAAAAGGACGATGGTAAAGCTGCTGCTACCGCTGGGGAGGGCACATAACCTCGAACAGAGCAAACAACATAATAGAAATGAGATACTAAAGAAATACTCCTGAGTTGTAGAGTGTACTTGGATCTAATAGCAGCATGTCGATTGGCCTAAAGCAAACTCTAGTAAAAAGGGTTAGTGATTTATCATTTAGTTAAGTATAAGTACTTGTGTTCCTTGTTGTATTACAACATTCTATCAGAACCAATCATTCTTATAAATAGTCATACTACTGAGAGATATATAACTAAAAGTGCAAAGTAACACACAATCAACGCAACCTGATGCCTTACTTTGCATGTAGAAATCAATCCATCTGCTCCAACCCAGTAATAAATATGATTTTAATTGAACAGTCCACCAAGAAGGTGAGATGAGATGATAAGTCCTCTAAACAGATGTGGAACTTGCATTATTGTATATCACACTGTTCTAATTGGCAACTCCGCAACTACAACCATAGATGTATGAATCATGGTCCAGAACACATCATACATGTACATGCTCTTTCATTGAACACCTTGTAGGCACATAAACAAAAAGGAGATTTTCTTTCGGACTGAAGATATATATAGAGAGAGAGGGCAGGGACGGGGGATAGAAATAGGAAGACTGGACAGATTCAAACTCACCTTCTCCTCAAGCCCGGCGTGGCGCCATGTGAGCCAGAGTGGAGGTGGACATAGATGACGAGCTCGGGCATATGGCATAGTCCGTGGCTTCGAATTAAAGAGGCCATTCATCTTGGAGGTAGTCCGTCGCCGCGGGAACGAGGGCAAGGTCGCAGCAGCAGGCCTCATCTGTGGCGCCCATCACCCCTCATCATCAGAAACAGCACAAGTGCCTCCCTTACACGCCGCGCCTCGCACAGACCCTGAATGAAAATGGTGTAGGAGTACTCATTTCTGTGGCAACCGACCAGCGGCATCATCAGCAACAGCCAGCAGGCCCGCCTCACATTGCCCGTCCGACAGTAAACACAGCACCAGCGCATTACACGTGAACGTATCCGGCTCCACCAGCCCACACTCCAGCAACAGCTTGAAGTACCGGTGAGCCTTGGGGAGGTCTCCCTCCTTGCAGTAGGACTTAATCATGGCGTTGTACGTCTTGGTGTCCGGCAGCAGCCCGTCCCCGACGAGCTGCAAGTAGACCCTCTCCATTTCCTCCGTCATGTCGAAGCGGGCGAGCGACCTGAGCGCGAAGTTGTAGCAGGCCGGGGACAGCGCGTGGCGCGCGGCACCCGTTCGACAGATTGCCCGCAAGGCGTCGGCGGAGACGTGCGCGTCCTCGGCGCTCCGCGATCAGCCGAATATGGAGAAGACGAGCTGCTCGTAGCGCGCGGGGAACTGCCAGCGCGAGAGGAGGTGGAGGAGCGCGGCGTGGGAGGCGGCCGTGTGGTGGTAGCCCTGGCGGCGCGCGACCCAGTCGAAGAAGGCGGGCGCGGTGGCTGGGTCGGGGGCGCGGAAGAGGTCGGCGACGAGCGCGGGCGTGACGGACGGCGCCAGGCGCTTGTAGGCCCGACCCTTGTTCCAGCGGCGCGTCGAGAGGACGCGGCCGAGCTCGGCGACCACGTCGGGGGTGGAGGTGGATGGGGATGCGGATGTGGCGGCCGCGGCGCGCTGGGAGAGGGGCGGGAGGCGGGGGGACCCTCCAGCCAATGGCCATGAATGGGGAGGACCAGATCGCGGGAAAAAGAGGCTCCCCGTCGACCATCTCCGCCGCCGACACCTCCCGCTCCTGCTACGGAGCCGAGACGATGCGCCCGTGCTCTTTCTCAAGAAGGGATGACGAGCAGGGTCGGAGCTCGGCTAGGAGAGAGGAAGGGGGGGAAGGGGCAGAGGCGGAGGCGACAAGAGAGATGAAGCTAGGTGTGCGAGAGAGACGGAAGAGGAGAGATATGGGTTTCCTTCGTGAGGAAGTGATGGTGAGCAAAAACGTGTCCAGGTAAACACCTCCCTCAGCGAGCGCCCTTCCTTCTCTCTCCTGTCGACATCTCCTGCCCAATCCACGCGCTCGCTCGATCGAGCCATGCCGACGTGGACAACACCAGCGATCGCTCCTTCCGCGACCGTTAAAGTGTTTAATTGAGCTGGCCATGAAACAAGAGGGGGGGGGGTGGCATTGGGCATGGGGTGGTGTTGTAGGCTTCTTGGAGATCATGAGCATTGAAGGTGACATGAGCGTCGGTCGGGCATGAGGCATGCGAGGCGAGTTAGGATGGCCAACTTGGTCGAGGCGGCCATTGGCGATCATGGGCGGCTAGCGAGAGAGAGAGGAGAGATGCTTGCATGGGAAGAGCATTTGTGTCGACTTCGCCTTAGCAATTTCTTAAAATGCGCAAACGCTTTTTAAATTACATGGACCTTCAAAAAATACGTCAATACTTTCAAAAATTACATGAACAATTTCATTAATCGTGAACGACTTTTCAAATTGCACCGATATTTTATGGAAAATAGGTAAACACTTTCTTTAGCATTTTCTTTAACAAAAGTGTGAACACTATTATATAATATATTTTTGTTTGTAAAAATGCGTGAACACTTTTCAAAAGTTACTTAAACATTTCTCATAATACGTAGCACTGTTTAAAAGTTATATGAACTTTTTTTGGGCGAACTATTTTAATTACGTGCAATTGTTTCTAGGGAAATGCGCGAACACTTTATAAAAGCACATTAACATTTCCTAAATGTGCGAACATTTCTAGGAAGATGTGAATATTTTTCAATTACATGAACAAATGTTACAATAATTATTTTAACCAGTTTATTATACATTTTAAAATACAATACATTATTTTAAGCGTTTTAAAATACAGTACATAAATTAAGAAGAACATTTTTCGAGATTTACTACATTTTTCTGAGAATCTCGAGATTTATTAAATTTTTTTAGAAAAGCTTGCTAGGATTTTTTGAGAATCTCGAGATTTATTACATAAGAAATAGTTTTTGGCAGGAAAATAGGCGAACCTTACCTGTTTTATTATAGGGCGGACAAGTTGCCGGCCCATATCCGAACTCTGCAGGCCACGCTCCCGCAGGTCTAGCCTGCCGGTCTGCCCAAACCCGCCGCAGGTAACTCGCCGCTGCCTCCATCACACGCGGACGCGGGCAAAGCTCAACAGCCGAGCGCCCTCGCCGCCCGGCCGGGGTGATCGTACGTACGTATCTTCTTCCTCTCCCACGTTGCCGCTCTCATGTACTGTAGTCCCTAGCTCCAACCCCTCTCAATCCCGGCGCTGCTCTGAACGCCGCCGTACCCTAGAGCTGCCGGCGTCTCCGCGGACAGTCGTCTTCTCCGCCGTTGCAGTATAGTACCTTGCAAGCTACGACCGCGATATTGATACGCTCCAGGTTTTTGAGGTACGCGCTTTCAGTTTCAGTCATCTGTCATCCCAATTCCGAAACCAAGCTCAACAAATTCCGGGTGCGGGCACATGCACACCATCTAGATCCACCCTTACAATGTGCAGAGTTGAATCAGGGAACCTTCCATTGATGATCCGTGATTGTTCTACAACGGACAACCTTTGCGTTACTGCTTTTTTTTCTTTCGAAAAGGGGGGGAGAAGGCCCCGGCCTCTGCATCATCAGCTTGCGTTACTGCTGATGACTGAACATCTGGTGTTCATTTTCTTCTGCTTCAGTGTTCGGACTCGGGAATATGCTGCAAACTAAGAGAGCTGCCGATGATGATCTCACAGAAAGCTCGAAAAAGAATAGAGGAATCTGTACCGGTGGAGGGGAGACACCTCATGTGTTGATTTCAGGTCTGCGGGCACTTCACTTTTCTACACATGTTTTGTTACAGCTCTATTGGGGCACTCACAATTATGTTTCATCATGTTTTTTATTAATCAGGGGACTTACATTCGGATGTCAATTCGGAAGAGCCGAATGACAATTATAGCGACTCTTGCCAAAGTGTTTGGAGTGAGCTCAGCAAAGAAGTCACTTCAAAAATATCTACAAATGTTGTCTCCCTTGCTTTGTCTGATGGTGACTATGCTGTCATACTCTAGTATTCTCACTTCTTAAATATTTCTCTTAATTTTGAAAATGCTTGTTATAGATGACTAAAATTACGACCTTGTGTAGGACATACGGTGTTATTTGCATGCTCAGGCATAGCCTTGCGAAGCGGGCGGTATGTGACAAGCTTTCTGACTTCAGCAAGTTTGGTCAGAGCTTTCAATGATAATAACAGAGAAGGCCATGATACCTTGAACGTTGGTGCTGCTAATGATCCTTCACTCTTTTTACTTGTTTGCCTAAGATAGTTGCCAGTTTGTCACCATTCTGCATACTTTTTTGCTGTCCCGTTATAGATCGAAGTGCGTCGCAACGGTGAGGTTGCCAAAGGGTTGTTGAAAAGCTATGATTCGGATCAGGGGATTGTTGTTGTCCAAGTACTGTTTGTCACTCTTGGTGTTCATCCAGTGGATCTCAGTCTTCAGGTGGAATTTCTTCCCTGTACGAAGGTAGTAGCTGTCACACGTGCCGATTCCGACACATTAATGGCCACAAGTGGGATACTTGCTGTTGATTCAAGCGGAACTGAAGATGGCAAACAGCTTATGTTCTCCACTTGTAAAATCTCTGAGGTACAATTGAACTATGGCCTCTGTATTTTAACTGCAACTGTATGCACTGAACTAGTATATCAGAGCCATAAAACTGGTGTTTTCGCATGTACCTCCTTTTCCATATCATTATTATTTTCGTTCCAATGTAACCTTGTTGCCTATCACTTCATTTTTATTAGGCTTGGGAAGGTGGGCCGCTTTTTGATTATGATGGGAATTTTGTTGGCTTGAACCTTTCTTTGGTTGGGGAAAGAATTTATTTCATGCCAAGGAGTATAATTATTGAACGTTTGGAGGAACTTCTGCCAAAAAGGGAAGTTAAGACGTTCAGGTATATCTTGTGTATTTCCATTTATTTTGCTTACCTGTCTGTGTCCATCGCTAATTCCACTTCGTCCTCCCTGCCTTTGTTTTTTCTAAGTAATACTAGAGCTTAATTCCAAGGTAAGCCACATTGGTTTCCGAACAGTAATACTTTGCTGTTTATTTTGTAGATTTATGTATCACAATTGTAATTTCTTGGCTGCCTCTTTCAAGAATATCATATTACTTCAAAATCGAAGTAGTAGTTTTCTTTGTGGAAATTGCATTTTGATCCCGAGCTCCACGGAGCTTGAAATTTTGAAAAATACAAAAACTATATTTTGAAGTTCCAAAAAAGAAAACAATTGGACATGAATCTAGGGATGTATACTACATCCCCTTAAATTTTCATTTAAAAATATGTTGTGGTTCAAGCTACACACAGAAAAAAAATCATGTCTTTCTAGCACATGCACTATTCACTATAGAAGTCTTATGATTTTGTTTTTATATGCCGCTGACACCGAAACGTATTTGATCATGAAACTTTACAGAAATGTACTCCCTCTGTAAACTAATGTAAGAGTGTTTAGATCACTATTTTAGTATTCTAAACGCTCTTATATTAGTTTACGGAGGGAGTAGTATACATCGCAATGTTCATGAACAACAACAACAAAGCCTTTAGTCCCAAACAAGTTGGGGTAGGCTAGAGGTGAAACCCATAAGATCTCGCGACCAACTCATGGTTCGGGCACATGGATATCAAGCTTCCACGCTCCCCTGTCCATAGCTAATTCTTTGGTGATACTCCCTCCGTTCGGAATTACTTGTCTCGGGAATGGATGTATCTAGAACTAAAATACATCTAGATACATCCATTTCCGCGACAAGTAATTCCGAACGGAGGGAGTACATCGCAATGTTCATATGTAATTTTTTCAGATTTTTTTGCAACTTTATAATAGGATTTTCAAAATTTTCAAAAACAGGGCTCCATGGAGCTCGGGAGCAAGAAATCCACTCTCTTTTCTTTGTTCCTTTTGTAGATTTATATATGCTGTTTGTAGTTTCCTTGCATTTTTCATTGTTTATCACTAGATAATACTTGCTTTTTGTTGCCTCTAAGAATACTCATATTACTTCAATGTTGATGCTAGTAGATTTTTCTAATTTGGAAGAGTTCTTTTTTCTAGTTTAGACTTAAAATGCGGGTAGTAGTAGGATTTATGATTATTTCCTGATCTTAGAATTTTTGTGTAGATCTTAAAATTCTCTTCTCCTGCTATTCTGTTCGTGTAGATGTTGTGCAGCGCTGTTTTGGTCCATTTTCCTTCCGTACTCTTCGGATGTATTTATTGCAAGTTTACTATGTCTTTCCACAGGAATGTAGAAATAGTGAAATACAGAGAGAGGAGCAGCCCTGGCCCTATTGCACCTATCCAAGCGGTGAGCACACAGCCAGATCTATTGTGCTTTTGTGCATTCTCTCATCATCTCTAATAATATTGTTTCATAAGATCCTCACAAGTGGTGCAAACTTAGGCCTTTTACGTGTGTGCTTTCATAATAACGATATGCTGCTTTAGCTTTTTATAGTTGTACTCTCGTGGTCGCAATGCTATTCAGCTAACCTTATTACACTATCTTCATGTGTGTGTTTGATTTGGGGATATAGACAGATCTGGGGATCTAGACTCCTTGGGTTATCCAAAGCCATCATCGACTGTTGTCAGTGGTGAGTTAATGCTTGTAAGCTGGTACTGCGTTGTGCTTGTTTACAGCTTTCCTTTGCCGCTGACTACTATTGTGCCATCTATCATTGAACAGAGGGCTTGGTTTTGGTTAATACCTTCGAAGAGACTTTTGGTGACGTATATGATTCTGGTAAAGGTGTCTGGAGCAAGGTTTTGGTTACCGAATGAGGCAATTTTACCGAGGGACGCGGATAAACGTGGTTACCACGGTTACCGGGAAATACCGAGAAATACCGAGAATATTTCGAACGAATTTTATAGTTGAAGTTTGAATTCAAATAAATGAATGAATGAACATTCGAACCAGAGACCTGTCAAAACAGGAACTAGGTTCCTACGAACACGTCAGAATCAACTCTCATGGCATTAATTAGATCCTACGCACTTTACTACAAATGGAGCGTTTGAATTCAATTTTTTTGAAAAAAATGGTATTTTTTGCTTGGTATGAGGATTTATCGAGGGGCACGGAAATATGCGGTAACCATGGGAAATTTTGAAATTTCGACCGGTAACCAAAACCTTGGTCTGGAGCCAACTCACAAAAATGGGTTCTCATAGTTTACCTCGACGAGTTGTCTCACTCGCTTCATTCAGCGGTAATATTACAGTAATGCGCTATTTACTAATATTCCACATTTAAACTAGTCTCTCAATCAAATCTGCGGCATATATGCAGGAGAAAGGAGGTTTTTCGTGTGCACAGGCTTATTTATTGACTGGAATGGATGCACCCCCATTCTGACTTCAGCGAGTTTGGTTAGGGATCCTAAAGATGGAAACAAGATTGCTGAAAAGTTGAAGGTTGGTTCTTGATGTTGTTCTTACATTTTCTGCTTAGTTCTCACAGTGGGATTTGCAGATTGAAGTTTTGCTTCCAAACAAAGAGCGCAGAGAAGGGAAATTGCAACATTATAGTTTATACTATATTGTTGCTCTCATCGTTGTCGAGGATTACCGTTGTCTTCGTCCAGCTAGAATTCATGAAGATTGGTGGAATCCTTTTACTCTGGAAGATCCCAATTTAGTAGCTGTGGGGCGCTGCTTCAAATCTGGCAGGTTAATGGCTACACATGGAAGACGAACTGGCTGGTCAGGCATGCTTGACTACAGAGATCTTAGGTACTCCAGTTGTAAGATCACTAAGGTTAGTACTGCTCATGGGGTTAATCTCATTATATGTATCCATGATGTAGTAACCATATTACAAATGACAACTTCTCCATGCATACTGAAACAGCTTTAATTTCACTTTTTGTTTGCTAGGCTGGGATTGGTGGTCCTCTGCTTGACTTTATCGGGAGATTTATTGGCATGAACTTCTATGATAAGAAAATAGGAACCCCATTCATGTTTCGGGACTGTATTATTCGAGTGCTGGCATATTTTGAGGAAAAAAGGTATGCACACTTGACTTTCTGTTTGGCATATCGAAGTGCCCGTCATGTTTCAGATCAGTGTAGGACGGGACATTTTGTGTTTTATCAACAAAAAAAATTCCCATTGAATCTAGCCTACTGTCTTTGACACAGGACTTTCGATGAAGTTGACAGTGATGGACCAATCAGGTGTGCATTATACGTATTTACTCATCACTTTCATGTTTTGCATGGCAAAATCTACCGTTAACGTTATGGGAATCGTTTGGCAACGGGGCACTTCGGCCGGTCGCGTCCACGCGCAAACGCGCCTAGCGACCCGCCTAACACCACGTAGGATGAGGGGCCCACCCACGTGCGTCTTCTCCTTCCTGCCCTTTCTCTTCTTCCTCTCGGTCATCTCTCTCTTCTCTCTCCCCGTTGCCATGGTCAACCTGTCGCCCACGCCGGAGGCCTCCCAGGGACGCCGTCGTCATGGGAATCAGCCGATCTGGCCACCCTCGACCAGATCCGTGCGGATCCGCATGCATCGGAGCTCTGCCTACCTCGCCGGACCCGGCCACGCCGGAGCTGCAGCCAGCCATGGTAGACTACACCCGGCGGCGATTTTTTTGCTGGAGCCAGTTGTAGCAAATTCAATCATCGGTGGTAGCGAAAATCTACTACGGTTGCGGCAAAACGACGATGGCCATGGGCAGGCATGGGAGCTCGGCGGAGCAGCACAAGTAGCTGTGATAATGGTTGTAGCAAATTTCAACGCCGTTTGTAGCAAAACCAAACTATGGTTGCAGCAAAACGGCGTCATCGTCATCGCGAGTTCATAGCTAAGACAATAAGTTTGAAGCTTTTTTCATTGCCCGTTGTAGCTTTTATAACCGCCGGTTGCAGCTTTTTCGTTTGTCGTCCATGGGTACGGCTCCACAGTTGAAGCTTTTTTCATTGTCGGATGAAGCTTTCTCCATTGTCGGATGAAGCTTTTTTCGTCGCGAGATAAAGCTTTTTTTGTCACTGGTTGTAACTTTTCTTTGGTCGTTCATAGTTTCCGTCGTACGAGCTGAAACTTTTTTCATAGCCAGTTGAAGCTTTTTTCGTCAGTGATTGTAGCTTTTTTCGTCAGCGACTGAAAAATACTACATTCGGCAACCAAAAAAGCTACATCCGGCTTTAGAAAAAGCTTCAACTAGATATGGGGTAGATCAAGGTCGGCCACCATGCAGCGCAAAAAGCTGCAACCGGTGACGAGAAAAGCTACAACCCGCTTCTAGAAAAGCTTCAAACAGAAAACGGCTAACTAGCAATGGCGGCCGGCGAAGATGAAGCTGTGTGGCTGGTCGCCGGCGAGCTGCTACGGGCTCGCGGCGGGCTGCAACCTCGACCGGCCATAACCATGGCCGCACGCTGCTGCATCCATGGAGGTTTCAGAAACACACGAAGACGACATAGGTGAGGGCGGGCGACCAGCGGCGAGGGCGACCGGCGGTGAGGAGGCGAGGCGAGGCGGTCGGCGCGTGCTGGGGCGTCGACGCGCATGAGGGGCCCGTCCTTTTTCCCGTGCGGGAGGTTGAAGAAGGAGGTGAGGGGAGGAAGGGATCTGACGATGGCAGGGGACCAGATCTGACGGCTGGGGCTAGACCGGCCCAACCGTTGGGCCGGTGCGCCGGCGCAGATCACTGGCCGTTATGGAAATCGTTTGGCAACGGGGCACCGGCCGAAGATTCGGCCAGTCGCGTCCACGCGCAAACGCGCCTAGCGACCCGCCTAATGACACGTAGGATGAGGGGCCCGCCCACGTGCATCTTCTCCTTCCTGCCCTTTCTCTTCTTCCTCTCGGTCATCTCTCTCTTCTCTCTCCCCGTTGCCATGGTCAACCTGTCGCCCACGCCGGAGGCCTCCCAGGGACGCCGTCGTCATGGGAATCAGCCGATCTGACCACCCTCGACCAGATCCGTGCGGATCCGCATGCATCGGAGCTCTGCCTACCTCGCCGGACCCGGCCACGCCGGAGCTGCAGCCAGCCATGGCAGACTACACCCCGCGGCGATTTTTTTGCTGAAGCCAGTTGTAGCAAATTCAATCATCAGTGGTAGCGAAAATCTACTACGGTTGCAGCAAAATGACGATGGCCATGGGCAGGCATGAGAGTTCGGCGGAGCAGCACAAGTAGCTGTGATAATGGTTGTAGCAAATTTCAACGCCGTTTGCAGCAAAACCAAACTATGGTTGCAGCAAAACCAAACTATGGTTGCAGCAAAACGGCGTCATTGTCATCGCGGGTTCACGGCTAAGACAATAAGTTTGAAGCTTTTTTCATTGCCCGTTGTAGCTTTTGTAACCGCCGGTTGCAGCTTTTTCGTTTGTCGTCCATGGGTACGGCTCCATAGTTGAAGCTTTTTTCATTGTCGGATGAAGCTTTTTTCATCGCGAGATGAATTTTTTTTTGTCACCGGTTGTAACTTTTCTTTGGTCGTTCATAGTTTCCGTCGTACGAGTTGAAACTTTTTTCATAGCCAGTTGAAGCTTTTTTCGTCAGCGATTGTAGCTTTTTTCGCCAGCGACTGAAAAATGCTACATCCGGCAACCAAAAAAGCTACATCCGGCTTTAGAAAAAGCTTCAACTAGATATGGGGTAGATCGAGGTCGGCCACCGCGTAGCGCAAAAATCTGCAACCGGTGACGAGAAAAGCTACAACCCGCTTCTAGAAAAACTTCAAACAGAAAATGGCTAACTAGCAATGGCGGCCGGCGAAGATGAAGCTGTGTGGCCGGTCGGCGGCGAGCTGCTACGGGCTCGCGGCGGGCTGCAACCTCGACCGGCCATAACCATGGCCGCACGCTGCTGCATCCATGGAGGTTTCAGAAACACACGAAGACGACATAGGTGAGGGCGGGTGACCAGCGGCGAGGGCGGCGACCGTAGGCGACCGACGGCGAGGGCGACCGGCGGTGAGGAGGCGAGGCGAGGCGGTCGGCGCGTGCTGGGGCGTCGACGCGCATGAGGGGGCCCGTCCTTTTTCCCGTGCGGGAGGTTGAAGAAGGAGGTGAGGGGAGGAAGGGATCTGACGATGGCAGGGGACCATATCGGACGGCTGGGGCTAGACCGGCCCAACCGTTGGGCCGGTGCGCCGGCGCATCACTGGCCTAACGTTATTATCTGTGTATAAAACGATTGAATAATGGAAACAGGTGGCCTGTGCCCATACCGTGCTGGCGCCATCCGGACGATGAGCTCAAAGATTCGCTCCCACCTGGCCATGGGGAAAAATCTGGGAGGTTCGGATTCTCATATGTGGATGGAGTTAGAGTCGACAACCATTAGGGCATCTCCAGCCGTTCGGCCTCCCAGGACGCGCCGAAAACCGCCGCCTGGGGGCGAGCCGGCGCTAGTTTCGGCTTGGGTGCCCGTTCGTTCCCAGTCGCCGGCCCCCCAGGTCGGCCCCAGGCGCAGATATCGGCCCGTTTTCGGTGCTTTCAGCCCATTTTCGGCGCTTTTCAGCCCATTTCCGGCGCAAAACGGTCCATGCTCGACATATATAAATAGATAAGTTCACATATATAGATAGATAGATATTTCATACTATAGATAGATATTTCATACGATAGATAGATAGTTCACATAGTCTTCTCCTACGACCTACTACTAGTCATTCTCCGACTCGGACTCTTCCTCGGTGATGTCCTCCTCCGACATCTCAGCGTAGGCGTCAAGGAACCGCTCGTCGGTGAAGTCCCAGGAGGACGCATTTCCATGCTCGACGTTGGACTTAGTGACCGCCCTCCGCGCTCGCTTGTCCTCGCGATAAGCCGCTCGCTCCTTCCTCCTCTTCTTCCTCTCCGCCCTCCTCTCGGCCAAAAACAGGTGCTCGTCGATGAAGTCTTGCGGGAAGTTTTGACACCACATCGCCATGGCTTCCTCATCCATCTCGGCCAAGTGGAGACGGTGCGCCCGCCTACGGTTCTTCCGACGATCTTCGTCGGTTCTAAGCCGCGGGGGAGGCGCCAGCTCCTATGCCCGCTCCAGAGTCGGCACGTCCGTGAAGTTCATGTCCCAACGGGAACGCCGGAGGCGCCACGCCGCAGCGTTGTACGCGCGGGCGCCCTCTTGAGCGGTGTCGAAGGTTGTTCCTGAAGGAAATATGCCCTAGAGGCAATAATAAAGATGTTATTTGTATTTCCTTATATCATGATAAATGTCTTTTATTCATGCTAGAATTGTATTAACCGGAAACTTGATACATGTGTGAATACATAGACAAAATAGTATGTCCCTAGTATGCCTCTACTAGACTAGCTTATTGATCAAAGATGGCTATGTTTCCTAGCCATAGACATGAGTTGTCATTTGATCAACGGGATCACATCATTAGGAGAATGATGTGATGGACTAGACCCATCCGTTAGCATAGCACTATGATCGTTTAGTTTTACTGCTATTGCTTTCTTCATGACTTATACATGTTCCTATGACTATGAGATTATGCAACTCCCGAATACCGTAGGAACACCTTGTGTGCTATCAAACGTCACAACGTAACTGGGTGATCATAAAGATGCTCTACAGGTGTCTCCGAAAGTATTCGTGGTGCTGGCATAGATCAAGATTAGGATTTGTTACTCCAAATGTCGGAGAGGTATCTCTGGGCCCTCTCGGTAATGCACATCATAATAAGCCTTGCAAGCAAAAGACTAATGAGTTAGTCACGAGATGATGTGTTACGGAACGAGTAAAGAGACTTGCCGGTAACGAGATTGAACTAGGTATAGAGATACCGACGATCGAATCTCGGGCAAGTAACATACCGATGACAAAAGGAACAACGTATGTTGTTATGCGGTTTTGACCGATAAAATATCTTCGTAGAATATGTAGGAGCCAATATGAACATCCAGGTTCCGCTATTGGTTATTGACCGGAGATGAGTCTCGGTCATGTCTACATAGTTCTCGAACCCATAGGGTCCGCACGCTTAACGTTTGATGACGATCGGTATTATGAGTTTATGAGTTTTGATGTACCGAAGGTAGTTCGGAGTCCCGGATGAGATCACGGACATGACGAGGAGTCTCGGAATGTCCGAGACATAAAGATTGATATATTGGACGACTATATTCGGACACCGGAAGTGTTCCGGAAAAGTTTCGGATTTAACTGGATTGCCGGAGGGGGTTACCGGAACCCCTACGAGGGGGGATGGTCCATAGTGGGCCTTGAGGAAAGGAGAAAGGCAGCCCATAGAGGCTGGCCGGCGCCCCACCTAGGGATCCTAGTTGGACTAGGATTGGGGGGGCGCCACCTCTCCCTCTTTTCCTTTCCCTCTCTTCCTTCTTGATGGACTCCTACTAGGAATAGGATTGCAATCCTATTCCTAGTAGGATTGCCCTAGCCGCACCATAGGAGGCCGGCCGGCCCTCCCCTCTTGCTCCTTTATATACGAGGGCAGGGGGGCACCCAAAGACACAGAAGTTGAATTGTTCCAGCCGTGTGCGGTGCCCCCCTCCACAGAAACACACCTCGGTCATACCATCGCAGTACTTAGGAGAAGCCCTGCGCCGGTAGATACATCATATCCGTCACCACGCCGTCGTGCTGACGAAACTCTCCCGTGAAGCTCAACTGGATCAAGAGCTCGTGGGACGTCATCAAGCTGAACGTGTGCTGAACACGGAGGTGCCGTACGTTCGGTACTTGATCGGTTGAATCGCGAAGAAGTTCGACTACATCAACCGCGTCACTTGACGCTTCCGCTTCCGGTCTACGAGGGTACGTAGACACACTCTTCCCTCTCATAGCTATGCATCTGGTAGATAGATCTTGTGTGATCGTAGGAAAATTTTAAAATACTACGTTCCCCAACAGTTCCGAGACAGAGGCGCACGTCGCCCCACTGAATCTCGGCGGAGTAGGTGCCGGACGGACGAACCCGGACGCCGCGGTAGCCCGCACCTCCTCGGCGGCGAGGCGGCATGAGGGCGCAGTGCGTGTCGGCGACGAAGCAGCCAGCGGCCGGCGACGAAAGCAGCCAGCGGCCGGAGGGGCGCAGTGGCAGTGAGGAGAGTGTGGTGGGCGATGTGGCTGCGGTGCGGGCTTTCACCGGCGAGATAGGATGCTTTTATAGCCGGAGCTCGCGCGGGGAGAGGCGCATGCCAGGCGACGCGTGGCGGTCGTCCTTGGTGCCGGGCGACACGACGGGTCGCTGGGGGCGGCATCAATGGCAGGCGACGGCTCGGCAGTGCGGCAGCTTTGGCATTGATTCCCGCGGGAACCGAGGCGATGAGGACGACGACGCAGCACGTCGCTGACAGGGCGGGCCCATCCCGTTCGCGTCAAAAAACGCCTCGCCCAGCGCCCCCAGGCGACCCCCAGCGCCCCGGGTTCGGGTTGGGTCCGCCGGCGCCAGTTTCGGCCCAATCCGGCGATTTTCGGAGTCCTGAGGGCGCGACTGGGTCATTTTTCGGCGCCGGCGCCTAAAAAGTGGCATTGGGGACGCGGCTGGAGATGCTCTTAGATGGCCTGTGCTCTGCGCTCTCCATGCGGTGATGAACCTGTTTGTTTAAGCCGTTAGGAAGTTATCTCTCATGTAGCCATGTCCCAGTGTTTGGACCAGTATTTTGGTGTTTCTTTTATGAGAGTGAATGTAACTCATCCGCTATGTGGCGTTTGCTAGTTTCTGTTGTAAGCTGAACATTTCCTGCGTCTTGGGGAAAACATTTGTATGTGCAAGCAAACCGAGTGACTTGAAGTTGTACTAAAGTCCAGGCACTTATTTTGGACGGAGGGAGTACCATGTAATAATTGTTCATTTGGTTTTTAACGAAACGCTCTCTAGTGCCTCTAATTCCGCGCACGAATCTTAACATCGTTCTCCCTACACCGACATATGCGCATATGCGTTTCTAGCACCCCCCCCCTCTTCTCCCTCATACATCATCCCCATGGAACTAGCAATGACTACGAGCATGTACGGCATATATGTTTTCCAGCAAAAGAAATCGGTGCCCCCCTATCAAATTTATAGAGAGAAATTTAACATCTACTCATAATATAAGAGTGTTTTTTAGTGTAGTGTCAAAAACGATTTTATATTATGAGACGAAGGGAGTACAATACCAAATAAATAAAATATAGAAATATATTTCATGATGAATCCAATTATTCTAATTTGATATTGTATATGTTGACGTATAAACATGGTCAAACATTGAAGTTCGACTCTTCAAAAAATAATAGTACACCTTATACTCCCTTCGTCTGGAAATACTTGTCATCAAAATGAATAAAATGGGATGTATCTAGATATATTTTAGTTCTAGATACATCCCTTTTCATCCATTTTGATGACAAATATTTTCGGACGGAGGGAGTAGTTCACAGCTCAAAGGTGAATATAGAAATTTTGCAGTGTTGTCATGAAGAAGTATTCTATTCTAGTTTACGCGAGGCATGTTGCGAGCGAATATGAAGTCGAGAACAACATCCGACCCCTTCCCCCCTCTACTTGCGTCGCCTCTGGTAGGGCGACTCGGGGGTTCCAAACACTAGCTTCGCCGCCTCCTCCTTTCCCCTGCCTTCCTCCCTCGTTGCCGACGAAGGTGGCGGCTAGGTCCTGGCTGCCCTGCCTCTGTTGCAAGGGGGTGCGTACCTCGGGGTGGTGGCCTTTGTCGAAGTGGCGTCATCGGTCCTGCTTCAGGCAGTGGTGCGGGCGTGGGCCGACGATCCTGGCCGTGTGGACGAGGGTGAATCGGAGGACAAGTGTCAGGACCCCGATCCTAAGTCACACAGGTCTAGCCTGTAACACATCATATCACTTTGCGGCCTCACGCACGGTATCCCCACGGGTGCCACCTTACCTGGCCCGGGACCTTTTGCGCATTTTGGCACACGTATATGATAGTGTCGCTAGCATCCATATGATAGAGAACCCGGGCCGACATGACTAGTTATAAACCAAAAGTGGCACTAAATTACAGAGACATGCATACATGACCCAGCAACGAACGTGTCGGTCATCAACGTATGAACCCAAGTCGTAGCAAGCTAAAAGGACTTAAAGAAACAACGCGTGACATTTCCCCTAAGGGACAGACACAGGAACGAAGAAGGACACATGCCGGCCAGTGTAAGTGTTCCGGAGCAGTAGCAAGCTACCAAGGCTCAGTCGAAACACTAGGAGGCATTTCCCTGTAAGATAGGCTACCAAGGGTAAACAACTAGGTGTCGGATCCCACACATAGCAATACACATTACACGTACGCATAACATGCAAATATGTGTTGTACAACATGGCATCACAACATAACTCAACAACTCATATAGATAAAGGCCCAGAAGAGCCATCATATCATTTATTACAAACAGAGGTCACATGACCCAACATACAGAGCATACAGGCAACGGAAGCATAACGTGTCTGAGTACGGACAACTACAAATGAAAAAGGCTGAAAAGTCTGACTATCTACAAGACCCTCCCAAGGGTACAAGATCGTAGCTGAGGTAACAAGCTAAACGTCGAAGTCCACGCGGAACCACTAGTGAGACTGAAGTCTCTCTGCAAAAACATATATTAAGCAAACGTGAGTACAAAGGTACTCAGCAAGACTTACATCGGAACTAGCTACATATGCATCAGTATCAACTAAGGGGTGGCGGAGTTTGACTGCAGCAAGCCAACTTTGACTCGGTGGCTATCCTGAACTACAACTGCAAGTAACTCTTTTGAGGTGGCACACACGAGTCCACATATTCACCAATCAATACACCACTATGGATCCACTCCCGTCTCCCTACGAGAAGGCCATCCATAGCACTCATGCTTATCTTGCGTGTTTTAGAGTATCCACTTCCACTTGTCTATGAACTGTACAGGTAACCCAGAAGTCCATTACCGCGGACACGGCTATTCGAATAGATCATATATAACCCTGCAGGGGTGTACTTCTTCACACACGCTCTCACCACTTACCGCCGTTTACACGACATGTACTCGGCAACCTTCAAGCGGAAGCCCAGCGAGGGTGTCGGCCACGACCTGACTAACCACACAAATCCCTAGTCCAGGTTTATCGCCTATTTGGGTTCCATCCGTGGGGAGATCCGGCCGGGGTGTCGCTCACGGCTCCAAACGATGTGTACAGGGTTCCCGAGTCACCAAACGGGCGACCGGTACACCCGGCCACGTACCTGCCGCGTCACAACCCACCCCGAGGGTCAGCGCTGCGCACGACCTCCAGTAAACTACAAACACCAGAAACTAGTTGCAACTCCTGGACAGAGGACAAGGGAAGTTAATAAGTCGAGAGGGTCCATTGGTTTCGGGCCCAATGTATGGTAGTAACTGGTCATGGATCAACCAACCCAGAACTCAGTTCCTGAGGACGGCTGCAATGAGATAACCCACCATGTACTCCTACATGGCCTCTCATCGCTACCTTTACCAAATCGTGTTCACACACTTAGCTCACACACATTAGGACATGTTCATCACCATTCCAATTCATCCCCGATGAATCAGACCCGACACAACTCTAAGCAATAGCATGCATAACCAGAAAGCATGAATGAGTAGGCACAACATGGCTCAAACAACTCCTACTCATGCTAGTGGGTTTCAACTATTTACTGTGGCAATGACAGGTCATGCAGAGGAAAGGGGGTTCAACTACCGCAGCAGGTATCAGTTGAAGCGTTGTTGTCCTAATGCAGTACAAGAGAGCAAGAGCGAGAGAGTGGGATTGTATCGGAATGCTCAATGGGGTTTGCTTGCCTGGCACTTCTCAAGATAGCACTGTGTCTTCATCAGTGTCATCGGTCACATCGTCGAAACAACATCTACCGAGAGGGGACAAACACCGGCAAACAAGAGAGAACACAATCAATGCAATGCGACAATATGATGCATGATAATGACATGGCAATATGCTGTTGATTGAACTAATGCAACTAGCAACCATATTAAATAAAGTTGGTTTGAATCAAGGTTCAAATTCAAACTCCATATATGATTATTTAAATGTCATTTAATTGATTTGACCTGTTCAGCAGGTTTAATTTGTTCAAACATGCATGAAAATGCAATAAACAAATTCCTTGAATTTTTCTGATCATTTTTCATATATAAATTATTTTTATTGGGGTTATAGATTATTTTATGTGATTTTTAGAAGTTTTGGCTATTTTCTGAAATAAATAAATCATTTAAGATTTATTTTAAATTCCAGAAAACATTACTGCGTCAGCATGACGCCTGTGTGACGTCAGCAAGTCAACTGGGCGACCAGGGTCAAACCTGACCAGTGGGCCCCACCGGTCAGTCTCTCAGTACTGACTAAAAGCTTATAAACTAAACTAAACAAGCACGGGGCCCACGTGTCACTGTCTAATTAAGTTAATGACAACAATTAAAACTTAACTAAAAACCTAAACTAATTAAGTCAGATGCCAGCCCCACATGTCATTGACACAGGGGGGGTCCAGCCGTGGTCAAAGGTAGTCAAACCCACCGGCGACTCGCCGCCGGCGAGAGCCAGGACGGCGGCGCGGCTCGGAAACAGCGTTCCGGTGACCAAATTAGCGGCGGAGGGCATCTACGGAGAGCTGGAGAAGTCGCACATCCAACGGGACAGGTCGGAGCAACTGGGGTGGCCGGAAACGTCGGCGGTGACCTCAACGACGGCGGCCGGAGTTCGGGCAGGTGCGGGCGCAGCACTAGGGAGCACGGGCGGAAGAACTGGTAGGCGCGTTAGGCTCGTGGGAGTGCACTGAGTGCAGTGGTGAGCTCAGGAATGTGCTAGCACGGCCGCTGCCACGGCGGCGACATGGCCGGCGGCGAGGAGCGCTCGGCTCCGGTGGTTGATGCGACTAGGGGACAAGATAGGCGACGGGGCATGGGGGAAACGAAACCGGGGCTCACCGCGGTTCTTCTGGTACTGCTGGCGAGGCAGGGGAGGCACGGGGTCCGGCGAATTTGTCGATGGCGTCCGGCGGCCGTGCGGAGAAGACGAGCTTGAGGATGAGGCTTCAGGGCGTCCGGGGTCCTGCGGTTCGGCGTAGAGGTGCGCGGCAGCGAGGCGGAGCTCGTGGGATAGCTAGCTGGGCATCGGGAGAACGGTGGACGCGGGGTGTTGCGGCGGCGTGCTCCGGCAGTGCTCGGGCGCGTGTGAGGGAGAGAGCAGGGGGAAGAGACAAGGACGAGGGAGAGACTGAGGGGGTCCAGGGGGGTGCGTGTCGTTGTCCAGAGGCATCCAGGCGAGCAGGCGGGGAGGAGGTGGCCGACCGTGTGCTCGCGCGCGTCGGCCACACGCGGTGTGATGGGTTCTCGCCCCTCGTTGGTTACCCCAAGTGGAAGGTGTGAGATGTAGCGTAGCGGTAGTTTTCCCTTGGCAAAGATACCAAGGATCAAAACCCGTGAGACTCCGAGGGTCGACAAGAAGGTGTCAACTGCTAACGGCGCCAGATACTTAGCGATTGACAGGACCTGCACACAGATACAAATAACTTTGCTCCCAACGAGTACAGAGAGGTTGTCAATCCCTCCGGCCTTGTCGTTTACAAAGGATCAAACGCAAGAGATAATAGTGATAGGTATGACTGCAACTAGTAAATAAGAACAGGAAGTAAATAGCTGGTGTGATCAGTGATGGTAATATGGACCGGGGTCCCATGATGTTCACTAGTGATGTCTCTCTCCCAAAAGACGATAAAACAGCTAAGCGAGGTAAACAAATTACAGCTGGGCAATTGACAGGATTATGTGCGCAAACCAATGCTAACTATCCTGCAAAGAAAGGTAGAGGCTCAAAAGCATGGGTGGTACGCCAAGGCAAGTAGACCGAAATCCATCTGCATCTACTACTAATCATCCACCTTGAGATATCTATCCAGAACATCTCGCTGGTATTAAGTTGCGAGTCCCACCCATAGTGTAAACTCAAAGCAACAGACAACTCCATTAAAAGAACTTTGCGTAAAGTAAACAATCCTTGCACCCGCAAGTACAAGCACCGTTGTTTTCCCCCTTGTGGCAACATCACATCCCCTAGACTCATGTTTCTGTCACTCAAGCTAGTCATCGAGGGGCATGAACCCACAATCAAGCATAACGTTCCCTCTTGGAGTTACTACCTACTACTTGGCCAAAGCAATAAACAGCAACGGAGAACATGCAAGAATTACTCAAGAACATAAATATAAAAGAGGTGAATCAAATATATTACTCACACACAATCTGAACATAATATCATAATCCATCGGATCCCAACAAACTCATCATAGCAACAGCATAAGGATTACATATGTGCCTCGATCATGTAGGGCAGCTCACGAGGTCTAATCGGTGAAGAACAAAAAGGGGAGGAGAACATCACATAGCTACTGGTCATGGACCCATGGTCCAAGGGGGACTACTCACAACTCATCCGGGAGGCGTCCATGGTGGTAGAGAAGCTCCCGGTGGTGGTTCTCCCCTCCGGCAGGGTGCCGGGAAGAGTTCTCCTGGTGCTCCCGATCTTGGAAGCACGGCGGCGGCGGAACAAAGATGAGATCGCGAAAAAGGGTTCCGTCCTCGAGGGTTTCGGGACGCGGTGTAAATATATGCCAAAGGGGGTTGCCAGAGGAGGTAAGGGGGGCCCAGGCGGTCTGGCGCGGCGGCCAGGAGGGTGGCCGCCCCCTCTGGGCGCCTGGAGCCCCTGTGGCCCCCCTCTGGCCCTACTTCTGCCGCATGGAAGCTTCTGGAGCGCTCATTTTTTATATATTTTTCCCGGAATTTTTCTGGCAATTTAAGTAATGGGAAAACCTGAAATACAAAAACAACAGAAAACAGAAACTGGCACTGGGGTGCACTGAGTTAATAGGTTAGTCCAAATATGATCAAAAGTGTATGGAAGTGCATAAATATCATAGCAATATCACACAAAAGAGGCATGGAGCAAGCAGAAATTATAGATACGTTTTGGACGTATCAACATCCCCAAGCTTAATTCCTGCTCGTCCTCGAGTAGGTAAATGATAACAAGCATAATTTCTGTGGTGACATGCTATTAACCATATAAGAACTTTTCACAGTCACATGACAAATGCTTACTGAGATAATGAATCTTTAGTAATTAAGTTGCCTCATGAGAATATCACAAAGAACTGAAAGTTTTACAATATGATACTGAAAACACTCAATAGATTTGTAGTGAGCATGGTGTGCAAACATGAAAAAGTGATACCTCGCTTGCCCCCTTTAGTGAAGCAAAACATAAATGCAGGAGCACCTCCGAAGTTTAAGTGACGACTAGATATAATGATTTCAGAATAAGCGATATCGTAATCATGCAGAAGACAATGGTACTTTGGGACAATGCACATTACACTCAGAATGACAATCATGCTCTCAATAGTTGGTGCTTTGAAGAAAGAAGGTGGAGACTCTCGAACCGTGGCTTTTGATGGCAAGGTTGAAAACCCGTGGTTGGAAGCAAAGACTAAACATGTACCAGAGCTCTTGATTTTTAAAAAGGTATAAATGATTTTTGGGAGATGCATATTTCGTCAACGAATGCTAGTAGATAACTCAATTACTTCTCGAGCTGGACAAGTTTCGAGGAACGGCTCCCGCACGGGGACGATCACATCCCCTTAATCTCCTTTGTTTATCACTGCCAAAAGTTTTCTGATTTCTCATGAACAAAGCGTGAAGGAGGGTTTGTTTGTTGTATTTTTTTATGAGCCGGGCGCACTCTTTGCCAGTTCCTTCTCGTATTAGGGGTTTGCAGATTAGACATGCAATCCCGGGGTGAAACTTGTCCAACTTAAAAAGATCATGAATTAACTACTACTTCCTCATGAGCTAAAACAGAGGCACAAAAGAGAAATGCTTTTGAATAATTTTGAGATGGTACAAGATAGTCTTCGTTAGGAATGGCAAGTAAATATCATGTATAGGAAGGTATGGTGGACTCATATGGCATAACTGGTTTCAAGGATTTTGGATGCACAAGCAGTCAGTCCGCTTAGTACAGGTGAAGGCTAGCAAAAGACTGGGAGCGACCAACTAAGAGAGCAATGACGGCCATAATCATGCAGAGCGACAAAGCAACATTGAATCGGGCATGGAAGTTATATCACTACTCAGAAATTAAAGATCATCAAGGCTTGATAGACTTTCTTTACAGTCTTAAATATGCGTGAGCATATGCCAAGTCAATCAAAATAAATTCTTGGAGGAAGATATCACTAAACCATACCACATCATAGGCAGACAAATCATGTTGGTACTTCAATAACACATTAAGAACCCCCCAGCTATTTGAGACTAACCATAAGAAAACATGAACTACTAAGCACCATTATGCACATAACATTTTTATCATAGACATATCAACCAGTGCCACAGACAAACTCTCTCAACAAGATAAGCATGATAACTCAAGAGAGTTCAGCAACCAACTAAACAAAAGCTCTTTAAAAAGAAAAGCATGAAAACTAAGAGCTAAACATGACAGTAGCTATTGAAAGACAAAGAACATACACAGCAAAGATAAGCATGAAAATCCTATGTTGTGTTCTAGGTTGAAGTGGAGCGTGTTTCTCTCCCACACAAAGAAAGCTGGGTTCTAACTCGTTATGAACAGCAAGCAAAGCTAAAGAAAACTAAAAAGGAAACTAAAAGCAAGACGCTCCAAGCATAGCACATAACGCATGAAGTGATTAAAATATAGTGGAACGAAAGACGAACTGATAATTGTTGATGGAGAAGGGGATGCACGGGGGCATCCCCAAGCTTAGACGCTTGAGTCTTCTTGAATATTTCTTGGGGGTGCACGGGGGCATCCCCAAGCTTGAGCGTTTGACCCTCCTGAATCTTTTTATCATCTTCCCTCGCACACTTGAAAACTCCCTTCATACATAACTCATCGTAATCTGATTAGCGAGGTTAGTACCCATAATAAAATAATTTTTCCTTGCTGGAAATAAGGATAATCTTGAAGGGCTACTGTTTCTCAAGATTGCCAAAAGGTTTTTGCAAAGAAAAAGCAAGCTCAAGGTTTGCAAAACGAAGGAAAGGCAAAACAGGACATAATCTGTGAAAAACAGACCAGCAGGTAGTAAATAATTTTTTCAGGGCACTTCTGCAACTCAAATAAAAAAACTCAGAACAGACGCCCGAAAGCAAATTGTATATAGCACGCTGTCGAAAAAATTCAGACCAAAAAGATGATCTGGTGATTTTATACGAATTTTTCTGTCCAAGGACAGAATCTGTTTCCTAGACAGCACGTCACAACTTTTGAACTTTCTTGCAATCAGAGACTAAACTTGGCACAAAGCTGAAAAGTAAAGATACAATGATGATGCTACTGTAGTAAAAAACATCAAGACACAACAAAAGCAAAATAAAACTTTATTCATTGTGGGCTGCCTCCCAAAAGCGCTTTCTTTTATGCCTTTAAGCTAGGCATAATGCAAAGAGATCAAGTTTTATCAAGAGTAAAACAATAGCTAGCCCGTATAACGGACTCAAAAGGTAACTTAATCTTCTTTCTAGGGAAGTGTTCCATCCCTTTCTTGAGAGGAAATTGGAATTTTATATTCCCCTCTTTCATGTCAATGATAGCACCAACGGTGCGAAGAAAAGGACGTCCCAAAATAATTGGACAAGAAGGTTCACATTCAATATCCATAATAGTAAAATCAACGGGAACATAATTGTCATTGACAATGATAAGAACATCGTCGATCCTCCCCAAAGGTTTCTTTATGGAAGAATCAACAAGACGAACACCAAAAGAACAAGAATCAAAAGGTTTCAATTTAAGCATATCATATATTCTTTTGGGCATAACGGAGGTACTAGCTCCAACATCACATAAAGCATAGCAAGAGAAGTTATTCAACTTAATTATAATCATAGGATCCCAACCATCTTCTAGCTTTCTAGGTATGGAGGCTTCTACCCTAAGTTTCTCCTCCCTAGCTTTGATGAGAGCATTAGTGATATGCTCTGTGAAGGCAAGGTTAAGCGTGCTAGTGTGGGGATCTCTAGACATCTTGTGAAGAAAATCAATAACTTCAGAAAGGGTGCAATTATCAAAATCAAGGTCACTATTATCAAGTAAGGTGGTAGTGGTGTCCTTTAGGCTCACTTGTTTGGTAGCTTCTATGGTCATAGGAGTTTCTACGGTTGAGGTCATAGCATCACCATTAATAGGTCCAATGGGACCAGGAGTGCATTGGGTGCTAAGAGTTTGGACATCCTCAACAACTTGGATAGTAGCAACAGTGTGGTGGGTAGGAAGGCTCTTAATTCTATCTTCTTCCTCCTTTTCTCTAGCCCATCTCTCTTTAAGTTTAGCCAACATCCTAATGTTTTCATTAATTTGCACTTGAATAGCATTCATAGGAGTGGTCTTCCTCTCCTCAAGAGGGGAAGTTCTAATTTTAAGCAACTCTACCTCATGGGCTAAATTGTCTACCTTCGAAGAGAGATTATCTAGTTTGTTTAGTTTTTCTTCTACATTCTTATTGAAGGCTTTTTGGGTAGTGATGAAATCTTTAAGCACAATCTCTAGTTCAGAAGTGGAGTTCTTGGTGTTAGGATAAGCATTATTGTTCCCATAGGAATTAGAGGGGAACGGTCTAGGGTTGCTACCAAAATTACTCCTATAAGCATTATTATTGAAATTGTTTCTAGAGATAAAGTTCACATCTACTTGATCTTGAGCAATCAAAGAATTTAAAGGAACATCACGAGGATCAATAGGAGATTGCTTGGAAAGTAGAGACATGATCAAGTCAACTTTTTCATTTAGGGAGGAAATCTCCTCGACAGAGTTTACCTTCCTACCTGTTGGAGCGCGTTCGGTGTGCCATTGGGAATAATTGGTCATCATCTCATCGAGAAGCTTCGTGGCAGCACCAAGTGTAGTTGACATAAAGGTTCCTCCCGCGGCCGAATCTAACAAGTTCCGCGAGGTAAAGTTCAAGCCTGCATAAAAAGTTTGGATAACCATCCAAGTAGTCAAACCATGAGTAGGGCAGTTCTTGACAAGAGATTTCATGCGTTCCCAAGCTTGGGCAACGTGTTCATTATCCAATTGTTTAAAATTCATTATGTTACTCCTTAGTTGGATAATTTTAGCAGGGGGATAGTACTTCCCAATAAAGGCATCCTTGCACTTGTCCCAAGAATCTATGCTATTCCTAGGCAAAGATTGAAACCAAATTTTAGCTCCTCCTCTCAAGGAGAAAGGAAAAAGCTTAAGCTTAACAATATTACCATCTATTTCTTGGTACTTTTGCATATCACAGAGTTCACAAAATTATTTAAGTGTAAAGCAGCATCATCTCCAGCACCGGAGAATTGATCTTTCATAACTAGGTTCAGTAAAGCAGGTTTAATTTCATAAGAAGGTGCTGAAGTGGCAGGTGTAGTAATAGGCGTGCAAACAAAGTCATCGTTGTTATGACTAGTAAAGTCACACAACTTGGTGTTCTCGGTGGAACCCATAGCAGAAACAAGCAAGATAACTATTTTTGTAATTTTTGATAAAGGGAACTAAAGCAAAAACTGAAAGGTAAACTAACAAGACTAAAAAGCAAAGATAAAAGATAGCGTGTAACTCCCCTATCTTGAAGAGTGGAGTCCCCGGCAACGGCGCCAGAAAACTTTGCTTGATGGCTTCTCGCCCCTCGTTGGTTACCCCAAGTGGAAGGTGTGAGATGTAGCGTAGCGGTAGTTTTCCCTTGGCAAAGATACCAAGGATCGAATCCCGTGAGACTCCGAGGGTCGACAAGAAGGTGTCAACTGCTAATGGCGCCAGATACTTAGCGATTGATAGGACCTGCACACAAATACAAATAACTTGCTCCCAACGAGTACAGAGAGGTTGTCAATCCCTCCGGCCTTGTCGTTTACAAAGGATCAAACGCAAGAGATAATAGTGATAGGTATGACTGCAACTAGTAAATAAGAACAGGAAGTAAATAGCTGTTGTGATCAGTGATGGTAATATGGACCGGGGTCCCATGATGTTCACTAGTGATGTCTCTCTCCCAAAAGACGATAAAACAGCTAAGCGAGGTAAACAAATTACAGCTGGGCAATTGACAGGATTATGTGCGCAAACCAATGCTAACTATGCTGCAAAGAAAGGTAGAGGCTCAAAAGCATGGGCGGTACGCCAAGGCAAGTAGACCGAAATCCATCTGCATCTACTACTAATCATCCACCTTGAGATATCTATCCAGAACATCTCGCTGGTATTAAGTTGCGAGTCCCACCCATAGTGTAAACTCAAAGCAACAGACAACTGCATTAAAAGAACTTTGCGTAAAGTAAACAATCCTTGCACCCGCAAGTACAAGCATCGTAGTTTTCCCCTTGTGGCAACAACACATCCCCTAGACTCATGTTTCTGTCACTCAAGCTAGTCATCGAGGGGCATGAACCCACAATCAAGCATAACGTTCCCTCTTGGAGTTACTACCTACTACTTGGCCAAAGCAATAAACAGCAACGGAGAACATGCAAGAATTACTCAAGAACATAAATATAAAAGAGGTGAATCAAATATATTACTCACACACAATCTGAACATAATCTCATAATCCATCGGATCCCAGCAAACTCATCATAGCAACATCATAAGGATTACATATGTGCCTCGATCATGTAGGGCAGCTCACGAGGTCTAATCGGTGAAGAACAAAAAGGGGAGGAGAACATCACATAGCTACTGGTCATGGACCCATGGTCCAAGGGGGACTACTCACAACTCATCCGGGAGGCGTCCATGGTGGTGGAGAAGCTCCCGGTGGTGGTTCTCCCCTCCGGCAGGGTGCCGGGAAGAGTTCTCCTGGTGCTCCCGATCTTGGAAGCGCGGCGGCGGCGGAACAGAGATGAGATCGCAAAAAAGGGTTCCGTCCTCGAGGGTTTCGGGACGCGGTGTAAATATATGCCAAAGGGGGTCGCCAGAGGAGGTAAGGGGGGCCCAGGCGGCCTGGCGCGGCGGCCAGGAGGGGGGCGGCCCCCTCTGGGCGCCTGGAGCCCCTGTGGCCCCCTCTGGCCCTACTTCTGCCGCATGGAAGCTTCTGGAGCGCTGATTTTTTATATATTTTTCTCGGAATTTTTCTGGCAATTTAAGTAATGGGAAAACCTGAAATACAAAAACAGCAGAAAACAGAAACTGGCACTGGGGTGCACTGAGTTAATATGTTAGTCCAAATATGATCAAAAGTGTATGGAAGTGCATAAATATCATAGCAATATCACACAAATGAGGCATGGAGCAAGCAGAAATTATAGATACGTTTTGGACGTATCACGGTGTCCCACTGGCGTGGGGAGGAAGACGACAGAGGGGGAAGCGATGGTGGGCTGGGCCAGCCAACTGGGCCAGCTAGGCTGCAGAGGTGAGGTAAGGTAAGGTTTCTGCTCTGTTTTATTTTTTCTGTTTTCTTTTTATTTCTTTCTTTCTGCCACTGTTTGAATTTAGACAAAAATTCAAATAAGTGCCAAATCATCTCTGAATATTTTTATGTTGCTCACTGGACTTTTCCAGGAGCACATAATTAATTCAAAGATATTTGGAATTGTATTCTATATATATTGTGAATATAACCCCAAATTCAAATACAATAATGATTTAAATTCAGTGCCCAAAATATTCCTAATATTGTTCATTATTTTTGGTTTCGTGCAAAAGCCTTGCCAAAAATATAAAACAATTAATAGGAACACTTTGGAAACATTGAATGCAATTTTGTTTAACTGGACCTATTTGAAAACTGAAGCGCTAGGGTTTGATCATCCCCATTTCCAAGTTTCTGAGAAAAATTAGACATGATGCACACAAGACTAACTAGACCAGAGCAGACCAGAACTAGGGATGTGACAACTCACCCCCACTAAAGAAGAATCTCGTCCCGAGATTCAGGCGTAGGGTAAGATGAAGGGGGGGGGGACGCAACTAACACAATCTTCACTATCCAGGTTGCACTTCATAGGAATGTTGATTTCTTGCATCATGTTGATCTTGACATCCTTGCTTTCGAGGTCTTTGTCCAACACGGTGACGACGAAAGAAACTCTACAAAATTGATCTTCTGAAAGATCGAGCAACTCAACTCATGGAGTGAGACGTTGAAACATCTCTTGAGCTGAGACACAGAACACACATCCAAAGGGATGGAGTGAAACAAACGATGAAGGTTCACTTAGTGGCAATAATTCCACACCTAAGAAGATGGTGATCGATATTACCAGACGGGGCACCTTAGAGAAGGTGACTCGTAGAATTATTCCCTTAAGTGGCAAAAAGAATTACTTTTGATATAGAGATCATTGGAACTCTCTATACCAGCCTGAGGCAAATCACAATCGATCGTTTGACGGAGTCCGAAAGAATGACATTCTCCATCTAGAATGGATGATGTGGACTGCCTTGTTAAAGACAACGCCAAGGTTGATTTTGCTTATCACCGGAAATGGATGGGACCCATGGTAAAATAGCACATTGCCGGTGCAAGCTGGGAACAAAATGCAAATGCTGGGAATGATTCTGGTAACTGGGAAGAAACCCAACAGTAGAGAGTGAATCTACTCTTTGAGAGGTTACAACATAACCAAGAACACTGGGAGCAATCCCAGTTAGTGCCAGTGATAACACCTAGTGCTTGTGCGTGCTCTCAAGACCTTGAGCATTCCCATATTCATCAAGGTTTTACCAATATTCGTGTCAAGGATCCTGGCAACACAACATACTACCATGATGAATAATGATGGATGGTGCAGATGCAAAGGAAGATAACACCTACTCGGATTTCACCTTAGCGAGGCCAAGGGAACGAAATTTGGATGATCGACCGAGAGACATTTACCACTCTGCTTCTAATGTTCTCCTTGATGTGCTAGTGCAAACCATTCTAGATATGGTTTGATATCTAGAACATCAAGTAAAAGGTCGGACTTCGGAAACACAAAATCCATAAGGGACAGCTAGGGAGTAAATCCTACGAAATCCCTATGGGGAGGTGGTCAGCTTCTTCAACCAAGAAACTACAATAATAGGCCTTCCGGCTGGGTGTGTTGGCCACGACATCCACTTTACCGGTTATCGAGAGACCAATATTATAGTTCTTGGAAAATGCTCCAACCATCATATCTGCCTGAGATTCAGTTCTGGTTGGTGTCAGGATATTCCAGACTCATCGAGTCTAGAAGAAAAATGAAAGTTTGCAACCCAAATCGACGAGACGACGTTGCGAGATTCTCGGAATGAACTACGATAGCAAGCTCCAAAACATGAGCTAGTTCTGCTACAAACGTGTGAACACGTTGTCCAAGACAAACATGACCACATGGTAGTCTTACAAAGAAACACTACCGAGTTCAGGTTGGGAACCATAATTGAAAATAGCGAAGTCATGTACATGACCTAGGATTAGCACAACAGACTTCTTTTTCTTGAACAAAACAATCAATGGCTTGGTGTGCTAGGGATACATATGGAATGAAGGTTGCAAGTCTCCAACCACAGAATACTTCGCACGTGTGCATGATTGACTTGGGATGATTCCAGAGGAAGCAAAACAACTTTCTCGAACTCACGGTGGCAACTTACATCAATTACACATGAATTAGGGAAAGTCTCTTCTCTCATCCAACATATACCTCATGAACGGGACATGAAGATAATGCTTACAAAGTTTCCAACACTAGCTTTAATGTTCAACATGAATCATGGAGGGAATAAACATGTTGCCGATGGGCTCGACAACAATTCATCGAGGCTTCCATAAAATGGAATTCCATAACTATGTGAACAAGGTGATGGCATTGGTCAGACCAATAGATGTAACGGTGTATGCTCGAGGGATCAACCACGAGTAAGACAACATTAAGAACATCGTTGGTTCTGATATGATTTGAGGATGGCCCACACTCAAATCAAAGTTTTAGCAAGACAATAGTTCCAACAACTGGTCACGAGGATCAATCGATGAAGATATCATCTTTTCTCAACACACATACAAGATATCCCTTAAGATGAACTAAATCGGACAAGCTTCCATCTTCCAACTCTCCAAGTTGTTGTTTAGCTTGACCAACCAACCCTGGGGTATGCGTCACAGATTCTTGGAGAAGGGGTGGTTTATATGTAAACCAACTTGATCACGAGCTCAACATAACGGTCAGGGATCAACCTGGTAATACTTCCGAGAAGATATTCGGAAAATCACGAACCACCGATATGTTAGGAAGCTCGAGATCAATCCTGCATTTCGGGGCAAGACGATATGATCAAAAGAGCGAGAGATTGACACAATCCTAACTCATTGATCGAAGAGTGTACCAAAAAAAATGGACTAGGTAGCACGAACAATCTTAGAATGATGATTCAGTAACCAGCACACTAAGAATAAGAATATCGTTCATTAACTACCAAGCAACAGAGTTGCTTGGAGTATTGATTTCACACATCACGATTCACTTGTCAGTATTCCGGTTACAATAACACGGAGACCGAAGAATGAACGATGATGGCGAGAAGTATCACTGTATCAAGAGTTCATAAGAGATAGTGCAATTCTCATGACGACCCTGACATAAAGAGGGTAACACTTCAGCGTAGAACGGTTCAAAAGCTTGATTGCATTTTGATCTGCGGAGTACAACTGCTTTGACCTAATCCTAGATATGGATGAGGTACTGGGGTTTGTTTCTCCTAGTCATTCCGAATAGAATGGCTTGACGGACCACAGAAGTAAAAGGCATTGATGAACACGAATGCACGACTACTCCTGACTATCAATTGATAGACGAAGGTCAGAATACAACTAAAAGGTACAACTCAAGGAACATATATCTTTCTGAGTTGTGGATGCATAGATTAGTATGTCGAACTAGTTCAACATATTTCTTCCGGATAACCCATGCAGAAGGTAGAATTGGCAGAGTCACAATATAAATGGAGTACTACTCAGGAGCACTCTGGTTGTGATCTTTGGTTCAGAAGAACTTCTGCCATGATGGTTCATGGTATTGGAAGAACGATAACCATGGACCTCGAGGACTATCACAAGGTTACTAATATCCTAAAGGGACGAGCAAATACTACCTACATGAAGTAAGTAGAATGAATCTTGAGTTCAAGAACCCAGAAATAGAATGCCTACTAACTAAATGGCATCATGGGATGCTTTTGAGAATGATGGCCAGAATCATCACACTGGGAATACAGAGTATTGCTAGATTATTGGGTGATTCTCTAAGGCACTTGGGGTCATAGTAATACCTCCAACATATGTGTCGAGGTAACAGAGTACCTTAACACACTGGTTAGTGTGGTTAATCTGGCCCAAAGGAACATCGGGAACATGAAGGAAGGATTTGCAAATGCATCAGACTATTTAGAAACCTGGGATGACTCGGACAGCATAACGGCTGTAATTGCCCAAAAGGATTTTGAGATCCAAGCAAAAAGGGTAGCATAACCACTCAACATCATAATGTCAAGGTTCTGAGACCAACAGTTGAACAAACAGAAGTACTTGAGACTGAACTGAGAGTTGAAACCACATTAACGTGATCCTGATAAAAAGAAAGAGAATCCTAGTTTCTTAACCCCGTAGAAAAGAAGAGGGTGACTCAGATCAGCAGGGCATAAGGTAAAGAAGTAAAAAGAGCCTTACGTTCCCTTCCACAATCAATTCCCTTAATATAACTAAAGAGTTTCTAGACACAACTTCGACCATTTTGGCTTGCTAATCCTACAGGCAGTCAGGCTTTGATACCAAAGCTGTCAGGACCCCGATCCTAAGTCACACAGGTCTAGCCTGTAACACATCATATCACTTTGCGGCCTCACGCACGGTATCCCCACGGGCGCCACCTTACCTGGCCCGGGACCGTTTGCGCATTTTGGCACACGTATATGATAGTGTCGCTAGCATCCATATGACAGAGAACCCGGGCCGACATGACTAGTTATAAACCAAAAGTGGCACTAAATTACAGAGACAGGCATACATGACCCAGCAACGAACGTGTCGGCCATCAACGTATGAACCCAAGTCGTAGCAAGCAACAAGGACTTAAAGGAACAACGCGCGACATTTCCCCTAAGGGACAGACACAAGAGCGAAGAAGGACACATGCCGGCCAGTCTAAGTGTTCCGGAGCAGTAGCAAGCTACCAAGGCTCAATGGAAGCACTAGGAGGCATTTCCCTGTAAGAAAGGCTACCAAGGGTAAAAAACTAGGTGTCGGATCCCACACATAGCAATATACATTACACATATGCATAACATGCAAGTATGTGTTGTACAACATGACATCACAACATAACTCAACAACTCATATAGGTAAAGGCCCAGAAGAGCCATCATAGCATTTATTACAAACAGAGGTCACATGACCCAACATACAGAGCATACAGGCAACAGAAGCATAACGTGTCTGAGTACAGACAACTACAAATGAAAAGGCTGAGAAGCCTGACTATCTACAAGACCCTCCCACGGGTACAAGATCGTAGCTGAGGTAACAAGCTAAACGTCGAAGTCCACGCGGAACCACTAGTGAGACTGAAGTCTCTCTGCAAAAACATAAATTAAGCAAACATGAGTACAAAGGTACTCAGCAAGACTTACATCAGAACTAGCTACATATGCATCAGTATCAATGAAGGGGTGGCGGAGTTTGACTGCAGCAAGCCAGCTTTGACTCGGTGGCTATCCTGAACTACGACTGCAAGTAACTCTTTTGAGGTGGCACACATGAGTCCACATATTCACCAATCAATACACCACTATGGATCCGCTCCCGTCTCCCTACGAGAAGGCCATCCATAGCACTCACGCTTATCTTGCGTGTTTTAGAGTATCCACTTCCACTTGTCTATGAACTGTACAGGTAACCCAGAAGTCCATTACCGCGGACATGGCTATTCGAATAGATCATATATAACCCTGCAGGGGTGTACTTCTTCACACACACTCTCACCACTTACCGCCGTTTACACGACATGTACTCGGCAACCTTCAAGCGGAAGCCTAGCGAGGGTGTCGGCCACGACCTGACTAACCACACAAATCCCTAGTCCAGGTTTATCGCCTATTTGGGTTCCATCCGTGGGGAGATCCGGCCGGGGTGTCGCTCACGGCCCCAAACGATGTGTACAGGGTTCCCGAGTCACCAAACGGGCGACCGGTACACCCGGCCACGTACCTGCCGCGTCACAGCCCACCCCGAGGGTCAGCGCTGCGCACGATCTCCAGTAAACTACAAACACCAGAAACTAGTTGCAACTCCTGGACAGAGGACAATGGCAGTTAATAAGTCGAGAGGGTCCATTGGTTTCGGGCCCAATGTATGGTAGTAATTGGTCATGGATCAACCAACACAGAACTCAGTTCATGAGGACGGCTACAATGAGACAACCCACCATGTACTCCTACATGGCCTCTCATCGCTACCTTTACCAAATCGTGTTCACACACTTAGCTCACACACATTAGGACATGTTCATCACCATTCCAATTCATCCCCGATGAATCAGACCCGACACAACTCTAAGCAATAGCAGGCATAACCAGAAAGCATGAATGAGTAGGCACAACATGGCTCAAACAACTCCTACTCATGCTAGTGGGTTTCAACTATTTACTGTGGCAATGACAGGTCATGCAGAGGAAAGGGGGTTCAACTACCGCAGCAGGTAACAGTTGAAGCGTTGTTGTCCTAATGCAGTAAAAGAGAGCAAGAGCGAGAGAATGGGATTGTATCGGAATGCTCAATGGGATTTGCTTGCCTGGCACTTCTGAAGATAGCACTGTGTCTTCATCAGTGTCATCGGTCAGATCGTCGAAACAGCATCTACCGAGAGGGGACAAACACCGGCAAACAAGAGAGAACACAATCAATGCAATGCGACAATATGATGCATGATAATGACATGGCAATATGCTGTTGATTGAGCTAATGCAACTAGCAACCATATTAAATGAAGTTGGTTTGAATCAAGGTTCAAATTCAAACTCCATATATGATTATTTAAGTGTCATTTAATTGATTTGACCTGATCAGCAGGTTTAATTTGTTCAAACATGCATGAAAATGCCATAAACAGATTCCTTGAATTTTTCTGATCATTTTTCATATATAAATTATTTTCATTGGAGTTATAGATTATTTTCTGTGATTTTTAGAAGTTTTGGCTATTTTTTGAAATAAATAAATCATTTAAGATTTATTTTAAATTCCAGAAAACATTACTGCGTCAGCATGACGCCTGTGTGACGTCAGCAAGTCAACTGGGCGGCCAGGGTCAAACCTGACCAGTGGGCCCCACTGGTCAGTCTCTTAGTACTAACTAAAAGTTTATAAACTAAACTAAACAAGCACGGGGCCCACGTGTCACTGTCTAATTAAGTTAATGACATCAATTAAAACTTAACTAAAAACCTAAACAAATTAAGTCAGACGCCGGCCCCACATGTCATTGACACAGGGGGGGTCCAGCCGTGGTAAAGGTGGTCAAACCCACCGGCGACTCGCCGCCGGCGAGAGCCAGGACGGCGGCGCGGCTCGGAAACAGCGTTCCGGTGACCAAATTAGCGGCGGAGGGCATCTACGGAGAGCTGGAGAAGTCGCGCATCCAACATGACAGGTCGGAGCAACTGGGGTGGCCGGAAACGTCGGCGGTGACCTCAACAACGGCGGCCAGAGTTCGGGCAGGTGCGGGTGCAGCGCTAGGGAGCACGGGCGGAAGAACTGGTAGGCGCGTTAGGCTCCTGGGAGTGCACTGAGTGCAGTGGTGAGCTCGGGCATGTGCTAGCACGGCCGCAGCCACGGCGGTGACATGGCCGGCGGCAAGGAGCGCTAGGCTCCGGTGGTTGATGCGGCTAGGGGACAAGATAGGCGACGGGGCATGGGGGAAACGAAACCGGGGCTCAACGCGGTTCTTCTGGTACTGTTGGCGAGGCAGGGGAGGCACGTGGTCCGGCGAATTTGTCGATGGCGTTCGGCGGCCGTGCGGAGAAGACGAGCTCGAGGACGAGGCTTCAGGGCGTCCGGGGTCCTGCGGTTCGGCGTAGAGTTGCGCGGCAGCGAGGCGGAGCTTGTGGGATAGCTAGCTGGGCATGGGGAGAACGGTGGACGTGGGGTGTTGCGGCGGCGCCCTCCGGCAGTGCTCGGGCGCGTGTGAGGGAGAGAGCAGGAGAAGAGACGAGGACGAGGGAGAGACTGAGGGGGTCCAGGGGGTGCGTGGCATCGTCCAGAGGCATCCAGGCGAGCAGGCAGGGAGGAGGTGGCCGGCCGTGTGCTCGCGCGCGTCGGCCACACGCGGTGTCCCACTGGCGCGGGGAGGAAAACGACAGAGGGGGAAGCGGTGGTGGGCTGGGCCAGCCAACTGGGCCAGCTGGGCTACACAGGTGAGGTAAGGTAAGGTTTCTGCTCTGTTTTATTTTTGTTCTGTGTTCTTTTTATTTCTTTCTTTCTGCCACTGTTTGAATTTAGACAAAAATTCAAACAAGTGCTAAATCATCTCTGAATATTTTTATGTTGCTCACTGGACTTTTCCAGGAGCACATAATTAATTCAAAGTTATTTGGAATTATATTCTATATATATTGTGAATATAACCCCAAATTCAAATACAATAATGATTTAAATTCAGTGCCCAAAATATTCCTAAAATTGTTCATTATTTTTGGTTTGGTGCAAAAGCCTTGCCAAAAATATCAAACTATTAATAGGAACACTTTGGAAACATTGAATGCAATTTTTTATAACTCGACCTATTTGAAAACTGAAGTGCTAGGGTTTGATCATCCCCATTTCCAAGTTTTTGAGAAAATTAGACATGATGCACACAAGACTAACTAGACCAGAGCAGACCAGAACTAGGGATGTGACAACAAGAGCCTTGGTGTGGCGGGAGCTGTGGCTATCGATGGCACCAGATCTGGCCGCCCCTGCCTCCCCGGTTGCTAGGAGAGCTCTGCCCCGGCCGGATCAGGCCTGCTTCATTGCGGATCACCGGATCCCGCGTCGTTCGGGTAATGGAGACGGTGATTCGAAGACTAGGATAAATTCCAGGCCGGCCTCGCTTGTCTTGGCGGCAACGACGCTCGAGGGCGCTGCTCCCCTCTTTGGAGGCGTTGTTCAGGTCAGATCCGCCACCCCTTCCCTCTAGTCTCCCGGGTGAAAACCATAACTCAGTTAGGCGGTAGCGGCGCCCTTGGCCTCGCGTACTTCCTGAAGGTGCTGTTTTGGGAGCTAGATGGGCGTTGGGCTTCACGGCGATGTGGTGGGTGTGCAGCGGCGGCGGTAGCTGGTCTTCTAGGTATGCGGCGAGATCCTCAGTGGCACCTTGCATTCAGGAGCTGTCCGGGCGAAGGAGGTGTGCCTTGCCTTCCATGGCGATAGGGGAGCGGGTTCCCCTCCGGTGGCTCATCTCAGCATGCCGTGAGAGCTTAAGCTCCATTTTCAGTCAGGCCTTAGGTTCTAAATGCCTTCCAGGGACAGTATGCTACTTCTCTTCTTCGTTCGTTCTAGCATCTCTTTCTCATTCATGTCCAGTCTGTGGGTTTTGGTGGTGCTCTGCTCTAGGTGAGCATTCCGTGGCTAGTCGGGTGAGCTCGGTTCCTTTCCAGATGCAGCATGTCGGTGTCCTTTCTCCCAGGTTCTAGGGTGAACTGTTCCACTATCAATGACTCGGCGCCTTAGAGTCAGGCGGCAGGGGCGTTCTTTAACATTGGAGTTGGGAGGACATCGGCATGTCGGGGCCGCTAGTGATTTGGCGGCTGTGTGCCCTTGCTCGCCATCGGAAGTGCTGCTCATGTGCCGACATTCTCCTACTTCCCTGGCGACCTGTCCGCGATTGAGAACCTTCATGTCTCCGAGCTGTGTGTCTCCATGTTTGATCCTATTTAGCTTGGTGTGTGAGAGGCTTGTGAGCTGCTTTCCAACGCATATGTATCTTGTCGTTTTTACGTTTGTATTGGTTTTCAGTTTGTAATCCTGGTCGGTTAATGGCTTTGTTAATTCAAACTCGGGTTCTTCTTGAGCCATCGTTCAAAAAAAGTTATGAAGTTAATCATATAGCGCGAGGAAAGAGGTGAACGTCTTGTTATACAAGGCAGAACACAGATTACATAAGGTAAATTAGGTTCAAATCAAAACACCCACCCCTACAGCCAGTCACACAAAACATAACTACTCCTGTCTTAAAAATATTCAGGTCATATTTTGATCGTCTAGTTACAGAACATGAAGCAATATGTGTGCTCAAAAATCAAAGGCAATGGTTTGCCTCCTGCCAAGGGAACCGGATCCTCTAACATGAAGAAGAGAAGTCAGGTAAGCCTGACTTCCCTCATTCACATCCATATGATTAAGGCTAAAGTGTCTTGAATTAATTTGTAAATTATAAATGTACTGTATACATTTACAAAAATTACATACAAACAAAATTATGGTGCAATAAAATTAATTTAAGATTTATTTCTATTAACAGTAACTACGTGCAGTACCTGCTTGCTAAAGTGCTCGTTACAGTAACCCTGACTTTCCTTCTCTGTTTTGCACTAGGTTGCATTGCAGCTTACCTAACTTCTCTCCTCCATGTTAGAGAATCTGTTCCCCTTACCAAGAGGCAACTGTAGTTCAGACAAGCTACTTAAATTGAGAACTTGTGTGAAACAACTACTTAGATCCAGCACACTACAGAAAGAATAGTGAGACATGATGTTAGTATGTTTGCAAAATGCTTGGTGGTGGTGATGATATGTTTTTGGAATGTGCTAAAAAGAATGAAGCCTCCAAGTTTCAGTGAAACACAATCTTTGAAATTATGAGACATATATGACCACCATGGCCACACAGTTGAACGAAGAGTGAAACGAGTATAAAGAGTCATTGCATGACATAACAGGTAGTATGTGATGGCCTGGCTTATTAGGGATGATAGACTACTCATATCAATAAGGAATTCCTTCTTTTCCGGGAGCCCATTCGGATAGAACTCCAAAGTTAAGCATGCTCAGCTTGGAGTAGTTTCAGGATGGGTGACCGACCGGGAAGTTGCTCCCGGGTGCGCACGAGTGAGGACAAAGTGCGCAGAAAAGACTAGTATTGATATGTGAGGCCAGTCTAGATCCCGCCAGGAGTAACGACCACCGGCGGGTGTGTCCGGGGCGTTACAAGTTGGTATCAGAGCCGACCCTCGCGGTTACACGGATGTTTGCGGACAGTTTGCAGTCATGTTGTGCATGACGTTTGTGACCCGTCGTGGCACACGTGCTGTCTTGGAAGCACAGACGGTTGTGCCAAGAGGGAACGTTCCTGTGGCCCGACGAGGACGTCGGTTCCTCTGAGTGAGGGTGTATGTGATGGCCTGGCTTATTAGGGATGATAGACTACTCATATCAATAAGGAATTCCTTCTTTTCCGGGAGCCCATTCGGATAGAACTCCAAAGTTAAGCGTGCTCAGCTTGGAGTAGTTTCAGGATGGGTGACCGACCGGGAAGTTGCTCCCGGGTGCGCACGAGTGAGGACAAAGTGCGCAGAAAAGACTAGTATTGATATGTGAGGCCAATCTAGATCCCGCCAGAAGTAACGACCACCGGCGGGTGTGTCCGGGGCGTTACATAGTATGAGATGAATTAAAAAAACATGAGATTTTACTCAAGGGAGAGGGGAAGGGCAGCAATTATATCCATATACCGCCGCGACACATTGCTGTAGGTAGACAAAGACTGGTGGAGCGCCCGTCTCCTACGGTGGGTTGCGCCACCGCCTTACACTCCCTCCCCGCCGCCGCACCATGCACGCTCTGTCCCCGCCGCCGCCATGGTCGTCTCATCCGGTTGAATCTCGAGAGGGAGGGACATTACGATGTGCGTGACCATGGCCCCCAGCAAACGAGACCACGGGAGGTCGATTTTCATGTTTTGACCTTCTTCGGAAAGTTTAACAGGATCTGACCCTGTTTCGATAGTATTTCAAGATTTCATCATTTTTTCCTACCGCCAGGGACCATGGCGGTAGGGTTGCATAGGCTAGCACCAGGAACCTAGACGGTAGCTCACTCATCCACGCCAGCCCGAGTAAGCGGCAGCCATCTCCTAGCGTCCACCATACCACCGGAGACCTCGGCGGTAGTCTATCAAAGCCTACCGCCAAAGACCCCAGTGGTAGCTGCCGAGCAGTTACAAACCCGTGGGGGGCCGGGGCACGGGGCCCACCCACGAACCTGATGATCGACAAGTGTAGGGGATCTATCGTAGTCCTTTCGTTAAGTAAGAGTGTCGAACCCAATGAGGAGCAGAACGAAATGATAGGCAGTTTTCAGTAAGGTATTTTCTGCAAGCACTGAAATTATAGATAACAGATAGTATTGTGATAAGGTAATTGGTAGCAAGTGACAAAAGGTAAAAGTAAATAAGGTGCAACAAGTTGGCCCAATCCTTTTTGTAGCAAAGGACAAGCCTGGACAAACTCTTATATAAAGGAGAGCGCTCCCGAGGACACATGGGAATTATCGTCAAGCTAGTTTTCATCACGATCATCTGATTCACGTTCGGTACATTGATAATTTGGTATGTGGGTGGATCGGTGCTTGGGTGCTGTCCTTACTTGGACAAGCCTCCCACTTATGATTAACCTCTAATGCAAGCATCCGCAACTACAAAAGAAGTATTAAGGTAAACCTAACTATAGCATGAAACATATGGATCCAAATCAGCCCCTTACGAAGCAACACATAAACTAGGGTTTAAGCTTCTGTCACTCTAGCAACCCATCATCTACTTATTACTTCCCAATGCCTTCCTCTAGGCCCAAATAATGGTGAAGTGTCATGTAGTCGACGTTCACATGACACCACTAGAGGAGAGACAACATACATCTCATCAAAATATCGAATGAATACCAAATTCACATGACTACTAATAGCAAGACTTCTCCCATGTCCTCAGGAACAAAACTAACTACTCACAAGACATAATATTGTTCATGATCAGAGGGGTATTAATATGCATAATGGATGTGAACATATGATCTTCCACCAAATAAACCAACTAGCATCAACTACAAGGAGTAATCAACACTACTAGCAACCCATAGGTACCAATATGAGGTTTGGGTACAAAGATTGGATACAAGAGATGAACTAGGGTTTGAGAGGAGATGGTGCTGGTGAAGATGTTGATGAAGATAGCCCTCCCCAAGATGGGAGAGTTGTTGGTGATGATGGCGGTGACGATTTCCCCCTCCCGAAGGGAAGTATCCCCGGCAGAACGACTCTGCCGGAGCCCTAGATTGGTTTCCGCCTCGGTTCTGCCTCGAGACGGCGGCGTCTGGTCCCGAAAGCCTCCTTATGGTTTTTTTCAGGACAAAACACCTCATATAGGAGAAGATGGGCATCGGGGGGCCTTCGGGGGGCCCACGAGACAGGGGGTGCGCGCCTTGGGCAGGGGGGCGCGCCCCCACCCTCATGGATAGCCGGTGGCCCCCCTCGTGAACTTCTTTCACCAGATATTTTTTATATTTTCTGAAACGGAGTTCTGTTGAGTTTTGGGGCTTTTGGAGTTGTGCAGAATAGGTTTCCAGAGTTTGCTCCTTTTCCAGCCCAGAATTCCAGCTGCCGGCATTCTCCCTCTTCATGTAAACCTTGTAAAATAAGAGAGAAAAGGCATAAGTATTGTGACAAAATATGTAATAATAGCCCATAGTGCAATAAATATCAACATATAATCATGATGCAAAATGGACGTATCAACTCCCCCAAGCTTAGACCTCGGTTGTCCTCAAGCGAAAGCCGATTACGAAAAATATGTCCACATGTTTAGAGATAGAGGTGTCGATAAAAACAAAATACAGACATGAGGGCATCATGATCATTCTCATAACAGTAACACACACACACACACACGTATATCAAGCATGAATCATAAACTTCATTGGAAACTAACAAACTTTGATCTCGGTCATTGAAGCAATTGCAATTTATCGTAACATCGGAAAGAGTCAATATAAGAGCTTTTCAGCAAGCTTACATACTCAACTATCATATAGTCTTTCACAATTGCTCACACTCACTCAATACTTATGGTTATGGAGTTTTAATCGGACACAGAGAAAGATAGGGGCTTATGGTGTTGCCTCCCAACCTTTTACCTCAAGGGTAATGTCAACAGTAATAGATCATGAAAACTTACATCCGAGTGGGTATATATATCAGGATCTTTCCAACACAATGTGCTTGCCAAAGGATAAAATGTAAAAAGGAAAGGTGAATTTCACCTTGACTCTTATAAGGCAAGAATAATAGATAGGCCCTTCGCAGAGGGAAGCAGAGGTTGTCATTTGTTTTTATGGTTGGATGCACAAAGTCTTAGCATAGAAGAACTTCACTTTATATTGCCACTTGTGATAAGGACCTTTATTATGCAGTCCATCGCTTTTATTACTTCCATATCACAAGATCGTATAAAGCTAATTTCTCCCACACTAATAAATCATACATATTTTTAGCGAGTTTGCAACATGACAACTTACTTGGAAAGATCTTTCTCAATCCATAGGTAGGTATGGCAGACTCTCATGGCAAAACTGGGTTTAAGGATATATGGAAGCACAAGTAGTATCTCTACTTAGTGTGAGGAGTTTTGGCTAGCATGAGGGGGAAAGGCAAGCTCGACATGTTGGATGATCCATGACAATATACTTTATTTCGGATATAGGAAAACATAACCCATTATGTTGTCTTCCTTGTCCAACATCAACTCTTTAGCATGTCATATTTTAATGAGTGCTCACAATCATAAAAGATGTCCAAGATAGTATATTTGTATGTGAAGCCTCTCTTCTTTTATTACTTCCTATTAATTGCAACGATGACCAAAACTATGTTTGTCAACTCCCAACAACTTTTATTTATCATACTCTTATATGTGAAGTCATTACTTCCCATAAGATCGATATGATCTCTTTGATACTCTTAATGTTTTCTTTCTTTTTATCATGACACAAGTGAGGAAATCAAGCCCTTGACTCAACACTAATCTTTATTATTCGATTACAAAGGGTAAAGATCATAAGGCAAAATCTCACAACTAGATCATGCTAACTTTATTCTACTAGATCAAGATACTACCAAAAGGATCGAACTAAGTAAAACGGTAAAGATAGGAGTGACGGTGATACGATACCGGGGTCACTCCCCCAAGCTTGGCAGTTGCCAAGGGGAGTGCCCATACCCATATGATTATGTCTCCTTCTTCGGGGGTGGTGATGATGGAGTTGAAAGTAGTGACGCCGGATCATCATATATCGAGCGTAGGAGATTCTCCGGCTTGCGGATAATACCTTTGAGTGCAGCTATGTAATCCTTCAACAAAATATTGTCACTTGTGAGATGCTTGTTTTGAATTTGAGCTAACTCATTCATCCTGAAAGCTTCAATCTCAGTTGAGGTAAAGAGTTCGGAAGAGATTTAGGGGTGTCTTCTTCTCCTCGTGCCGGAGCCGGATCTTCCACCTTCATCTTGATCTTCTTCTCCTTGTGGATCTCCTCGGGCCCTTCCCTCTTCAGATCTATCTTCATTAGCCAAGCATCGTTGCCTTCGTTGTTGGAGGAGGGAGACGACATGATGCCTGGCCTTGCAAACCCTAGCAGAAAACAGCTCGAAACAGGAACAGAGGATTTTTGCGTGATACAGAGGTCAAAACCTTCGGGAGTATATATAATGAATTTTTACCGACCAAAGGAGTAGGCCACAAAAAAACGGAGTCCAGGAGGCAAACGGGGTGCCCACGAGGCAGGGGGCGCGCCCTGGGCAGGGGGGCACGCCCTCCACCCTCGTGGACGCCTCGTGTCTCTTCCGGACTGCTTCTTATTTTTATATTATTTCTAAATATTCCAAAACGGAGAAATTTGGCCTTTAGAATTGTTTTGGAGTCGTTTACTTACTGATACATCTCCGTCGTATCTATAATTTTTGATTGTTCCATGCCAATATTCTACAAGTTTCATATACTTTTGGCAACTTTTTATACTATTTTTTGGGACTAACATATTGATCCAGTGCCAAGTGCTAGTTCCTGTTTATTGCATGTTTTTTGTTTCGCATAATATCCATATCAAACGGAGTCCAAACAGAATAAAAACGGATGGAGATTTTTTTTGGAATATATGTGAATTTTGGGAAGCAGACCCAACATGAAACGATGCCCGAGTGGGCCACTGATGTCTACTACACAACCATCTTCTTGTAGACGTTGTTGGGCCTCCAAGTGCAGAGGTTTGTAGGACAGTAGAAAATTTCCCTCAAGTGGATGACCTAAGGTTTATCAATCCGTGGGAGGCGTAGGATGAAGATGGTCTCTCTCAAACAACCCTGCAACCAAATAACAAAGAGTCTCTTGTGTCCCCAACACACCCATTACAATGGTAAATTGTATAGGTGCACTAGTTCAGCGAAGAGATGGTGATACAAGTGCAATATGGATGGTAGATATAGGTTTTTGTAATAAGGAAATATAAAAACAGCAAGTTAGCAAGTGGTAAATGTGAGCATAAACGGCGTTGCAATGATAGGAAACAAGGACTAGGGTTCATACTTTCACTAGTGCAAGTTCTCTCAACAAGGATGACATAAGTGGATCATATTACTAGCCCTCAACATGCAACAAAGAGTCACTCCAAAGTCACTAATAGCGGAGAACAAACGAAGAGATTATGGTAGGGTACGAAACCACCTCAAAGTTATTCTTTCTGATCGATCTATTCAAGAGTCCGTAGTAACGTTCAATCTATCATAGAGTTCGTACTAGAATAACACCTTAAGACACAAATCAACCAAAACCCCAATGTCACCTAGATACTCCATTGTCACCTCAAGTATCCGTGGGTATGATTATACGATATGCATCACACAATCTCAGAAACATCTATTCAACCAACACATAGAACTTCAAAGAGTGACCCAAAGTTTCTATCGGAAAGTCAAGACGAAAACGTGTGCCAACCCCTATGCATAGATTCCCAAGGTCACGGAACCCGCGAGTTGATCACCAAAACATACATCAAGTAGATCACATGATATCCCATTGTCACCACAGATAAACACGTGCAAGACATACATCAAGTGTTCTCAAATCCTTAAAGACTCAATCCGATAAGATAACTTCAAAGGGAAAACTCAATCCATTACAAGAGAGTAGAGGGGGAGAAGCATTATAAGATCCAACTAGAATAGCAAAGCTCCCGATACATCAAGATCGTGCCATCTCAAGAACACGAGAGAGAGAGAGATCAAACACATAGCTACTGGTACATACCCTCAGCCCCGAGGGTGGACTACTCCCTCCTCGTCATGGAGAGCGCCGGGATGATGAAGATGGCCACCCGTGCCGAAATAGGGTCTAGATTGGTTTTCGGTGGCTACAGAGGCTTTCGGCGCCGGAACTGCCGATCTAGGTTAATTTCCGAAGGTTTCAGCATTTATAGGATTTTTTGGCGTAGGGCGCACGTCAGGGGGGCCTCTGGGCTGTCCACGAGATAGGAGGGCGCGCCCTGAAGGAAATATGCCCTAGAGGCAGTAATAAAGTTATTATTTAATTCCTTATATCATGAGAAATGTTTATTATTCATGCTAGAATTGTATTAACCGGAAACTTAGTTCATGTGTGAATACATAGACAAAACAGAGTGTCCCTAGTATTCCTCTACTAGACTAGCTCATTGATCAAAGATGGTTATGTTTCCTAGCCATATACATGAGTTGTCATTTGATCAACGGGATCACATCATTAGGAGAATGATGTTATGGACAAGACCCATCCGTTAGCTTAGCACTATGATCGTTTAATTTTACTGCTATCGCTTTCTTCATGACTTATACATGTTCCTATGACTATGAGATTATGCAACTCCCGAATACCGGAGGAACACCTTGTGTGCTATCAAACGTCACAACGTAATTGGGTGATTATAAAGATGCTCTACAGGTGTCTCCGAAGGTGTTTGTGGTGTTGGCATAGATCAAGAATATGATTTGTCACTCCGAGTGTCGGAGAGGTATCTCTGGGCCCTCTCGGTAATGCACATCATAATAAGCTTTGCAAGCAAATGACTAATGAGTTAGTCACGAGATGATGTATTACAGAACGAGTAAATAGACTTGCCGGTAACGAGATTGAACTAGGTATTGAGATACTGACGATCGAATCTCGGGCAAGTAACATACCGATGACAAAGGGAACAACATATGTTGTTATGCGGTTTGACCGATAAAGATCTTCGTTGAATATGTAGGAGCCAATATGAGCATCCAGGTTCCACTATTGGTTATTGACAGGAGATGAGTCTCGGTCATGTCTACATAGTTCTCGAACCCGTAGGGTCCGCACGCTTAACGTTTGATGACGATCAGTATTATGAGTTTATGTGTTTTTGTGTACCAAAGGTAGTTCAGAGTCCCGGATGAGATCGGGGACATGACGAGGAGTCTTGAAATGGTCGAGACGTAAAGATCGATATGTTGGACGACTATATTCGGACATCGGAAAGGTTCCAAGTGATTCGGGTATTTTTTGGAGTACCGGAGAGTTACTGGAATTCGCCGGGGAGTATATGGGCCTTATTGGGCTTTAGGGGAAAGAGAGAAGAGGAAGGCTGCGCCCCCAAGGCCTAGTCCGAATTGGACTAAGGGGAGGGGCTGTGCCCCCTCCTTCCTTCTCTTCTCTTTTCCCTTTCCTTCTCTCCTACTCCTACTACTTGGAAGGGCTCCTAGTTCTACTAGGAAAGGGGGAATCCTACTCCCGGTGGGAGTAGGACTCCCCTAGGGCGCGCCATAGAGAGGGCCGGGCCCCCTCCTCCACTCCTTTATATACGAGGGTAGAGGCACCCCATAGACACACAAGTTGATCAGTTGATCTCTCCAACCGTGTGCGGTGCCCCTCTCCACAGAAACACACCTCAGTCATATCATTGCAGTGCTTAGGCGAAGCCCTGCGCCGGTAGCTTCATCATCTCCGTCACCACGCCGTCGTGCTGACAAAATTCTCCCGTGAGGTTCGACTGGATCAAGAGCTTGTGGGATGTCATCAAGCTGAACGTGTGCTGAACGCGGAGGCTCCGTATGTTTGGTGCTTGATCGGTTGGATCGCGAAGAAGTTTGACTACATCAACCGCGTCACTAGACGCTTCCGCTCCCGGGCTACGAGGGTACATAGACACACTCTTCCCTTCGTTGCTATGCATCTGGTAGATAGATCTTGCGTGGTCGTAGGATTTTTTTTTTGAAATACTACGTTCCCCAACAGTGGCATCATGAGCCAGGTCTATGCGTAGATGATATGCACGAGTAGAACACAATGAGTTGTGGGCGATAATAGTCATACTGCTTACCAGCATGTCATACTTTGGTTCAGCGGTATTGTGAGATGAAGCGGCCCGTACCGACATTACGCGTACGCTTACGCGAGACTGGTTTCACCGTTATGAGCACTCGTTGCTTAAAGGTGACTGGCGGGTGTCTGTCTCTCTCACTTTAGCTGAATCGAGTATGGCTACGCCCGGTCCTTGTGAAGGTTAAAACAACACATACTTGACGAAAAATCGCTGTGGTTTTTTGTATGCGTAGGTAAGAACGGTTCTTGCTAAGCCGTAGCAGCCACGTAAAACTTGCAATAACAAAGTAGAGGACGTCTAACTTGTTTTTGCAGGGCATGTTGTGATGTGATATGGTCAAGACATGATGAGTTATACGTTATTGTATGAGATGATCATGTTTTGTAAAGTTATCGGTAACTGGCAGGAGTCATATGGTTGTCGCGTTATTGTATGAAATACAATCGCCATGTAATTGCTTTACTTTATCACTAAGCGGTAGCGATAGTCATGGAAGCAATAGTTGGCGAGACGACAACGATGCTACGATGGAGATCAAGGTATCGCGCCGGTGACGATGGTGATCATGACGGTGCCTTGGAGATGGAGATCAAAAGCACAAGATGATGATGGCCATATCATGTTACATATTTTGATTGCATGTGATGTTTATCTTATTATGCTTCTTATTTTGCTTAGTACGGCGGTAGCATTATAAGATGATCCCTTACAAAATTTCAAGGTAAAAGTGTTCTCCTTGAGTATGCACCATTGTGAAAGTTCGTCGTGCCGAGACACCACGTGATGATTGGGTGTGATAAGCTCTACGTTCAGATATAACGAGTGTAAGCCAGTTTTGCACACGCAGAATATTCAGGTTAAACTTGACGAACCTAGCATGTACTGACATGGCCTCGAAACACTGGAGACCGAAAGGTCGAGCGTGAATCATATAGTATATATGATCAACATAAGATTTTCACCATTGAAACTACTCCATCTCACGTGATGATCGGACATGGTTTAGTTGATTTCGATCACGTGATCATTTAGATGACCAGAGGGATGTCTATCTAAGTGGGAGTTCTTTAAGTAATATGATTAATTGAACTTTAATTTATCATGAACTTAATCCTGGTAGTATTAGCATATCTATGTTGTAGATCAATAGCTCGCGATGTATCTCCCCATTTTTATATGTTCCTAGAGAAAACTAAGTTGAAAGATGTTAGTAGCAATTATGCAAACTTGTTCCGTGATCAGAGGATTTTCCTCATTGCTGCACAGAAGAATTATGTCCTTGATGCACCGCTAGGTGACAGACCTATTGCAGGAGCAGATGCAGACGTTATGAACGTTTTGACAAAAGCTCGGTATGATGACTACTTGATAGTTTAGTGCACTATGCTTTACAGCTTAGAATCGGGACTTCAAAAACATTTTGAATGCCACGGAGCATATGAGATGTTCTAGGAGTTGAAATTAGTATTTTCATACTCATGCCCGTGTCGAGAGGTATAAGACCTCTGACAGTACATTGCCTACAAGATGGAGGAGAATAGCTCAACCAGTCAGCTTGTGCTCAGATTGTTTGGGTACTACAATTACTTGAATCAAGTGGGAATTAATCTTCCAGATAAGATAGTAAATGACAAAGTTCTCTAATCACTATCACCAAGTTAGTAGAACTTTGTGATGAACTATAATATGCAAGGGATGACGAAAGTAATTCCCGAGCTCTTCGCGATGCTGAAATCAGCGAAGGTAGAAATCAAGAAAGAGCATCAAGTGTTGATGGTTAATGAGACCACTTGTTTCAAGTAAAGGGCAAAGGGATATAAGGGGAACTTCAAGAAGAATGACAAGCAAGTTGTCACTCCCGTGAAGAAACCCAAAGCTAAACTCAAGCCTAAAACTAAGTGCTTCTACTGCAAAGGAAATGGTCACTGGAAGTGGAACTGCCCTAGATGCTTGGCGGATAAGAAGGATGGCAAAGTGAACAAAGGTATATTTGATATACAGATTATTGATGTGTATTTTACTAGTGTTCATAGCAACCCCTGGGTATTTGATACCAGTTCAGTTGCTAAAATTAGTAACTCGAAACGAGAGTTGCAGAATGAACAGATACTAGTTAAAGGTGAAGTGACGATGTGTGTTGGAAGTGGTTACAAGATTGATATGATCATCATCGCACACTCCCTATAATTTCGGGATTAGTGTAGAACCTAAATAAATGTTAATTGGCATTTGCGTTGAGCATGAATATGATTTGATCATGTTTGTTGCAATACGGTTATTCATTTAAAGTCATAGAATAATTATTATTCTGTTTACATGAATAAAGCCTTCGATGGTCATACACCCAATGAAAATAATTTGTTGGATCTCGATCGTAATGATACACATATTCTTAACCTTGAAGACAAAAGATGCAAGGTTAATAATGATAGTGCAACTTATTTGTGGCACTGCCGTTTAGGTCATATTGGTGTAAAGCGCATGAAGAAACTCCATAGTGATGGACTTTTGGAATCAGTTGATTATGAATCACTTGGTGCTTGCGAACCATGCCTCATGGGCAAGATGACTAAAACTCCGTTCTCCGGAACAATGGAGCGAGCAACATATTTGTTGGAAATCATACATACTGATGTATGTAGACCAATGAGTGTTGAAGCTCGCGGCGGGTATCGTTATTTTCTGGCCTTCACTGATGATTTGAGCAGATATGGGTATATCTACTTGATGAAGCACAAGTCTGAAACATTTGAGAAGTTCAAAGAATTTCAGAGTGAAGTAGAGAATCATCGTAACAAGAAAATAAAGTTTCTACGATCTGATCGTGGAGGTGAATATTTGAGTTACGAGTTTGGTCTTCATTTAGAACAAGGTGAAATTGTTTCACAACTCACGCTACCCAGAACACCATAGCGTAATGGTGTGTCCGAACGTCGTAACCGTACTTTATTAGATATGGTACGATCTATGATGTCGCTTACCGATTTACCACTATCGTTTTGGGTTATGCATTAGAGACATCTGCATTCACGTTAAATAAGGACACCATCTAAATCCGGTGAGACGATGCCTTATGAACTGTGGTTTGGCAAGAAACCAAAGTTGTTGTTTCTTAAAGTTTGGGGCTGCGATGCTTACGGGAAAAAGCTTCAACCTGATAAAGCTCGAACCCAAGTCAGAGAAATGTGTCTTCATATGATACCCAAAGGGACTGTTGGGTACACCTTCTATCACAGATCCGAAGGCAAGATATTCGTTGCTAAGAATGGATCCTTTCTAGAGAAGGAGTTTCTCTCGAAGAAGTGAGTGGGAGGAAAGTGGAACTTGATGAGGTAATTGTACCTTCTCCCGAATTGCAAAGTAGTACATCACAGAAACTAGTTCCAGTGATTGCTACACCAATTAGTGAGGAAGCTAATGATGATGATCATGAAACTTTGGATCAAGTTACTGCTGAACTTCGTAGATCAACCAGAGTACATTCCGCGCCAGAGTGGTACGGCAACTCGGTTCTGGAAGTCTTGTTACTAGACCATGATGAACCTACGAACTATGAGGAAGCGATGATGAGCCCAGATTCCGCAAAATGGCTTGAGACCATGAAATCTGAGATGGGATCCATGTATGAGAACAAAGTGTGGACTTTCGTTGACTAGCCTGATGATCGGCAAGCCATAAAAAATAAATGGATCTTCAAGAGGAAGACCGACGTTGACGGTAATGCTATTTTTTACAAAGCTCGACTTGTTGCGAAAGGTTTTCGACAAGTTCAAGGAGTTGACTACGATGAGATTTTCTCATCCGTAGTGATGCTTAAAGTCTGTCCGAATCATGTTAGCAATTGCCGCATTTTATGATTATGAAATCTGGCAAATGGATGTCAAAACTGCATTTCTGAATAGATATCTTAAAGGAGAGCTGTATATGATGCAACGAGAAGGTTTTGTCGATCCTAAAGGTGCTAACAAAATGTGCAAGCTCCAGCGATCCATCTATGGACTGGTGCAAGCACGCTTTGATAATGTGACACCCCGAGACCGGTGCGCCAGGTGTCAGCCAGTTATTCGTTGCCGTTGCCATGTCATTTGCTTGCGTGTTGCATCTTGCCATGTCATCATGTGTGTTGCATCAGCATGTTTTCAAAACTTGCATCCGCCCGTCCTTTCCGTTGTCCGTTCTGAGCCCAGACACACTTGCACGCGCCCGCGGCCCTTCGAATATTTATTTTATGAGTAGCCGGAAAATGTTCTCGGAATGGGGTGAAACTTGGCGTGTGGTCTTATTATAGTGTAGACAGACCGCCTGTCAAGTTTCGTCGCATTCAGAGCTCGTTTGATAGCCCAACGGATATATATAGCGGCACTAGTCGCCGGTTTAAACGTCGGACGTTTTCGGTCTTCGAAAACCCTCGCCGGCCTCTCTCTCTCCTCTCATCTCAGCCCAACTATTCTACATAGCCCACTAGGCCAACCCAAGCCCCCCTCGCGATCGGAGCCGTCGGATCATGATCGGAGGGCTCTTAAACGCTCAAAACCCCCTCCTAACTCCCTAACCCTAGCCTTTCCCTATATAACCTCCTCCACTTGCCAAATTTGGCCTTCTTCTTCCTCCCCTCGAAATCCGCGCCAGCCAACTCCCACCTCGCCACTTGGTGCCGCCGCCAGCGGAGCCATCAGCGCCGCTGGCTTCCCCAAGCCATCAGCCGCCTCCCGAGCCCCGATCTCGGCCGTCCGCGACCAGATCGGACGGCCGGGGAGCTTCCAGCCGGCTCCCGCAGCGCCCCAAGCCGCGGCTCCGCGTCGCCCCCGCGCCCTCCCTCAGGCTCCCAGCCTCCACCCCGCCGAAGCCCAGGCCAGGCCCACCCCGCCGGATCTGGGCCGCAGCCGCAGCCGCCGGGCCCAATGCGGCCCGACCGCGCCCGCCAGCGCACCCGTCTCTCCCGCTCGCTCCCTAAGAGCGCTCGCCGCCGGCAGCTCGCTCTGCGACCCCTTGACCTCGCCATTTGCCTGTGCCACCGGTGGACTGCCGCGGTCCCGATGAGCTCTCCCAGGACTCCCTTCCCCTCTATCCTCTCCCTCCCTCCCTCACCGAGCTCTCTCTCCCTCCTCACGTTCCCGCAGGTACAACCATGGCGCCGCCTTGCCACCGCACGACGCCGGCCAGTTGAGGCTCGAGGCCCTCATCCGTGGCCGGATCCGGAGTCCCCTTGGCCGGATCCGCCCATTCCCGGCGTCCCCGACGCTCGCCGGAGTTCCCTGCACCCGCGCCGCCGGCGTTGACTTCCTCTGTCTCCTCTGCGCGCGCGCCGGACATGTCCGGTGGTGTCCGGACATGTCCAGGCCATCCCTCACCGTGAGACACTACCAGGTGGACCCGTGTGCGCCCACCGACGGACACGTCCAGCCACCGACGGACAATGTCCGCTGACCCTGAGGTTGCCTTTTTTCCAGTAAGTCCCAGAAAATGCATATTATGTTGCTATGTTCATGTGGCTGTAACTTCTTGTGTGCTTATCCAATTGATGCAAATGATATGCCAAAATGATCGTGGTGATATGCTCTACACTTTGTTCCATTGTGCCATGCTTGTTTCACTTCATCTTGATGCTCTAATCTCTGTTGCAAGAGTGCTACTTGTTATAGACTAATGTTACTTGTTAATTTGATGCCATGTTTGATATTTGATAACTTGGTGCATGTTTATCCAAATGAAGCATATGATATGTCAAAATGTTCATTGTGAAGTGTACTACATGATGGTTGCTGAAGCATGCTTGTTTGAGTCCATATTGCCATGTTAATCTCTGTTGCAAAAGTGCATTTGGCTGTTAAGTTCTGAAACTTGTTATGAGATGCTGATTTCAATTGCTCTTTGCTATTGATGTGTTTGTCCTCATGCCACATGTCTAGATGTTTTAGAAGCACCATTATATGGTCTTTGATGTGGTGCATTTAACTTTCCATGATATGCCTTGAGGTGACTTAAATATGCTTGTAAACATGCCATGTTGTTATTGCTCTTTTATACTTAGTGAAAAAACTGCTAAGTCTGGAATCTGTTATAACCTGATGCCATGTTTGCTTGATGCCCTACTCAAATCCATGCTTGTTTTGGAGTGTCCAATGATCATGTCTTGTTGTCCATGTTATTGTCTATCCATTCATGCCCTTACTTGCTCATATGACCTGATGTAGCTTATTTATTTCTTGATCTCAAGTTGCTATAAATTATACCTGTCAGGATTTTATCAGCATGTTCAATTTGGTGGAGCTTGTTGCTATTGATCCATGCCTCCTATGGAGTTGTTCCAATGGAGTTGTTTGCTGTAGGATATGTCTACTACATGTCCATGCTCTTTATGTTCTTATTAGAGTTGATATGCTTGTTGTTTTGTGCCTCCGAAGCCAGCATCGTGATGATGTTTTTGCCTTCCTAGATTTTGGCTAAGCCTGGATAATTTTATTTCAACTTGCCATGCTTGTTTAAATGTGTTCCAGAAAGCTTTTGGGTGTGTTCTAAGTTCATGCTTGTAAATTATAATGTCTATTTCATATCCATGCCTCTTGTTATCATGTTTGGGTGATGTAGCTTATATTTACCTTGCTCCAAAGTTGCTGTGTGGCTGTTAACTTCAGCTTGTTGTTATATCTTGTTTCATGTGTATCTTTTAGCCCGTTGCTCCGTTTTGAGTGTGGCCTATATGAAACTTGTGTGATTTTGCGTGTAGAATCATAATATCATGTTGTTTTCATATTTGGAGTGTGTTTGCTTGATGTTTGGGTGCTTCTTGCACCATTACCATGTTTGTCTTGTTTTGCTCATATCTTTTAGGCCGTAGCTCCGAATTAAACAAACTTTATATGAAACTTGACTAGAATTTCATGTAGATCATCATGGTGCATGTTAACCTACTGTTTAACAACTTTAACTTGAGGTTTGTTCAGATCTGGACTAATTTCAAACTTATGCATATGAGGACTTACCGGATTTGTTATATGTTGATTCCGGCCTCATTTAAACTTGTTGTTTGGTGTTGTTCTTGTGTGCTTCATCCCTTTCCATGTATTGCATCATATATAGACTTGTCTTGCATCATACTTGGTTGAGCATATTGTCATGTTCTTGTGTTGGGTGTTTACCGTATTGCTTGCTTCTTCTCGTTAGTGCCTGTTCCGTTGCGATCGTGAGTACACGTGGTTCGTCTTCTTTGTCTTCTTCTTCGTCTTCTTCATGGATCCGTTCTTCTTCCTTGCGGGATCTCAGGCAAGATGACCATACCCTTGGATACCTTTACTATCATTGCCATGCTTAGTAGTCTCGATGCTATCGTTATATGTCGCGCTACCCATCATTATTGTCAGCCTCTCCTTGTTGCCATGAAACCTCTAACCTTTGACACCTTCCTAGCAAACCATTGTTTGGCTATGTTACCCGCTTGCTCAGCCCCTCTTATAGCGTTGTTAGTTGCAGGTGAAGATGAAGATCGTTCCATGTTGGAACTTGTTGTTGGAATATCACAATATGTTATATATATTTTAACACACCTATATACTGGGCATGGGTGGAACGCTTGGCCTTTTGCTCGGTGTTTTGTTCCACTAATGCCACCTTAGGCACCGATAAAACCGGCATTATGTTCCTTAATTTTGCGTTCGTTACACGGTTGGGTATATGGGGACCCCTTGACACTTCGTCATTGAATAAAACTCCTCCAGCAAGGCCCAACATTGGTTTTAATTTGCTCATAATAACAACTTAATTAATTAATTAAATTGCATAGGGGGGATGCTCCCTCGAGATTCTTTCCTACATAGCAGGGGGGGCCAGTGCTGATGGTGTTGGTCCCAAATAGAGTCGTTTGCGCCTCCCCCCCTTGGAAACTTGGGGTTTGGCTGCTGTACGCTGTGCTCATCCGGACGTGGCCTGAGACGAGATACGGGCGGCTACTATCAGGGTGTCGGCACGCCGGGAGGTCTTGCTGGACTTGTTTTACCATTGTCGAAATGTCTTGTGCACCGGGATGCCGAGCCTGATGGGATTACCCTAAGATAAGAGGTAATAATTATTATTACTTCAGCTGATCGTGAGAGCTTGTGATGGGCTAAGTTGGGACACCCCTGCAGGGTTATGATCTTTCGAAAGCCGTGCCCGTGGTTATGTTGCAGATTGGAATTTGTTAATGTCCGGTTGTAGAAAACTTGACAGAGGATCCGAAGTAAAACACACAACTGTGTGAGTAACCGTGACAATCTCTTTTCACTTTGAGAAGAGAACACGTTGGGGTTATGTTTGACTCGTAGGTAGATCAGGATCTTTAGCGATCACTACTAGTTTGCGACCGTTTGTGTAGAAGCTCATCTTATTCTTGTACTCGTAAGTTAGCCACCATATTTTTGCTTAGCCGCTGCTGCAACCTCACCACTTTACCTCTTCCTACCCATTAAGCTTTGATAGTCTTGTTACCCATGGTTATGGGATTGCTGAGTCCTCGTGGCTCACTGATACTACAACAACAGTTGTAGGTGCAGGTTTCCGATGTCTTGACGTGAGAGCGATGATCGTTGTGTTGGAGTTCTTTCTTCTTCTTCTTCTTCTTCTTCTTCTTCAGTCTTGGGTTAGGTTCCGGGTCGGCAGCCTGGGATAGTAGTTGGATGTCGTTGAGCTTTTCATGTTTGCATCCGTAGTCGGATGTCTTGTATTGATGATGTTGTATTCATGTGACTTGTATGTATTGTTGTATCCCCCATGTATGTATGTAATGGTATGATGTAATGATATCCATCTTGCTAAACGCCCGGAATGCGGTTGTGCCCCAATCACGTAAGTGTCACGTGATCGGGATAGAATCACATCTTGGGCCTGACAAGTTGGTATCAGAGCCTCGACCGACCATAGGATCCCCCTTGATTGATCGTAGTTTGGCCGTTGTCGAGTCTAGCAGAAAACTTTTTCGGAGTCTAGTTATATCGGAGAGTAGGAATTCTTTTTACTCCTTAGCCCTTTCGTCGCTCTGGTAAGGAATATTGACGTAGGTGTTTTTGAATTGCTCCTCTTCCCCTTCAAATTTTTTTAGGATCACGCGGTTAGTTTTCGTTCGTTGCGTTGTCAGTTCTTTTATCTGGTGCATCTCTCATCAAGTGGATTCCACCCTCTTCTTATTTGCAAGTTCAAACCTCAGTTCTTTTCAACCGGTGGTGTTTTCCCTGCCCGAAGTGGTCTTTCTTTTTTCCCACCCGCCCACCCTTTTGCTTCTCGAAGCCGGAGTCCTTAATCGAGTATCCATCCTACTCGTGTGATCCTCTGCATTCTTTTCCTCAATTGTCTCAACCGATGAATTCACGTCTCGTCGTCTTTATACCTATCTTTTTTTCCTTTGTGGTGGTTTCAACTCAAGTATTCGGTGTTGTTCATATTCTTTTTTTCCTCGACTCAATTGTTTCCTCTTGCTCGTTCGCCTCTCGCCAATTAATTCTTCCGGTGTTCCAAAGACATTCTCAAGAGATTCGTCTGTCTTCCAATTAATTCGAGGTTGTCACCTCATTCGAGTCTTTTAATCGTTCCGGTGCATCGTCTCCTTTTAATCCTTTCCAACGGCATTTTCTCTTCGGTGGGCTCATAACCCACAGGTCTTTTCCCAGGATCTTACCTGACTCTTCTAATTTTCCGTAGTATTCCTATATTCTTTTCAAATGTGACATAAGTATGTATTCCATCAGTCATATGCCTTCCCCAAGATCATTTTTAATTCTTTTCATCGGTGGTTTAACCTTTTCCTCATTTCGTTCATCCGGAGTATTTCATTAATTCTTTTCTCTGTGTTCCTCTGAAGGCCATCATTTCAGAAGATTTCTTCGTTCTCAGTTTTCAACTTCGTCCTCCAAATATTCTTCGTTGATGCCTCTTCGATCGTCTCACATTCGTCCGGTGCTTCGTTCAAGTATTCTTTAATCAGTTCACAATCTCTTCGTTCTCGTCATTCAAACTTCCTCAAGTGCTTTATTCTTCCCGGAGATTCATTCTCTTGTATTCACTCAATTTCATCCCTTACGGTGGTTTAATCTCTTTCATCACTCGATTTTAATTCTTCCCGGTAGTTCATTTATTTTCTTCACTCGGCTTTAATTCTTTACGGTGATTCGTTCAACAATTCTTTTCCGGTGCTATCATATCAATCCATTCATTTTTATTTCAATCCTACCGGCGTTTCATGATGATTTTCGCAAGTTCGCGATATATCCCCCTTTAATCTTTTCAACAAAAATAAGTGTATGCAGATCCATTGCTTTCATATATTTAATTGGTGAAGGATAAGCATAACATAATTCTTATTCTTTTCACCAAGTTGTTTAATTCCTTCCTTCGGAGTTTATTCTTGACGAATAAATTCTAGTTCCAAGTCCTTTTATCTTTTCTTTTCCGGAGTTCAATTTTTTCTCGGCCATTTCGTCGAAACCTCATCTAAATCATCGCAAGGACGTATTCTTATTCTTCTCATCCCTCATCATCCTTTCGTTACCGTTACCGGAGTTTTTCATGGTGATTCATCGCGATTCAAATCATTCTTCGAGTGTTCATCGAATTCTTTTGGATCAAGTACAAGCTTTATTCTTTGCGTCTCGAGATGCAAATAATTTTCCGTATTCGTTTGAAGTGGAGTTGCATTTCTTCATTCTCGTCTATTCAATCTTTTGGTTGCGGCATAATTCACCTCAAGTTTCGGGATGATTTTAATAAGTCCACAACAAGCTTATTCTTTTGTTGTTCATTTTCTCAACAACTCCGTTCAAGCCTTTGTCTTGAAGATGCTATTCCAATTCTTTCATGGTGAAAATTTTCATCTTCTTCTCGGTTCTTTCATTCCTTTTTTTCAATTATTCCGGAGGCATTGTCTTGTTCATTTCGTCATGTTTTTATTCCATCTTCTCAAGTTCAAGTCTTATTCCATTCATGTTCAACTGGTATGCCATTTCTAGCCGGAGTGCTACCCGAATTCTTTTGTTCGAATTCCTTTCTATCTCTTATTAATCGGAGTGGTTTCGAATTCATTCTTATTCCTTCAACCTTTTGGGTTCTCGTCGTATTCCTTGTCCTCTTCTTTAACGAAGTCTTTGCAACTTCGTTCATCTTCGTTCTATCCTTTCTTTTGAGTGGCTCATCCTCTGAACAATCTTTGGCTTCACTCTTTTGTCCTCGAAGAACTTTGTTCTTCCTTTTTCATCTTCCATCTCGTTCCTAAGATCTCGGGACGAGATCTCTTGTTAGTAGGGGAGTGTTGTGACACCCCGAGACCGGTGCGCCAGGTGTCAGCCAGTTATTCGTTGCCGTTGCCATGTCATCTGCTTGCGTGTTGCATCTTGCCATGTCATCATGTGTGTTGCATCAGCATGTTTACAAAACTTGCATCCGCCCGTCCTTTCCGTTGTCCGTTCTGAGCCCAAACACACTTGCACGCGCCCGCGGCACCTCCGAATATTTATTTTATTTATGGCCAGAAAATGTTCTCGGAATGGGGTGAAACTTGGCGTGTGGTCTTATTTTAGTGTAGACAGACCGCCTGTCAAGTTTCGTCGCATTCAGAGCTCGTTTGATAGCCCAACGGATATATATAGCGGCACTAGTCGCTGGTTTAAACGTCGGACGTTTTCGGTCTCCGAAAACCCCCGCGGGCCTCTCTCTCTCTCCTCTCATCTCAGCCCAACTATTCTACACAACCCACTAGGCCAACCCAAGCTCCCCTTGCGATCGGAGCCGTCGGATCACGATCAGAGGGCTCTTAAACGCTCAAAACCCCCTCCTAACCCCCTAACCCTAGCCTTTCCCTATATAACCTCCTCCCCTTGCCAAATTTGGCCTTCTTCTTCCTCCCCTCGAAATCCGCGCCAGCCAACTCCCACCTCGCCACTTGGCGGCGCCGCCAGCCGAGCCATCAGCGCCGCCGGCTTCCCCGAGCCATCAGCCGGCTCCCGAGCCCCGATCTCGGCCGTCCGCGACCAGATCGGACGGACCGGGGAGCTTCCAGCCAGCTCCCGCAGCGCCCCAAGCCGCGGCTCCGCGTCGCCCCCGCGCCCTCCCTCAAGCTCCCAGCCTCCACCCCGCCAAAGCCCAGGCCAGGCCCACCCCGCCGGATCTGGGCCGCAGCCGCAACCGCCGGGCCCGAGGCGGCCCGACCGCGCCCGCCAGCGCACCCGTCTCTCCCGCTCGCTCCCGAAGAGCGCTCGCCGCCGGCGGCTCGCTCCGCGACCCCTTGACCTCGCTGTTTGCCTGTGCCACCGGTGGACCGCCGCCGTCCCGGTGAGCTCTCCCAGGATTCCTTCCCCTTTGTCCTCTTCCTCCCTCCCTCAACGAGCTCTCTCTCCCTCCTCACGTTCCCGCAGGTACAGCCATGGCGCCGCCTTGCCACCGCACGACGCCGGCCAGTTGAGGCTCGAGGCCCTCATCCGTGGCCGGATCCGGAGTCCCCTTGGCCGGATCCGCCCATTCCCGGCGTCCCCGACGCTCGCCGGAGTTCCCTGCACCCGCGCTGCCGGCGTTGACTTCCTCTGCCTCCTCTGCGCGCGCGCCGGACATGTCCGGTGGCGTCCGGACATGTCCAGGCCATCCCTCACCGTGAGACACTACCAGGTGGACCCATGGGCGCCCACCGACGGACAAGTCCAGCCACCGACGGACAATGTCCGCTGACCCCGAGGTTGCCTTTTTCCACTAAGTCCCAGAAAATGCATATTATGTTGCTATGTTCATGTGGCTATAACTTTTTGTGTGCTTATCCAATTGATGCAAATGATATGTCAAAATGATCGTGGTGATATGCTCTACACTTTGTTCCATTGTGCCATGCTTGTTTGACTTCATCTTGATGCTCTAATCTCTGTTGCAAGAGTGCTACTTGGTATAAACTGCTGTTACCTGTTAATTTGATGCCATGTTTGAGATATGATAACTTGGTGCATGTTTATCCAAATGAAGCATATGATATGTCAAAATGTTCATTGTGAAGTGTACTACATGATGGTTGTTGAAGCATGCTTGTTTGAGTCTATATTGCAATGTTAATCTCTGTTGCAAAAGTGCATTTGGCTGTTAAGTTCTAAAATTTGTTCTGAGATGCTGATTTCAATTGCTCTTTGCTATTGATGTGTTTGTCCTCATGCCACATGTCTATATGTTTTAGAAGCACCATTATATAGTCTTTGCTGTGGTGCATTTAACTTTCCATGATATGCCTTGAGGTGACTTAAACATGCTTGTAAACATGCCATGTTGTTATTGCTGTTTTATACTTAGTGAAAAAACTGCTAAGTCTGGAATCTGTTATAACCTGATGCTATGTTTGCTTGATGCCCTACTCAAATCCATGCTTATTTTGGAGTGGCCAATGATCATGTCTTGTTGTCCATGCTATTGTCTATCCATTCATGCCCTTACTTGCTCATATGACCTGCTGTAGCTTATTTATTTCTTGATCTCAAGTTGCTATAAATTATACCTGTCAGGATTTTATCAGCATGTTCAATTTGGTGGAGCTTGTTGCTATTGATCCATGCCTCCTATGGAGTTGCTCCAATGGAGTTGTTTGTTGTAGGATATGTCTACTACATGTCCATGCTCTTTATGTTCTTATTAGAGTTGATATGCTTGTTGTTTTGTGCCTCCGAAGGTAGCATCGTGATGATGTTTTTGCCTTCCCAGATTTTGGCTAAGTCTGGATAATTTTATTGCAACTTGCCATGCTTGTTTAAATGTGTTCCAGCAAGCTTTTGGGTGTGTTCTAAGTTCATGCTTGTTAATTATAATGTCTATTTCACATCCATGCCTCTTGTTATCATGTTTGGGTGATGTAGCTTATATTTACCTTGCTCCAAAGTTGCTATGTGGCTGTTAACTTCAGCTTGTTGTTATATCTTGTTCATGTGTATCTTTTAGCCCGTTGCTCCGTTTTGAGTGTGGCCTATATGAAACTTGTGTGATTTTGCATGTAGAATCATAATATCATGTTGTTTTCATGTTTGGAGTGTGTTTTCTTGATGTTTGGGTGCTTCTTGCACCGTTACCATGTTTGTCTTGTTTTGCTCATATCTTCTAGGCCGTAGCTCCGAATTAAACAAACTTTATATGAAACTTGACTAGAATTTCGTATAGATCATCATGGTGCATGTCAACCTGCTGTTTAACAACTTTAACTTAAGGTTTGTTCAGATCTGGACTAATTTCAAACTTATGCATACGAGGACTTACCGGATTTGTTATATGTTGATTCCGGCCTCATTTAAACTTGTTGTTTGGTGTTGTTCTTGTGTGTTTCATCCCTTGCCATGTATTGCATCATATATAGACTTTTCTTGCATCATACTTGGTTGAGCATATTGTCATGTTCTTGTGTTGGGTGTTTACCGTATTGCTTGCTTCTTCTCGTTAGTGCTTGTTCCGTTGCGATCGTGAGGATTCGTTCGTCTACACGTGGTTCATCTTCAAGGCTTCTTCAAGGCTTCTTCATGGATCCGTTCTTCTTCCTTGCAGGATCTCAGGCAAGATGACCATACCCTTGGATACCTTTTACTATCATTGCCATGCTTAGTAGTCTCGATCCTATCGTTACATGTCGCGCTACCCATCATTATTGCCAGCCTCTCCTTGTTGCCATGAAACCTCTAACCTTTGACACCTTCCTAGCAAACCATTGTTTGGCTATGTTACCCGCTTGCTCAGCCCCTCTTATAGCGTTGTTAGTTGCAGGTGAAGATGAAGATCGTTCCATGTTGGAACTTGTTGTTGGAATATCACAATATGTTATATATATTTTAACACACCTATATACTGGGCATGGGTGGAAGGCTTGGCCTTTTGCTCGGTGTTTTGTTCCACTCATGCCACCTTAGGCGCCGATAAAACCGGCATTATGTTCCTTAATTTTACGTTCCTTACACGGTTGGGTATATGGGGACCCCTTGACACTTCGGCTTTGAATAAAACTCCTCCAGCAAGGCCCAACATTGGTTTTAATTTGCTCATAATAACAACTTAATTAATTAATTAAATTGCATAGGGAGCACGCTCCCTCGAGATTCTTTCCTACATAGCAGGGGGCCAGTGCTGATGGTGTTGGTCCCAAATAGAGTTGTTTGCGGCGCCCCCCTTGGAAACGTAGCGCTCATCCGGACGTGGCCTGAGACGAGATACGCGCGGCTACTATCAGGGTGTCGGCACGCCGGGAGGTCTTGCTGGACTTGTTTTACCATTGTCGAAATGTCTTGTGCACCGGGATGCCGAGCCTGATCGGATTTCCCTAAGATAAGGGGTAATAATTATTATTACTTCAGCTAATCGTGAGAGCTTGTGATGGGCTAAGTTGGGACACCCCTGCAGGGTTATGATCTATCGAAAGCCGTGCCCACGGTTATCTGGCAGATTGGAATTTGTTAATGTCCGGTTGTAGAAAACTTGACAGAGGATCCGAAGTAAAACACACAACTGTGTGAGTAACCGTGACTGTCTCTTTTCACTTTGAGAAGAGAACACGGTGGGGTTATGTTTGACTCGTAGGTAGATCAGGATCTTTAGCGATCACTACTAGTTTGCGACCGTTTGCGTAGAAGCTCATCTTATTCTTGTACTCATAAGTTAGCCACCATATTTTTGCTTAGCCGTTGCTGCAACCTCACCACTTTACCTCTTCCTACCCATTAAGCTTTGATAGTCTTGTTACCCATGGTTATGGGATTGCTGAGTCCTCGTGGCTCCCAGATACTACAACAACAGTTGCAGGTGCAGGTTTCCGATGTCTTAACGTGAGAGCGATGATCGTTGTGTTGGATTTCTTTCTTCTTCTTCTTCTTCTTCTTCTTCTTCTTCTTCTTCTTCTTCTTCTTCTTCTTCTTCTTCTTCTTCTTCTTCTTCTTCTTCTTCTTCTTCTTCTTCTTCTTCTTCTTCTTCTTCATCATAATAAGCCTTGCAAGCAAATGACTAATGAGTGAGTCACGAGATGATGTATTACGAAACGAGTAAAGAGACTTGCCGGTAACGAGATTGAACTAGGTATCGAGATACCGATGATCGAATCTCGGGCAAGTAACATACCGATGATAAAGGGAACAACGTATGTTGTTATGCGGTTTGACCGATAAAGATCTTTGTAGAATATGTAGGAGCCAATATGAGCATCCAGGTTCCGCTATTGGTTATTGACCGGAGATGTGTCTCGGTCATGTCTACATAGTTCTTGAACCCTTAGGGTCCGCACGCTTAACGTTTGATGACGATCGGTATTATGAGTTTATGAGTTTTGATGTACCGAAGGTAGTTCGGAGTCCCGGAGGAGATCACGAACATGACGAGGAGTCTCGGAATGTCCGAGACATAAAGATTGATATATTGGTCGACTATATTCGGACACCGGAAGTGTTCTGGAAAGTTTCGGAATTTACCGGAGTGCCGGGGAGGTTACCGGAACCCCCCGGGGGAATGTTGGGCCCTGGGGGGCCATAGGGGAGAAAGAGGGCAGCAGCCAGGAGGTGGCGCGCCCCCTCCCAAGGGGCAGTCCGAATAGGACTAAGGGAGGGGGGCGGCCCCTCTTTCCCTCTCCCTCTCCCTCTCCTTCCTTCCCCCTCTCTCCTTGGTGGACTCCTACTAGGAATAGGATTGCAATCCTATACCTAGTAGGATTGCCTCTCCTTGGCGCGCCATAGAGGGCCGGCCGGCCTCCCCCCTTGCTCCTTTATATACAGGGGTAGGGGGGCACCCAAAGACACACAAGTTGAATTGTTTTAGCCGTGTGCGGTGCCCCCTCCACAGAAACACACCTCAGTCTTACTGTTGCAGTGCTTAGGCGAAGCCCTGCGCCGGTAACTTCATCATATCCGTCACCATGCCGTCGTGTTTACGAAACTCTCCCATGAAGCTCAACTGGATCAAGAGCTCGTGGGACGTCATCAAGCTGAACGTGTGCTGAACGCGGAGGTGCCGTACGTTCGTTGCTTGATCTGTTGGATTGCGAAGAAGTTCGACTACATCAACCGCGTCACTTGACGCTTCCGCTTTCGGTCTACGAGGGTACGTAGACACACTCTCCCCTCTCGTTGCTATGCATCTGGTAGATAGATCTTGGCATATATCAAGAATAGGATTTGTCACTCCGAGTGTCAGATAGGTATCTCTGGGCCCTCTCGGTAATGCACATCATAATAAGCCTTGCAAGCAAATGACTAATGAGTTAGTCACGAGATGATGTATTACGGAACGAGTAAATAGACTTGCCGGTAACGAGATTGAACTAGGTATTGAGATACTGACGATCGAATCTCGGGCAAGTAACATACCGATGACAAAGGGAACAACGTATGTCGTTATGCGGTCTGACCGATAAAGATCTTCGTAGAATATGTAGGAGCCAATATGAACATCCAGGTTCCGCTATTGGTTATTGACCGGAGATGAGTCTCGGTCATGTCTACATAGTTCTCGAACCCGTAGGGTCCGCACGCTTAACGTTTGATGATGATCAGTATTATGAGTTTATGTGTTTTTGTGTATAGAAGGTAGTTCGGAGTCCCGGATGAGATCGGCGACATGACGAGGAGTCTCAAAATGGTTGAGACGTAAAGATCGATATATTGGACAACTATATTCGGACATCGGAAAGGTTCCGAGTGATTCGGGTATTTTTTGGAGTACCGGAGAGTTACGGGAATTCGCCGGGGAGTATATGGGCCTTATTGGGCTTTAGGGGAAAGAGAGAATAGGAAGGCTGCGCCTCCCCAAGGCCTAGTCCGAATTGGACTAAGGGGAGGGGCTGCGCCCCCTCCTTCCTTCTCTTCTCTTTTCCCTTTCCTTCTCTCCTACTCCTACTACTTGGAAGGGCTCCTAGTTCTACTAGGAAAGGGGGAATCCTACTCCCGGTGGGAGTCGGACTCCCCTAGGGCGCGCCATAGAGAGTGCCGGCCCCCCTCCTCCACTCCTTTATATACGGGGGTAGAGGGACCCCATAGACACACAAGTTGATCAGTTGATCTCTCCCAATCATGTGCGGTGCCCCTCTCCATATAAACACACCTCGGTCATGTCGTTGCAGTGCTTAGGCGAAGCCCTGCCCCGGTAGCTTCATCATCTCCGTCACCACACCGTCGTGCTGACGAAACTCTCCCGCGAGGTTCTACTGGATCAAGAGCTCGTGGGACATCATCAAGCTGAACGTGTGATGAATGCGGAGGCTCCGTACGTTCGGTGCTTGATCGGTTGGATCGCGAAGAAGTTTCACTACATCAACCGCGTCACTAGACGCTTCCGCTCCCGGTCTACGAGGGTACATAGACACACTCTTCCCTTCGTTGCTATGCATCTGGTAGATAGATCTTGCGTGATCATAGGATTTTTTTTGAAATACTACATTCCCCAACACGCCCCCTACCCAGGGCGCGCCCCCCACCCTCGTGGGCAGCCCGTGGCTCTCCTGGCCCAACTCTTTTACTTCGAGGGCTTCTTTTGGTCCAGAAAAAATCATAAAAAATTGGCACGTCAATTGGACTCCGTTTGATATTCCTTTTCTGTAAAACTCAAAAACAAGGAAAAAACATAAACTGGCACTCGGCTCTAGGTTAATAGGTTAGTCCCAAAAATCATATAAAAGTGTATATAAAAATCCCATAAGACATCCTAGAAGGATAATATAATAGCATGGAACAATAAAAAATTATAGATACGTTGGAGACGTATCAAGCATCCCCAAGCTTAATTCCTGCTCGTCCTCGAGTAGGTAAATGATAAAAACAGAATTTTTTATCTGGAATGCTAACCAACATAATTTTCAATGTAATTCTCTTAATTGTGGCATGAATGTTCAGATCTGAAAGATTCAAGACAAAAGTCTATATTGAGATAAGAAATTGTAATACTTCAAGCATACTAACAAAGCAATCATGTCTTCTCAAAATACTATGGCTAAAGAAAGTTATCCCTACAAAATCATATAGTCTGGCTATGCTCCCTCTTCATCACACAAAATATTCATATCATGCACAACCCCGATTTCAGCTAAGCACTTGTTTTCATACTCTATTCTTTCAAACCTTTCAACTTTCACGCAATACATGAGCGTGAGCCATGGACATAGCACTATGGGTGGAATAGAGAGGTGGTTGTGGAGAAGACAAAAAGGGAAGGAGATAGTCTCACATCAACTAGGCGTATCAATGGGATATGGAGATGCCCATCAATAGATATCAATGTGAGTGAGTAGGGATTGCCATGCAATGGATGCACTAGAGCTAAATATGTATGAAAGCTCAACAAAAGAACTAGTGGGTGTGCATCCAACTTGCTTGCTCACGAAGACCTAGGGCATTTGAGGAAGCCCATCGTTGGAATATACAAGCCAAGTTCTATAACGAAAATTCCCACTAGTATATAAAGTGACTAAACATGAGACTCTCTACAATGAAGAACATGTTGCTACTTTGAAGCACAAGTGTGGAAAAAATATAGTAGTAGTTGTCCCTTTTTTCTTTTCTTTTCTTTTTCTTTTTTTGGCCTTTTTTTGCGGAGGGGCTTTATTGATTTAGCCTTTCCTCCCATGGGACAATGCTCTAATAATGATGATCATCACAGTTTCATTACAACTCGATATTACAACTAGATACTACAACAAATTATGACTCTATATGAATGCCTCCGACGGTGTACCGGTATGTGCAATGAAACAAGAGTGACATGTATGAAAATTATGCATGGTGGCCTTGCCACAAATACAATGTCAACTACATGATCATGCATGGCAATATGACAATATGATGCGTGTCATATGAACGGAACGGTGGAAAGTTGCATGTCAATATATCTCGGAATGGCTATGGAAATGCCATGATAGGTAGGTATGGTGGCTGTTTTGAGGAATATATATGGTGGCTGTTTTGAGGAAGGATATATAGTGGGTGTATGGTACCGACGAAAGTTGCGTGATACAAGAGAGGCTAGCAATGGTGGAAGGGTGAGAGTGCGTATAATCCATGGACTCAACATTAGTCATAAAGAACTCATATACTTATTGCAAAAATCTACGAGTCATCAAAACAAAGCAATCAACGCATGCTCATAGGGGGAGGTTGGTAGGAGTTAACCATCGCGCGCCCCCGACCTCCACACAAAGGTTGACACTTTACAAATACCTCATGCTCTAACTTCGCCACATAGCGGTTCACCATACGTGCATGCTACGGGAATCACTAACCTTAAAACAAGTATTTCTCAATTTCATAATAACTCCACTAGCATGACTCTAATATCACTATCCTCATATCTCAAAACAATTATCAAGCATACAACTTCTCATCATATTCAATGCACTTAGTTGTGAAAGTTTTTACTACATTGATCTTGGATGCCTATCATGCAAAGGCTAGTTTTATAGCCAAAGCACATTACCATGCTGTTTTAATAGACTCTCAAAAGGATATATGTGAAGCATGAGAGATTAACAATTTCTACAAAATATAACCACCGCCGTGCTCTAAAAGATATAAGTGAAGCACTAGAGCAAATAACAAACTACTCCGAGAGATATATGTGAAGATCAATGAGTAGTTGATTAATTATGTAACTATGTGAAGACTCTCTAACATTTAAGAATTTCAGATCTTGGTATTTCATTCAAACAGCAAGCAAAACAAAAGAAAATAAAATGACTCTCCAAGCAAAACACATATCATGTGGTGAATAAAATATAGCTCCGAGTATAGTTACCGATAGATGAAGACGAAAGAGGGGATGCCTTCCCGGGCATCCCCAAGCATAGGCTCTTGGTTGTCCTTGAATATTACCTTGGGGTTCCTTGGGCATCCCCAAGCTTAGGCTCTTGCCACTCTTTGTTCCATAGTCCATCGAAGCAATACTCAAAACTTGGAAACTTCACAACACAAAACTTAGACAAAAATCTCGTGAGCTCCGTTAGTATAAGAAAGCAAACCATTACTCAAAGGTACTACAATGAATTCATTCTTTGTTTATATTGGTGTTAAACCTACTGTATTCCAACTTCTCTATGATTCATACTTCCCAATATTAGTCACAGATGCATTGAAATAAGCAAACAGCACACGAAAAACAGAATCTGTCAAAAACAGAACAATCTGTAGTAATCTGCAAGTTTCACATACTTCTGTAACTCCAAAAAAATTCAAACTAAATTGGTAAACGTGAAGAATTTTTCTATTAATCATCTGAAAAAAGAATCAACTAAATAGCATGCTCCAGTAAAATCTGATGATCATTCTCGTGAGCGCTAACGATTCTGTTTTTCACAGCAAGATCACATAAACTTCACACAAGTCTTCCCAAAGGTTCTACATGGCACAAACACTAAACAAAACATGAAACCACATCTAAACAGAAGCTAGATGCAATATTTATTCCTAAACAGAAGGAAAAACAAATAAAATAAAATAAAGTTGGGTTGCCTCCCAACAAGCGCTATCGTTTAACGCCCCTAGCTAGACATGGTGATTTCAATGATGCTCGCGTAAAAGATAAGAATTGAAACATAATGGGAGCATCATGAAGAATATGACTAGCACATTTAAGTCTAACCCACTTCCTATGCATAGGGATTTTTTGAGCAAACAACTTATGGGAACAATAATCAACTGGTGGGGAACGTAGTATTTTAAAATTTTCCTACGATCAAGCAAGATCTATCTACCAGATGCATAGCAACGAGAGGGGAGAGTGTATCTATGTACCCTCGTAGACCGAAAGCGGAAGCGTCAAGTGACGCGGTTGATGTAGTCGAACTTCTTTGCGATCCAACTGATCAAGCACCGAACGTACGTCACCTCCGCGTTCAGCACACGTTCAGCTTAATGACATCCCACGAGCTCTTGATCCAGTTGAGCTTCACGGGAGAGTTTCGTCAGGACGACGGTGTGGTGATAGATATGATGAAGTTAACGGCGCAGGGCTTCGCCTAAGCACTGCAACAGTATGACCGAGGTGTGTTTCTGTGGAGGGGGGGGGCACCGCACACGGCTAGAACAATTCAACTTTTGTGTCTTTGGGTGCCCCCCTGCCCCTGTATATAAAGGAGCAAGGGGGGAGGCCGGCCGGCCCTCTATGGCGCTCCAAGGAGAGGCAATCCTACTAGGAATAGGATTGCAATCCTATTCCTGGTAGGAGTCCACCAAGAAGGAGAGAGGGGGAAGGAAGGAGAGGGAGAGGGAGAGGGAAAGAGGGGTCGCGCCCCCCTCCCTTAGTCCTATTCGGACTGCCCCTTGGGAGGGGGCGCGCCACCTCCTGGCTGCTGCCCTCTTTCTCCCCTATGGCCCACCAGGGCCCAACATTCCCCCGGGGGGTTCCGGTAACCCCACCGGCACTCTGGTAAATTACGAAACTTTCCAGAACACTTCCGTTGTCCGAATATAGTCGTCCAATATATCAATCTTTATGTCTCGGACATTCCGAGACTCCTCGTCATGTTCGTGATCTCATCCGGGACTCCGAACTACCTTCGGTACATCAAAACTCATAAACTCATAATACCGATCGTCATCAAACGTTAAGCGTGCGGACCCTAAGGGTTCGAGAACTATGTAGACATGACCGAGACTCATCTCCGGTCAATAACCAATAGCGGAACCTGGATGCTCATATTGGCTCCTACATATTCTACGAAGATCTTTATCAGTCAAACCGCATAACAACTTACGTTGTTCCCTTTATCATCGGTATGTTACTTGCCCGAGATTCGATCGTCGGTATCTTGATACCTAGTTCAATCTCGTTACCGGCAAGTCTCTTTACCCGTTTCGTAATACATCATCTCGTGACTCACTCATTAGTCATTTTCTTGCAAGGCTTATTATGATGTGCATTACCGAGAGGGCCTAGAGATACCTCTCCAACACTCGGACTGACAAATCCTATTCTTGATATATGCCAACACCACGAACACCTTCGGAGACACCTGTAGAGCATTTTTATAATCACCCAGTTATGTTGTGACGTTTGATAGCACACAAGGTGTTCCTCCGGTATACGGGAGTTGCATAATCGCATAGTCATAGGAACATGTATAAGTCATGAAGAAAGCAATAGCAGTAAAACTAAACGATCATAGTGTTAAGCTAATGGATGGGTCTTGTCCATCACATCATTCTCCTAATGATGTGATCCCGTTAATCAAATGACAACTCATGTCTATGGCTAGGAAACATAACCATCTTTGATCAATGAGCTAGTCTAGTAGAGGCATACTAGGGACACTCTGTTTTGTCTATGTATTCACACATGTACTAAGTTTCCGGTTAATACAATTCTAGCATGAATAATAAATATTTATCATGATATAAGGAAATAAATAATAACTTTATTATTGCCTCTAGGGCATATTTCCTTCAGTCTCCCACTTGCACTAGAGTCAATAATCTAGATCACATCACCATGTGATTAACACCAATAGTTCACATCACCATGTGACTAACACCCATAGTTCTCATCGCCATGTGACCAATACCCAAAGGGTTTACTAGATTCAACAATCTAGTTCACATCGCCATGTGATTAACACCCAAAGAGTACTAATGTGTGATCATGTTTTGCTTTGTGGGAGGAGTTTAGTCAGCGGGTCTGTTACATTCAGATCCGTATGTATTTTGCAAATTTCTATGTCTACAATGCTCTGCATGGAGCTACTCTAGCTAATTGCTCCTTCTTCCAATATGCATCCAGATTGATACTTAGAGTCATCTGGAATAGTGTAAAGCTTGCATTGGTGTAACTCTTTACGATGAACTCTTTATCACCTCCATAATCGAGAAAACATTTCCTTAGTCATCCAGTAACTAAGGATAATTTTGACCGCTGTCCAGTGATATAATCCTGGATCACTTTTGTACCTCCTTGCCAAACTCATGGTAAGGTACACAACAAGTTTGGTAGACAACATGGCATACTTTATAGAACCTATGGCTGAGGCATAGGGAATAACTTTCATTCCTTCTCTATCCTCTGCCGAGGTCGGGCTTTGAGTCTTACTCAACTTCATACCTTACAACTCAGGCATGAACTCCTTCTCTGACTGATCCATTTTGAACTACTTCAAAATATTGTCAAGGTATGTACTCATTGAAAAAACTTATCAAGCGTCTTGATCTATCTCTATAGATCTTGATGCTCAATATGTACGCAGCTTTACCATGGGTTTTTCTTTGAAAAAACTCCTTTCAAACACTCCTTTATGCTTTTCAGAAAATTCTACATCATTTCTGATCGACAATGTGTCATTCACATATACTTATCAGATAGGCTGTAGTGCTCCCACTCACTTTCTTGTAAATACAGGCTTCACCGCAAGTCTGTATAAAACTATATGCTTTGATCAACTTATCGAAGCGTATATTCCAACTCTGAGATGCTTGCACCAGTCCATTTATGGATCGCTGGAGCTTGCACACTTTGTTAGCACATTTAGGATCGACAAAACCTTCTGGTTGCATCATATACAACTCTTCTTTAAGATATCCATTCAGGAATGCAGTTTTGACATCCATTTGCCAGATTTCATAATCATAAAGCACGACAATTGCTAACATGATTCAGACAGACTTAAGCATCGCTACGGGTGAGAAAGTCTCATCGTAGTCAACTCCTTGAACTTGTCGAAAACCTTTCGCAACAAGTCGATCTTTGTAGACAGAAACATTACCGTCGGTGTCGGTCTTCCTCTTGAAGTTCCATTTATTTTCGATTGCTTGCCGATCATCGGGCAAGTCAACCAAAGTCCACACTTTGTTCTCATACATGGATCCCACCTCAGATTTCATGGCTTCAAGCCATTTTGCGGAATCTGGGCTCATCATCGCTTCCTCATAGTTCGTAGGTTCATCATGGTCTAGTAACATGACTTCCAGAACTGGGTTACCGTACCACTCTGGTGCGGAACGTACTCTGGTTGATCTACGACATTCAGCAGAAACTTGGTCTGAAGTTTCATGATCATCATCATTAGCTTCCTCACTAATTGGTGTTGGAATCACTGGAACTAGTTTCTGTGATGTTCCACTTTCCAATTCGGGAGAAGGTACTATTACCTCATCAAGTTCTACTTTCCTCCCACTCACTTCTTTCGAGAGAAACTCTTTCTCTAGAAAGGATCCATTCTTAGCAACAAATATTTTGCCTTCGGATCTGTGATAGAAGGTGTACCCAATAGTCTCTTTTGGGTATCCTATGAAGACACATTTCTCCGACTTGGGTTCGAGATTATCAGGTTGAAGCTTTTTCACATAAGCACCGCATCCCCAAACTTTAAGAAACGACAACTTTGGTTTCTTGCCAAACCACAGTTCATAAGGCGTCGTCTCAACGGATTTAGATGGTGCCCTATTTAACGTGAATGCAGCTGTCTCTAATGCATGACCCATAATGATAGTGGTAAATTGGTAAGAGACATCATAGACCGCACGATATCTAATGAAGTACGGTTACGACGTTCAGACACACCATTACACTGTGGTGTTCCGGGTGGCGTGAGTTTTGAAACTATTCCACATTGTTTCAAATGAAGACCAAACTCGTAACTCAAATATTCACCTCCACGATCAGATCGTAGAAACTTTATTTTCTTGTCACGATGATTCTCTACTTCACTCTGAAATTCTTTGAACTTCTCAAATGTTTCAGACTTGTGCTTCATCAAGTAGATATACCCATATCTGCTCAAATCATCAGTGAAGGTCAGAAAATAACGATACCCGCCGCGAGCCTTAACACTCATCGGTCCACATACATCAGTATGTATGATTTCCGACAAATCTGTTGCTCGCTCCATTGTTCCGGAGAACAGAGTTTTAGTCATCTTGCCCATGAGGCATGGATCACAAGAACCAAGTGATTCATAATCAAGTGATTCCAAAAGTCCATCACTATGGAGTTTCTTCATGCGCTTTACACCAATATGACCTAAACGGCAGTGCCACAAATAAGTTGCACTATCATTATTAACCTTGCATCTTTTGGCTTCAATATTATGAATTTGTGTATCACTACGATCGAGATCCAACAAACTATTTTCATTGGGTGTATGACCATCGAAGGCTTTATTCATGTAAACATAATAACAATTATTCTATGACTTTAAATGAATAACCGTATTGCAACAAACATGGTCAAATCATATTCGTGCTTAACGCAAATGCCAAATAACATTTATTTAGGTTCTACACTAATTCTGAAAGTATAGGGAGTGTGCGATGATTATCATATTAATCTTGGAACCACTTCCAACACACATCGTCACTTCACCTTTAACTAGTCTGTCTTCATTTTGCAACTCCCGTTTCGAGTTACTAATTTTAGCAACTGAACTGGTATCAAATACCCAGGGGTTGCTATGAACACTAGCAAAGTACACATCAATAATCTGTATATCAAATATACCTTTGCTCACTTTGCCATCCTTCTTATCCACCAAGTATCTTGGGCAGTTCTGCTTCTAGTGACTATTTCCTTTGCAGCAGAAACACTTAGTTTCAGGCTTGAGTTTAGCTTGGGGTTTCTTCATGGGAGTGACAACTTGCTTGTCATTCTTCTTGAAGTTCCCCTTCTATCCCTTTGCCCTTTACTTGAAACAAGTGGTATCGTTAACCATCAACACTTGACGCTGTTTCTTGATTTCTACCTTCGCCGATTTCAACATCGCGAAGAGCTCGGGAATTACTTTCGTCATCCCTTGCATATTATAGTTAATCACGAAGTTCTACTAACTTGGTGATAGTGTCTAGAGAACTTTGTCAATTACTATCTTATCTGGAAGATTAAATCCCACTTGATTCAAGCAATTGTAGTACCCAGATAATCTGAGCACATGCTCACTGGTTGAGCTATTCCCCTCCATCTTGTTGGCAAAGTACTGTCAGAGGTCTTATACCTCTCGACAAGGGCATGAGTATGAAATACTTATTTCAACTCTTGGAACATCTCATATGCTCCGTGGCGTTCAAAACGTTTTTGAAGTCCCGGTTATAAGCCGTAAAGCATGGTGCAACTAAACTATCAAGTAGTCATCATACCGAGCTTGTGTCAAAATGTTCATAACATTTGCATCTGCTCCTGCAATAGGTCTGTCACCCAGCGGTGCATCAAGGACATAATACTTCTGTGCAGCAATGAGGATAATCCTCAGATCACGGACCTAGTCCGCATCATTGCTACTAACATCTTTCAACTTAGTTTTCTCTAGGAACATAGCAAAAACATATGGGAGCTATAACGCGAGCTATTGATCTACAACATAATTTGCAAATACTATCAGGACTAAGTTCATGATAAATTAAAGTTCAATTTAATCATATTACTAAAGAACTCCCACTTAGATAGACACCTTTCTAGTCATCTAAATGATCACGTGATCCAAATCAACTAAACCATGTCCGATCATCACGTGAGATGGAGTAGTTTTCAATGGTGAACATCTTATGTTGATCATATCTACTATATGATTCACGCTCGACCTTTCGGTCTCCAGTGTTCCGAGGCCATATCTGCATTTGCTAGGCTCGTCAAGTTTAACCTGATTATTCTGCATGTGCAAAATTGTCTTACACCCATTGTATTTGAACGTAGAGCTTATCACACCCGATCATCACGTGGTGTCTCGGCACGAAGAAATTTTGCAACGGTGCATACTCAGGGAGAACACTTGTACCTTGAAATTTTGTAAGGGATCATCTTATAATGCTACCTTCGTACTAAGCAAAATAAGAAGCATAATAAGATAAACATCACATGCAATCAAAATATGTGACATGATATGGCCATCATCATCTTCTGCTTTTGATCTCCATCTCCAAAGCACCGTCATGATCACCTTCGTCACCGGCGCGACACCTTGATCTCCATCGTAGCATCGTTGTCGTCTCGCCTACTATTGCTTCTACGACTATCGCTACCACTTAGTGATAAAGTAACAACCATATGGCTCCTGCCAGTTGCCGATAACTTTACAAAACATGATCATCTCATACAAAACCGTATAACTCATCATGTCTTGACCATATCACATCACAACATGCCCTGCAAAAACAAGTTAGACGTCTCCTACTGTGTTGTTGCAAGTTTTACGTGGCTGCTACGGGCTTAGCAAGAACCGTTCTTACCTACGCATACAAAAACCACAACGATGTTTCGTCAAGTATGTGATGTTTTAACCTTCACAAGGACCGGGCGTAGCCATACTCGATTCAGCTAAAGTGAGAGAGACAGACACCCGCCAGTCCCCTTTAAGCAACGAGTGCTCATAACGGTGAAACCAGTCTCGCGTAAGCGTCCGCGTAATGTCGGTCCGGGCCGCTTCATCTCACAATACCGCCGAAGCAAAGTATGACATGCTGGTAAGCAATATGACTAGTATCGCCCACAACTCATTGTGTTCTACTCGTGCATATCATCTACGCATAGACCTGGCTCATGATGCCACTGTTGGGGAACGTAGTATTTTAAAATTTTCCTACGATCATGCAAGATCTATCTACCAGATGCATAGCAACAAGAGGGGAGGGTGTGTCTACGTACCCTCGTAGACCGAAAGCGGAAGCGTCAAGTGACGCGGTTGATGTAGTCGAACTTCTTCGCGATCCAGCCGATCAAGCACCGAACGTACGGCACCTCCGCGTTCAGCACATGTTCAGCTTGATGACGTCCCACGAGCTCTTGATCCAGTTGAGCTTCACGGGTGAGTTTCGTCAGCACGACGGCGTGGTGACGGATATGATGAAGTTACCAGCGCAAGACTTCGCCTAAGCACTGCAACAGTATGACCGAGGTGTGTTTCTGTGGAGGGGGGCACCGCACACGGCTAAAACAATTCAACTTGTGTGTCTTTGGGTGCCCCCTGCCCCTGTATATAAATGAGTAAGGGGGGAGGCCGACCGGCCCTCTATGGCGCGCCAAGGAGAGGCAATCCTACTAGGAATAGGATTGCAATCCTATTCCTAGTAGGAGTCCACCAAGAAGGAGAGAGGGGAAAGGAAGGAGAGGGAGAGGGAGAGGGAAAGAGGGGCCGCGCACCCCTCCCTTAGTCCTATTCGGACTGCCCCATGGGAGGGGGCGTGCCACCTCCTGGCTACTGCCCTCTTTCTCCCCTATGGCCCACCAGGGCCCAACATTCCCCCGGGGGGTTCTGGTAACCCCCCCGGCACTCCGGTAAATTCCAAAACTTTCCAGAGCACTTCCGGTGTCCGAATATAGTCGACCAATATATCAATCTTTATGTCTCGGACATTCCGAGACTCCTCGTCATGTCCGTGATCTCATCCGGGACTCCGAACTACCTTCGGTACATCAAAACTCATAAACTCATAATACTGATCGTCATCAAACGTTAAGCGTGCGGACCCTACGGGTTCGAGAACTATGTAGACATGACCGAGACTCATCTCTGGTCAATAACAAATAGCGGAACCTGGATGCTCATATTGGCTCCTACATATTCTATGAAGATCTTTATCGGTCAAACCGCATAACAACATACGTTGTTCCCTTTATCATCGGTATGTTACTTGCCCGAGTTTCGATCGTCGGTATCTCGATACCTAGTTCAGTCTCGTTACCGGCAAGTCTCTTTACTCGTTCCGTAATACATCATCTCGTGACTAACTCATTAGTCATTTGCTTGCAAGGCTTTTTATGATGTGCATTACCGAGAGGGCCCAGAGATACCTCTCCGACACTCGGAGTGACAAATCCTATTCTTGATATATGCCAACACCACGAACACCTTCGGAGACACCTGTAGAGCATCTTTATAATCACCCAGTTACGTTGTGACGTTTGATAGCACACAAGGTGTTCCTCCGGTATACGGGAGTTGTATAATCTCATAGTCATAGGAACATGTATAAGTCATGAAGAAAGCAATAGCAGTAAAACTAAACGATCATAGTGCTAAGCTAACGGATGGGTCTTGTCCATCACATCATTCTCCTAATGATGTGATCCCGTTAATCAAATGACAACTCATGTCTATGGCTAGGAAACATAACCATCTTTGATCAATGAGCTAGTCTAGTAGAGGCATACTAGGGACACTCTGTTTTGTCTATGTATTCACACATGTACTAAGTTTTCGGTTAATACAATTCTAGCATGAATAATAAACATTTATCATGATATAAGGAAATAAATAATAACTTTATTATTGCCTCTAGGGCATATTTCCTTCATCAACTAGCATAGGAAGGCAGAACAAGCATAACTTCAAAACTTTAAGCACATAGAGAGGAAACTTGATATTATTGCAATTCCTACGAGCATATGTTGCTCCCTCATAATAATTTTCAGTAGCATCATGAATGAATTCAACAATATAACCAGCACAAAAAGCATTCTTTTCATGATCTACTTGCATAGAAATTTTACTACTCCCCACATCAGCAAAATTCTTCTCATTCGGAATAGTGGAAGTATCATAGGAGACTTGAATACTATAGATTGTTTCCACATTAAAAGAGTAATGTTCAGACAAAGGGTAATCATAATCATGACAAGTTTTATCAGTATAATCATCACTACTTTTTATAGCATAAGTGGCATCACAATAATCATCATAAATAGGAGGCATGTGTGACACCCCGAGACCGGTGCGCCAGGTGTCAGCCAGTTATTCGTTGTTGTTGCCATGTCTTCTGCTTGCGTGTTGCCTCTTGCCATGTCATCATGTGTGTTGCATCCTCATGTTTTCAAACTTGCATCCGTCGGAGTCCGTCGGTCCTTTCCGTGTCCGTTCTGAGCCCAGACACACTTGCACGCGCCCGTGGCACCTACAAATATTTATTTTATGAGTGGCCGGAAAATGTACTCCGAATGCGATGAAACTTGGCGTGTGGTCTTATCATAGCATAGGTAGACCACCTGTCAAATTTCGTCGCATTCGGAGTCCGTTTGATAGCCCAACCGTTTAATATAGCGGCACTAGTCGCCGGTTAATTCGTCGGACGTTTTCGGTCTCCGAAAACCCCGCGTGCCTCTTCTCTTCTCTCCACACAACCCCTCCTACACAGCCCACCAACTCCACCTAGGCCCATCCTAACCCCCCTCTCGACCGGTGCCGTCCGATCGAGATCGGAGGGCTCCAAAACCCCCCAAAACACTTAACCCTAGCCCCCTTCCCTATATAATCAGTCCCCCATGCCATTTTGGGCAGCCTAACCCCTTCTCCTACCTCCCTCCTCGTTTTCAGCGCCAGGCCTCCCCGCCGCCGCCACTTGTCGCCGCCAGAATAACCTCCGCCGCCACCTGAGGCCACCAGCCACCTCGCCTCCGCCACTTGGCGCGCTGCCATTCGCCAGTATCGTCGCAACCGCGCCGTCACCCAACCCCTGCAGCCACCCGACCTCCCGTGCCGCCACCTAGGCTCCTCTCCACCGCAGGGCCCGCGGAACCCGGATCTGGCCCGCCGGGGCCGAACCCCGCCGCCGCCCCATGCCCGTACCTCCCGAGCCCTCGTCCCCGAGCTCGTCGCTCCCCTCGATCCCGCCCGAGCCCCGGCTCCCTCCGCCAAAACTGTTAAACCTGATGCTATGTTTGCTTGATGCCTCACTCAAATCCATGCTTGTTTTGGGTTGGCTAATGATCATGTCTTGTTGTCCATGTTATGCTCTATCCATCCATGTCCTTGTTTGCATATATAGCCTGATGTAGCTTTTTTATTTCTTGTTCTCAAGTTGCTATAAATGTACCTATCAGACTGTTATCAACATGATCAATTTGGTGAAGCTTGTTGTTATTGATCCATGCCTCCTATGGAGTTGTTCCAATGGAGTTGTTTGATGTATGCTATGTATATTACATGTCCATGATCCTTATATACTTAGTAGATTTGACATGCTTGTTGTTTTGTGCCTCCGAAGGCAGCATCGTGATGATGTTTTTGCCTTCCCAGATTTTGGCTAAGTCTGAGAAATCTGTAAACTTATTGAATCTTGCCATGCTTGTTTAATTGTGTTCCAGCAAGTTTTTGGGTGTGCTATAAGTTCATGCTTGTTAAGTATCATGTCTATTTCACATCCATGCCTCTTGTTATCAAGTTTGGGTGCTGTAGCATATATATACCTTGCTCCAAAGTTGCTATGTTGCTGTTTTTGGACAGCTTGTTGTTATATCTTGTTTCATGTGTATGTGTTGAACCATTGCTCCGTTTTGAGCGTGTCCTATATGAGACTTGTGTGTTTTTGCATGTAGAAGCATAATATCATGTTGTTTACATGCTTGGAGTGTGTTTGCTTGTTGTTTGGATGCATCTTGCATATTTGTCATGCTTGTCTTGTTTTGCTCATATCTTCTAGGCCGTAGCTCCGAATTAAATAAACTTTATATGAAACTTGACTAGAATTTCGAGTAGATCATCATGGTGCATGTTAACTTGCTGTTTAAAAACTTGAACTTAAGGTTTGTTCAGTTCTGGACCAATTTCGAAATGTGCATATGAGGACTTACCAGAATTGCTATAGGTTGTTTTCGGCCTCATTTAAACTTGTTGGTTTGTGTTGTTCTTCTGTGCTTCATTCCTTGCCATGTTTTGCATCATATAGACTTGTCTTGCATCATACTTGGTTGAGCATCTTCTCATGTTCTTGAGTGGTGTGTTTACCATGTTGTGTGCTTCTTCTCGCTAGTTCATATTCCGTTGCGATCGTGAGGATTCGTTCGTCTACACTTGGTTCGTCTTCGAGGATTCTTCTTCGTATTCTTCGTGGACTCGTTCTTCTTCCTTGCGGGATCTCAGGCAAGATGACCATCTCCTTGGATACCTTTACTATCATTGCCATGCTAGTTGTCCCGATGCTATCATTATATGTTGCGCTACCCATCATTTATTGTCAGCCCCTCTCCTTGTTGCCATGAAATCTCTAACCTTTGACACCTTCCCGGCAAACCGTTGTTTGGCTATGTTACCTGCTTGCTCAGCCCCTCTTATAGCATTGTTGGTTGCAGGTGAAGATGAAGACTGATCCATGTCGGATCTTGTTGTTGGAATATCACAATGTATCTATTATTATAATCTAACACACCTATATACTTGGCAATGGGTGAAAGGCTTGGCCTTTTGCTTGGTGTTTTGTTCCACTCATGCCACCTTAGGAACCGATAAACCGGTGTTATGTTCCTTGATTTTGCGTTCCTTACGCGGTTGGGTATATGGGGACCCCTTGACAGTTCGTCTTCGAATACAACTCCTCCAGCAAGGCCCAACATTGGTTTTAATTTGCCTCATAATAACAACTTAATTAATTAATTAAATTGCATAGAGGTCGCGTCCCCGAGGATTCTTTTCTACATAACAGGGGGGCCATTGCTCATGGTGTTGGTCCCAAACGGGGGGACTGCGGGGCTGCCTTGGTGAAACCCGAAGTATCTGGTATTTTCCCGTAGGCTCTCCCATCCGGACGTGGCCTGAGACGAGATACGCACGGCTACTATCAGGGTGTCGGCACGCCGGGAGGTCTTGCTGGACTTGTTTTACCATTGTCGAAATGTCTTGTGCACCGGGAATTTCGAGTCTGATCGGGCCTTCCCTAAGTTAAGCGGTAATATTATTATTATCTCTGCTGATCGTGAGAGCTTGTGATGGGCTAAGTTGGGACACCCCTGCCGGGTTATGATCTTTCGAAAGCCATGCCCGCGATTATGTGGCAGATTGGAATTTGTTAATGTCCGGTTGTCGAAAACTTGACAGAGGATCTGAAGTAAAATACACGAACTGCGTGAGTAACCGTGTGCCGGGGAAACTGATCCACGAGCACCTATGGGGACCGAGCCCCTTTCGGTTCGGCGGGGGGCGGAGATCGCACGAAGAGCGGATCGAGGCGAAGCACACGAGCAGTTTACCCAGGTTTGGGCCGCACGTATGCGTAAAACCCTACTCCTGTTTTGTGGTTTGTATTGAGTTCTTGCTCGGGAGCGCTGAGTGCTACAGTACACTCTAGTAGCTAACGAGACCGAGCGTGAGCGTTCTTCTCCGTTCCTCCTGTTCCTCTCTGTTCGAACCCCCCTCTACGTTGCGCATGGGCCTCCTTTGATATGCTCAAGGGGTCACCGACAGGTGGCAACGTAGATAAGGGCAAAAGTGGAAAGGTGTTGCGGTTGGTACAGCTACCCGTACAGTGCATCATACCTAACCCTGACGGCAGGGGACAAGGGCATTAAATGCCCGTCTGCGTCGCCCAAACAGTGCAAAAAGGGGCCGTCAGGGACGCCACCGTTCGCCACGATGGCGAATCTTGTCAGCACCGCTTGCCACCGTGCACCGCTGGCTGTACAGCCTCCCGCCACATACGCCTGGAAGGATCCCAGAGCGACGCGTTGGTGGATGTGCTGGAGTGTGGGTACAGAGTGGTAGCTTGCCGCGGAAAGCGCCTTGCCGCGGTCGTTGTCTTGTCGCGTCCGGGAGCTTGTCGCTCACCGGGCCTTGCCGGGACGCGTGGCGCGTCGCGGCAAGTTCCTTGAGATGCCTTGGTTGGCCTTCCCGGCAAGCTCCTCTTGCCGGGGTCTTGTGCCTTGAGTGGTCTTCCCGGCAAGCTCCTCTTGCCGGGGTCTTGTGCCTTGAGTGGCCTTCCCGGCAAGCTCCTCTTGCCGGGGCCTTGTCTCCTTGGCTTGAATACTTTGTTCTTGAATGGCCCCAAAGGAACCACTAAGGACCTTGGCGGTCACCCGGCAAGCCTTGCCGCGGGGTGCTGCGACTGCCCGCGCACAAGTCGGATACTAGGGTACCCCTACTCTAGTACACCGACAGGAGCCCCCGGGCCTGGGCCATACACGGTGCCGAGCGCTGTTGGGCCAGGCCCAAAACAGGGCACGGGCACGCGCGGCCTGGGTTACGCCGTATCTCGCTCTGTATCCACCGCGCCCTCCCCGAACGACACGCGTTAATTGCGGCGTCGTGGGAGAGATCGTGGGTGGTTCCTTTATTCGGAAAGGAGGAACGTCCGCCCCCTCCCTCCTTATAAGCAGGGGAAACAGGGGCAGTTCGCCCATCCGCCAGTTGCTACTCCAACCTTGAAAACCTCCACCGCTCCCCTTCTTCCCAAAGCTGAAAGAGAGCAGCGCTTCGCCCCCCATCGCCACCAGCACCACCAACGCCGTCGACCTCCCTCACTACTTCCGTCATGGCTCCGAAAGCCGAGAAGGGGAAGGTCGTGAAGTCGGCCGAGGCGCAGCGGCTTGCGGCGCTGAGAAAGGAGCGGGCAATCTCCCCCCCCCCCAAGCTCGCCGTGAGGGAGCTGAGGGAGTACTACTACCTCTTCTGGTCGACGGAGACGCGGGCGCACCCGCGCACGAAGGTACTTCCAGCTGTCGCTTGGAAAATGGCTCCAACTGGATATCCCTTCTTCGCCTTGTTCTTCTACTGCGGGCTCTGCCCGCCTTTCTCTGAATTCTTCTGTGATATTATGAACACCTACGGGTTCCGCCTCCTTGACTTCACCCCCAATGCCGTTCCGACCATGGCAGTTTTCCAAATATAGCCCTTTTTCGCCACTTCTTTATGCCCCGAGTTGAGAGAGGAGAGCCTTTATCTGGCGGAATCGCCTGGATCTCGAGGGCCGGCAAGAAGGACGCTTATTTGGATGGAGAGCTCCGCAGCAAGTGGGAGGAATGGAGAGCAGACTGGTGCTGGGTTGTCGAGGAGAATCCGCAGCCGTTTACCGCCCGGCGCCAAACTCCAGTAGTGCGCGGCAGAGATTGGAGCAACGTGGCCCCGGAAGACGACAGGCTGAAGATTGCCGTCGCCCGGATCCAACGCCTCAGGCTTGCCGGGCTCACTGTAGGCGCTGTTGGCGCAGATTTCCTTCGCCGCCGCATCGCCCCCCTACAGGAGAGGAAGAGACCCGCCTGGGACTTCGAGAATGCGGCGGACATCATGAGGCTGCGCCCGGGCCTCAACTTCAACTTCACCGTCCTGGAACTTAACGCGATGCTCCAGGAGCTGTTCAAGTACGACCCTCAGCATCCCGAAGGGTTCAGGTTGCCGAAGGGTGTCGTTCCACTGTGCAACAATTCCTCGCTCAGCCGCATCCGTGCAATGATGCCGTTGTGCGACTCGCATGGAATTGACCCAACTTGGCAAGAGCCTGCAAACGACGTCGTGCAGGCGTTCTTCGATGGCTTGGTAGAAATGCCGATCCGCTCCGATGAGCAGAAGGGCCTCACCCGCGCCACCACTGATGAGGAGGTGAAGCGCATTGCCACTAGGCTGGAAGAGGCGGCGGCAGCCGCAGCCGCGGGCGAGTTTGGGTTCACCGTGGAGGAGGCAGAGGCAGCAAAGGGGGCAAGCCTTGCCGAGCAAGAGGGGCTTGCCGGCGAGGAAGAGCTTGCCGGGTAAGACGTTGAGTCGAGCGAGCCCGCCGAGGACACGAGCGGCTCGTTGGAGATCGACTCCTCTTCCTCCTCATCTTCGGGCAACTCGCCACAAGCAGAGCCCCCGGCCCCACCAAGAAGGCGTCTCTGCAAGGCCGGGGACGTAGCGGAGCGGCAGACGAGTCGACAGCCGCCGCGCCGCGCGACACGCTCCACCGCGGCAAGTACTGTTGCCGTGGGAGCACCTCATGCTGCTGCGGAAACTGGAGCGGGGTCCTCCCGGACCACCGCTTCTGCTCCTGCCGCTTCTCATGCCGCGGCGGCAGCCGGAGCGGGGTCGTCTCAGACCACCGCCACTGCTCCCGCCAAGCGGCCAAGGGAACCAACTCCTCCGCCTCCTCGCGCCGGGCGTGAGCTGGACTTCGACTTCTCCGCGCTCAGCTCCGACGAGGAAGAAGAAGAGTAAGATTCCTCGTTGTACTTATAGTTCTTCAATTATTGCTGTTTTGTCTTGTATCTCGTTTGCTTTACTCCGAACTTATTCCTTTTCAGGACTCTGGCCCAGAGAGCGGCAAAGAGAGCCAAGGTCCCGGCGCGTCAACGGGAGGTGATTATCGTCAAGGACGAACCCGCCGCGACAGCAGAGGATGCGCCCGAGACCACCTCGCCGGAGACCACCTTGCCGACCCGGCATCTAATCTTCAGAGCAGCCCCCAGCGCAGCCCCCAGCGTAAGTATATGGTTCACTTTCCGCTGTTAGGTGCGCATGGATGCTCTTTCTTTGCTGACATCTGATTTTGGCTTGTGTAGGAACAGAGCAGCCCCACCAGGAGCGCTCGGATACCGCCCCCGACATGCCATCTGCTTCAACTACGCCGCCAAGGGAGAGTTCTCCGGCAAGGGACTCTCCGGCAAGGGAGAGTTCTCCGCCAATGGAGAGTTCTCCGGCAAGGGACATCACCAGTGGCCCCCCGGCGGCGGAGACCACGACTGCAGAACCCGGTGAAGGTAATCCTCTTGCTTCAAAACTTCCCTTGGGTTCTTCTTCTTTTGATCTTCTTTTTGGATATTTGCTTGACTTTTCTCGCTTTTCCGGCCGTCAGATCCATCTGCTGTGGAGCCAATGGAGATCGAGGTTGCTGCCGACGATGCCACCGCCACCGAAGAAGCAGCCGGCGCTGACGATCCTGCCGGTGACGAGGCCGCCAAAGCTGCCGCCGCAGCAGCTGGCGAGGGGTCTGATGATCGTACTGACAGCCCTAAGGCTGCAGGAGCGCCAGGCGCTACGCCGACCGCCGACCCTCCCGCCGCCGCTGCAGCGTCAGGCTCCGAAGAGCCCCAGCCAGGCGTCTACTTGAAGGCCGGTGATGGCGTCTTCATCAACCTTCCCTAGGCGTCACTCTCTAGGGCGCCAGTCGAGGGAGAAAACTTTGATGGAGAGGTGCTCGCCTCCGCTGGGCTGACGCTAGTGGATGCGCCGAGCAGCAGCAGCGGCGAGCCTGAGGAGGAGCGCTTGCTGCGGAAGCTGTTGTCGCTCTACCGCGCTCGGCAAGCCAAGCTGGAGTCCCGCGAGGCACTTGTCGTGAAGGCGGGAGTAGACATCGAGAATCGCGCGGAGGAGCTCCGGGGTCTTAACCAGGAAGCTCTCCGGTCCCTGGCAGAGGAGCGGGAGCAACTCGCCGAGGAGCAGAAGGCCTTCTTCCTTGGGAAGGCTGACGTCGAAGAGCAACAGCGGCTTGCCGCTGAGAAGCTGTCTGCACAGGAGAGCGAGCTGGCGCAGCGGAAGACCAACCTTGACAGCCACGAGGAGGATCTTGCCGCGCGCGAGCAATCACTCGGCGGAGCCCTCAAGCAAGCAGAGGATGCTGCCGCAACTGCCGAGGCCGCCAAGAAGGAGCTGGAGACGAGAGTGGCACGGCTGGAGGCCGATCTCAAGGCAAAAAGTGAGGAGCTTGCCGCGCTCAAGCGTGAGCGGGAGAAGGACGCCAACAGCAACTCAGAGCTGCAGGTTCGTCTCGCCGAGAAGGGCAAGGAGCTCAGCGCCGCCAAGGACTCCAACGCAGATCTTGAGTTGAAGCTGACCACTTTGACCAAGACGCTGGACGGCGCCAGGGAGCGGGAGGCGGCCTTGAAGGAGGAGATCAAGGCTGAGAAGGCGCTGCTGGCGAGTGGTGCTGCCGTCCAGAACACTTTCAGGGAGACCGTCGAGCACTGGACGGAGGGTCTCGTGAATGCTGCCACATATATTGACAAGGAGCTGGCGCAGCTGGGGATGGAGGATCTCGGGTATCCCTCCGATGAGAACCTCCAACCCAGCGCCAAGCTCACCTTATTCTTCAAAGGCGTCGCGACGGCCCTCCAGCGACTCCGAGAGACGACTCTAAAGCGGCTGGCCGACGAGTCACGCAAGATCTGCGCGGGAGATCTTCAAAAGGTGTTGGTGAAGGTGGCCTTCCGCAACCCGGGCCTCAACCTCACCAACGTCCTCAAGTCTCTGCCGCCGGATGCTGATCTGGAAGCGCTCAAGGCCCTTGTCGCACCCATTGTGGACAAGGTGAGCGGAATCAAGAGGGTTGAGGGCGATCGCGTAGACTAGGCCGCCCGTTTTCTTCTTTTCTTGTCGCTGCTGGTCATGTTATGAGAACAATCTGTTAGAGCTGCGACAAGCTACCTTGTAATATAACTCTATTTTGGGTAGTGATTGCTATGTTATTTCCTCTACTTGATTCCTTCCTTTGTATGTTTTTGCCCTACGCTTTTAGGGAACTTGCCGGTGCAGGCACCTTGGTCGTGAGAGCTGAGTGCGGGACGTCAGCAGCCTGCTGGCGGTGCCGCTACCGACAAGAAACCTTGTCGCAACTAGTCGCAGCTCACTTAAGTTGTTGAGCGGACTCGAAACAAAGTAAGGGCGCGACTAGCTACGAGTTGGGTCCTCCGCGCACAGGTTTTCCATACAAAGCACAGTCGTTCAAGGAAGATAACTTAAAAATTTAAAAAATATGACTGCTCAAGCTTTGGCAACTTAGCTTTTCTGTTGTTTGCTTCCCGGCAAGGCGAAACTTTCTTGAACGACGCCTGGTCTATACCATTATCTTCTCCTTCCCCCCCCGGCAAACTTGTGGGCGAGGGAACCTTCCTTTGCTTGAGAAAAAGAAAGAAGAGAAAATAACGATATGGAGCCTTATGGCTCGTTATTGCTTACCGGGGGTAGGTGCTGCACAAAGTGTCAGATAACACATGCAAAAAATAGAAAGCATGAAATTGACAAGATGTGCGGAGCACATGAGCTTTACTTATGCACGGGGTCTGCGCCCGGCTTTGTACAAAGGATTACATGCAACAGCGGCAAGACTTGTACAAAAGGTGGTTGCCAGAACGGGTTCCGACAACCGCGCCTTACGGGTAAAACTTACGAAGATGTTCAATGTTCCAGGAGTTGCTCACCGGAATTCCATCTTCGGTCTCAAGGCGGACAGCGCCAGGCCTAGTGACTCGTTTCACCCGGTAAGGGCCTTCCCACTTCGGCGTCAACTTGTTGGAATTCTTGGCGGACTGAACGCACCGAAGAACAAGGTCCCCTTCCTCGGGACTTCTGGCGTTAACTTTGCGGCTATGGTAGCGGCGCAAAGCTTGCTGGTAGCGAGCAGCTCGTACAGCAGCCTGAAGACGGTCTTACTCAAGGAGCAGCGCGTCATCTTGTCGCAGCTGCTCTTGCTCAAGCTCATCATAAGCGAGCACTCGAGGTGTAATGCCCAGGATGGAACTATACCTCCTACGTGTCGAGGCACGACTTAAAGGTATAAGTCCATCCTAGAATGATCTCAAGTTTGGTAATCTTTGCACATCTCATGTAAAAGAGGGGATTGTAAACATAAATAGTTGGCTTACACTCGCCACGTCACACAAATACAATACATGTCTCAAATATCATACATTAAAACATCACAACCCTCTAAGGGCAAAATACCAAATGTCAAGATACCAAACTTAAATAAATAAACCACAGGTCGGATCGAATCCTAGTAGAAGTCTCCACTACTGATCATCAAGATAACGAACATAGAATCGACTATGCTCCTCGTCGTACTCCCAGTCTAGCTCGGTGCCATCTCCTGGATAGCTCACAGCTGGACCTGCATCTGGTGTCGTGAAGTAACTGTGAGCCACAGAGGACTCAGCAATCCCGTTCCCGGGTAACAAGACTATTTAAGCCTTGGGAGAGGAAAGGCTGAAGAAAAGATTAAGTGTCTGAAGCAGCAACTAGCAACTAGCTTACGTGAGAGAGTGCGAGAAGAGAAAGCCTCGGTCGAGAGATGATCACGAAGTGATCCTAGCTACAAGCTCAACAAACATAACCCCTCCGTGTTCAACTCCCGAATCCCTATTCGGAAATTGACAGTCACGGAACACACGCTGGTAGTGTATTGAAACATTGTGTCAAGTTATCTACAACCGGATATTAACAAGCTCCCATCTGCCACATAACCGCGGGCACGGCTTTCGAAAGTTCATAACCCTGCAGGGGTGTTCCAACTTGACCCATTACAAGCCCACGATCCGCGGAGTCGCAACTCCAAAGTGGGAAGACCCGAGTATTCTCGGAATCCCGTGCTCAAGATAATCCAAACTAAGGTAAGGCTAATCCAGCAAATCCTCCCGGCGTGCCGACACCCTGATAGTAGCCGCGCGTATCTCGTCTCAGGCCACGACCGGATGAGACGTCCTACAGGTGTATGCCAAATACCTCAGGTTGCCCCAAGGCGGCCCCGCAGTCCGCTCGTTTCGGACCAACACTCATGTGGAGCACTGGCCCGGGGTTGTTGATTAAGAAAGAGGGTTAATTACTCCCTATGCAAGTTTAGTTTGTTATTAGGCGAATAGTACCAATGTTGGAACTTGCTGGAAAAGACTTAGCACTTAGCGGTTTATCGAGGGGGTCCCATACACCCCAACCGTGTTAGGAACGCATAATCAAGGAACATAACACCGGTTTATACGGTTCCTAACGGCATGAGTGGAACAAAACACCAAGCAAAAGGCTTAGCCTTCCACCCTTGCCAATATATAGATGATTTCATTTAGCAATTATATAGTGTGGTATAACCCAACAAACTTCAACATGAAGCAAGCATCTTCGATCTTCACCTGCAACTAGCAATGCTATAAGAAGGGCTGAGCGAAGCGTACTTAGCCAAGCAACGGTTTGCATAGGTAGGGTGGTTAAACAAGGCAATGGTTGCAAGTAGGAGGCTGACAGGAAGAACATGGGCATCGAGGCAAAACTATTGAGCGGAACTACTAGCAATAGGCAAAGATAGTAATGTTATTGGGGTTCGGTCATCTTGCCTGAAGAGAAGTCGTTCGGATCGTAAGAAGGGTCCTCGTGCTCAACCTCGTTGGTAACCTCGTGCTCGTACTCGTACTCGGTCTCAGCTTCCGGCTCTAAACAATACAATCACACAAGGAACAAATCAACAAGATGCAATGCGCACTCGAAAATGATGGATGCATGATGGATGCACTAAGGATGCACACGGAGCACGGAAAATAGCACTCAAGCAAAACACCTCAAAACATGATAACAATATGAGATTATGAATCTACACAGAAAATCAATCAAGTTTCATATAAGACTCGCTGAAATCGGAGCTACGGGCTAAAAGTTATGCCCGAAACAAGGAATGAGCGAAAGCTGAAAATTACAGCAATATAGCAACTTCGGAGCACAAAATAATTAAGCTACAGCACTCAAACATCATGGAAAAGGACATGAACATAAACTAGACATATCCTACAGCAAATAAGTCGAAAGGTGCACCCCCAAAGGAGCCACGGATCAATAGCAATAAGCTTGGACATATTGAACTTGACAATAAAATTCTGGCAGCAGAATTTTATTGAAACTTTGGAGCAAAAGATAAACATGCTACAGCCACTTAAATAAGCATGTGAGTACATGAATGGAAAGCCAACAATATATACTACAAGGAACAATCAAGATCCACTCCAAAACTACCATGGTTTGTCCTAGAGCAGCAAGCAAACATGGCATCGGAACGTTACAGATTTCAGACTTAGTGAAAAACCACTAAGTCCTAAAACAGCAGTTTCATCATGGCATCTAAACGAGCAAGTTTAAGTCACCTCGAAACTAAACATGGCAAGTGGTAAGCACCACATCCAAGTACACATGATGGTGATCCCGAAACATACAAGCATGCATCATGGAGATAAACACAACGATAGCAACGAGCTCAACAAGATGTCATTTCATAACAAGTGAAACAACTACACAGCCACATGGCACTTTGCAACGATGATAAACATGGCAAGAATAAATCTATCATGCAACCTATCACCAACAACATGTAGAGCATGGCAAGACGAACACGTGGACATGTCATTTGCATCATTCGGACAAACGAGCTAAAAGTTATCACATGGCAAAGATGGCATAAAAACATCACATAGCAGCAATTATATCGGGATGCACTCTTGCAACGGGAAAACAAGCACCTAGATGGTCTCTAACATGCATGACACAAAAAAAATAAAACGCAGTGCTATTCACCACGAACGTCTGGACATGCTATTTGCGCGAAACGGACAAACACACAAAAAGTTAGAGCAGTTTGAATAATGCATCAGACAATAAATCACAGGGACTTAACAGAAAAAGAGGGGGAAAAACAACCTCAGTTCAACAGAAAAAAACAACGCGGCCCGGGGCTTCGGCGGATCGGCCCGGCTCGAAGGAAGGGCGGCGGCTGGCTGACGGCCCACCTGGCGTCGGTGGCCGCGGGGCGGAGGAGCGCGGCGCGGCCCGGAGGGAGTGGAGTGGGCCGGCGCGGACGCTTGCGACCTCGGTGGCGGGGCGGCCTGGGGGCCGCGCGGGAGGCGAGCGGAGTGGGCCGGTGCGGAGGAGCGCGGCCCGGATCTGGCGCTGGCCTGGCTGGGCGAGCTGCAGGAGGAGGCGGCCCGGCAGATCAGCCGGTGAAGTGGTCCTGGCGGGGATGTTGTCCTCGCGGGCCTGGGAGGGACCCTAGTGTTGGCGAAGTGGTCCAGGCGAGGCCGACCTGGAGCCTGGCGAAGGGGCGATGCGGACGGCCCGGGTGCGATCGATCGAGGGAGCGAAGGGCGTTGACCCAGGGCCTCGAGGCCGGCGGCTGCGGAGGCTGCTTCGACAGGACGGCGCCCGGATCGAGGGGAGATCGAGGGAACTGGTTGGATCGGTTGGGATCTGCCAAGTGGAGTGAGGGGAATGGCCAGATCCAGAATTTAGGGGGAGAAGGAGGAGGAAGAAGCTAGAGATGCCCAAAATAGACCTAGGGGTCTATATATATCAGATCTGCTAGGGTTAGGGTTTTTAGGTGTTTAGGAGCCCTCCGATCGCGATCCGACGGATCCGATCGTGAGGGGAGTTAGGATGGGCCTAGGGTAAGAAGTGGGCTGATGGAGGGGGTGTTTTAGGCCACAAAGTGGAGGCACTTTGGACCCACACGAATAACTGTTGGGATAGCAAACGGAGTCCAAACGCGACGAGATTTGAGAGGCGGGTTACACACGACAAAACAACAACACACGACAAGTCTCGCGCCACACCGGTAACGTTACACGCCCAAACACCAAAGTAGGCCTACGGGACACCACGGACACGTGAGGGAGCTCCGGAACGCGAAACGGACAACGGGAAGGAACGCGTGGAACCGGATGCAACCGACAACACAAATGCAATGCGATGCACATGTCTACATGATATGAATGAATGCCACACACGCACACAACAAAACGACGAAAACCCGAAAGACAAAGAACCCGGGAAGGAAATAGATGAAGCCGGAGATATATTATATACCCAAAAGGGAAAGTATTACATCCGGGGCATTACAAACTCTTCTCTACTACAAAAAGATCTCGTCCCGAGATCTAGGACTGGAAAAAGGAAGGGTACTCGGAACGAAGATGATCTTCTCGTTCCCACGTAGCTTCTCGGTCGGTGTGATGTGACCACTTGACTTTCAAGAATTTGATGGACTTGTTGCGGGTCTTGCGTTCGGTTTCTTCGAGAATAGCAACGGGATGCTCTCGGTAAGACATGTCTTGTTGAAGATCAATCTCTTCAAACGGAATCATGCGCTCAGGTGCCTTGAAGCATTTGCGGAGTTGAGACACATGGAAGACATCATGAACATTGGCGAAGTTGGGAGGGAGCTCAAGTTGATAGGCTAGGTCGCCTCTTTTGCCAAGAATCTTGAAAGGCCCGACGTATCTAGGAGCAAGCTTTCCTTTGATACCGAATCTTTGGGTGCCTTTCATCGGAGAAACACGGAGATAAACATGATCATCAATGTTGAATGCCAAATCACGATGTTTGCCGTCATAGTAGCTCTTCTGACGCGACTGAGCGGCCTTGAGATTCTCACGTATGACTTTGCACATTTCTTCGGCTTCTGAGATCAAGTCATTGCCAAGAAGTTGACATTCGCCTGTTTCAGACTAGTTTAGAGGGGTACGGCACTTTCTGCCATAGAGGATTTCAAACGGAGCTTTGCCTGCACTTGCTTGAAAGCTGTTGTTGTAAGAGAACTCGGCAAATGGAAGGCAATCTTCCCATTTCAAGCCGAAAGATATGACACAGGCTCTGAGCATGTCTTCTAGAATCTGATTCACTCGCTCGACTTGACCACTAGTCTGAGGGTGAAAAGCAGTGCTGAACCTGATCTTAGTGCCCATGGCGGACTGAAAGGAGTCCCAGAACTTGGATGTGAACAAACTTCCACGGTCTGAGGATATAACTTGAGGAATGCCATGTAAGGACACAATTCTGGAAGTGTACAGCTCTGCCAATTGAGCTGCATTGATGGATTCTTTGACTGGCAGGAAGTGAGCGACTTTGGTAAGCTTGTCAATCACCACGAAGATAGAATCATTTCCTCGCTTGGACTTAGGAAAACCAGTGACGAAGTCCATCTCAATGTGGTCGAACTTCCACTCGGGAATAGGAAGAGGTTGGAGAAGACCGGCTGGACGTTGATGTTCTGCTTTCACTCTTCTGCAAACATCACATTCATTCACGAATTGGGAAATTTCCCTTTTCATGCGTGTCCACCAGTAAGATTGCTTGAGGTCTTGATACATCTTGGAACTGCCAGGATGAATGGAAAGGAGAGAATCTTGTGCTTCTTCCATTATGAGCTTCCTGAGATCACCTTTTGGAACAACGAGTCTGTCCTCGAAGAACAAGGTATCTCTCTCATCAACACGGAAGCACTTGTATTTTGGAGTGCCCTTTGCAATACCATGTTTCACCTTCTTCACCATGGTATCCCTGAGTTGGGCCTCACGGACCTGATCTTCCAAGGTAGGAGCAACTTGAAGATTTGCAAGAAAACCCTGCGGAACAACTTGGAGGTTGAGCTTCCTGAATGCTTCACAAAGCTCAGGCTGGTTAGGCTTGATAAGAAGGCTGTTGCAATATGCCTTTCTGCTCAAAGCATCTGCAATCACATTCGCCTTGCCATGAGTGTATTCAATGCTGGGATCATACTCTTGGATCATTTCAACCCAACGAGTCTGGCGGAGGTTTAGATGCGGCTGTGTGAAGATGTACTTCAAGCTCTTGTGATCAGTGAAGATGTCGACCTTTCTGCCCAACAACAGATGTCTCCACATAATCAAAGCATGTACCACAGCTGCTAGCTCGAGATCATGTGTGGGATAGTTCTTCTCACTTGGCTTGAGATGACGAGAAGTATATGCCACAATTCTCTTATCTTGCATAAGCACACCACCAAGGCCTTGAAGAGAAGCATCGCAGAGTACTTCATAGGGCTTGGACTCATCTGGAGGAGTAAGAACTGGAGCAGTGACAAGCTTTTCTTTGAGAGTTTTGAATGCCACTTCACACTCTGGAGACCAAAAGTATTTGACATTCTTCTGAAGCAAGTTTGAAAGAGGCTTGGCAATCTTGGAGAAGTTCTCAACGAACCTTCTGCAATAGCTGGCAAGACCCAGAAAACTGCGGAGTTGCTTGACGTTCTGAGGAGCTTCCCAGTTGACAATTGCTTCAACTTTCTCGGGATTTACCGCAATACCGTCAGCTGAGATAATGTGGCCCAGGTACAAAACCTTATCGAGCCAAAACTCGCACTTTGAGAACTTGGCATAGAACTTATGCTCTCGGAGTCGATCAAGAACCAGACGTAAGTGCTTTTCGTGATCTTCTTCATTCTTGGAAAACACCAGAATATCATCCAGATACACAAGCACAAACTCGCCAGTATAGGGGTTGAAGATGTAGTGCATCATCCTCGAAAAGGTAGGAGGAGCATTGGCGAGACCAAAAGACATGACGGTATACTCGTATGAACCATAGCTCGTTCTGAAGGCCGTCTTGGGAATGTCTTCCTCGCGAATGCGAATTTGGTGATAGCCCATTCGGAGGTCAAGCTTAGAGAACACTTTAGCTCCTTTGAGCTGCTCGAAGAGTTTGTTGATGTTGGGGAGCGGATATTTGTTCTTTATTGTCTTCTTGTTCAATGGCCGGTAAGCAACGCAGAGGCGCTCCGTGCCATCTTTCTTCTTGACAAATAAGACACCACAGCCCCAAGGAGACGTACTAGGCCTGATGAGACCCATACTCTCCTGTTTATCAAGCTGCTTCTTCAATTCCTTCAATTTGTCCGGAGAGAGCTTGTACGGACGCCGGCATGATGGCTCAGTACCCGGCTCGAGTTCAATAACGAATTCCACCTGACGGTGTGGAGGCATGCCTGGAAGTTCTTCAGGAAAGACGTCTTGATATTCGTTCACCACCGGAATTTGAGATATGGCATTAATTTCGCCCTTATCATTGAGAGAGAAAAGCCTGATAGTGTTATCCCTGGAGGCAAAGATAATCACATCTTCATCAGGATGAGTCATCTTGACTTCCTTCTGTGCACAATCAATGTGAGCATCATGCTGAGAAAGCCAATCCATTCCGAGGATGAGGTCGATGTCAGAATTACCAAGAACCACCGGATTAGCCAGAAATCGATAATCACCCATGCGAATAGAAACATCCGGAGCATATAATCTAGAAGTCATGCATCTGCCCGGAGAAATCACTTGCAACTCCTTTGGCAAGGCCATGGTGCCCACATTATACTTGGATGCAAATGGGAATGACATGAAGGAATGTGAAGCACCCGAATCAAATAACACTTTAGCAGGAAAAGAGCTCACTGGAAGGTTACCCAAAATGACATCAGAAGAATTCTCCGCTTGTGCTGCATTCATCAGATTGACCCTTGCTGCCTTTGGATCATGCCTGACAATAGCTGAACTCACAGGTGGAGGAGGTGGAAGACGCTTTGGGTTCGGACATCTCTTGGCATAATGACCCTTCTGGCCACGCTTGTTGCACACCACTTCTGAGAGAGGACGGAAATGAGAGCCACTTGACTTGGAGCCTTGAGACTGAAACTGCTTCTTCGACTGGTTGCTCGGGTTGGGTGGGTGGGAGAAACCACGTCCACTAGAGTTCTTGTAGTTGGAGTTGTTGGAGTTGTTGTATGGAGCTCGAATCACCTGAGGAGGAGGAAGCCAGAATTTCTGTTGTTTCGCTGCCAACTGAGACGATGAAGAAGAGTGAACGGCATCTCGAATTCTCTTTTTAGAAGCCTCCATCTTAAGCTGAGCTGCCTCTTGTTTCAAAGCCATGTTATAGAATTTGTCGAATTCATCCGGCTCGAACAAGGTGAGAGCAAGTTGAAGTTCATCTTTGAGACCTCCACGGAACTGGTAGATTTTGCTCTTGGCATCAGGAATGTCTTGCTTAGCATAGCGGGCGAGGTTTTGGAACTTGACATTATACTGGTAGACTGTCATGGAGCCCTGCTTCAGGTTGCGGAATTGCTCACGCATACCCTCGATGACACTTGTAGGAATATGGTGAGAGCGAAAGTCCTTGCAGAAATTCTCCCAAGAGATCACTTGACCTGGCCTGGAGTCTTTGTACTGCTGCCACCAGTCAGCTGCTTGGTCTTTGAGTTGGAAGGCTGCAAACTTCACATAATCCTCTTCCTTCACGTTACTGCACTCAAAATGCTTCTTTATGTCGGTTAACCAATCTTCAGCATCAAGAGGGTCGACACAGTAACTGAAAGCTTTTGGATTATTGGCCAGGAACTGATTGCGAGTAGCATGGTGCTGCTGGTTGAAGAAGTTGCCTTGATTCCCTGGAACACCCTGATTAGCTTGATTAGCTTGCATCTGTTGCATCATCTGCATCAACATCTGGGTGTTCTGAGCTGTAGTCTGCAAAATCACTCTCCAAGCCTCAGACGAAGGAGGAGGGGAAGGAGGACGACCTGGGACCTCTTCACCCTCTGAGTTAGCGTTGGGAACCCTTTTCGGAGCCATCCTGAAAGAGATGACCACGAATCAGCATTTGATTGACAAAAGGTATAAGCTGAATCAATGGAATGAATTGCAACAAGTCTCCACAATAATCATTCGAACAATAAGAACGATTGAAATCATTCGAACAAGAGGAACGAATGAAATTCTGAGTTAAATGATAACATCAATATTCACGAGAAGCCACATAGGGGACAAAAGGGAAATAAGAAAACCAACAAGGTACGGATGGAACAAACACAAGAGAGGAGTTTCGTTCTAACATCTTTGTGCTGAAAGCATATGAACGCGTTACGAAAAGGTTTTGCAATCCCCGGATCAGCATAGCCAAGGACCCTTTAAGATGCAACTCCTGATAGTAACATCGGTCATAAACCACTTCACTCAATGTAGAACCCCGAACTCGCTAACCTGCATTCGTTGGAAGAATGCCTACGTTCTACTGGATAAACCCACCTATAAATTTCCGAAAGATTCCAGTTATGCAATCAGGTGTTGGGGATACACGGGAAGCACCGCGCAATCAACTCTAAACCTACATCCAGGTGTATCCATCCTTCAACACATAACCAGTCTTTCTCGGAAACTGTTTACCTCGGACCTTCGAAAAGCATCCACTATAACAAGCTATGGCAATACTCCTGAACTACCTCCCCAGTACTGGGTGATGTCGGGGTTATCTTGCCACTGGCCGTATAGGAGAGATTTTCGATGTCGGCCATCTTAAGTATTTAGTACTGCCGCGATATGCTTGTGACGACAATACCTCGAAGCTCAACTCCCCGGGACACTGCCACAACCCCTAATGTCAGGAGGCATCGAGAACAATACTCTCGTCACAAGAACATCGAAACAATCCCAGAATACTCGCGAGATTCCTAAAAAAAAATTTGGTGCAATTTTGAAGATAGAAGAGACAAGAGTAGTCGTCAGGAGTCCTCACCAGAGAGAAAGGGGATGAGAAGCAAAGAATTCCTACTCTCCGATATAATATAGGACTCAAAATATTTTTCAGTGTGTGCCTAGACTCGACCGTCAACGATTCGATCAAACAGTGGGGGCTCCTAGGTCGGAGAAGGCTCTGAATACCAACTTGTAATGCCCAGGATGGAACTATACCTCCTACGTGTCGAGGCATGACTTAAAGGTATAAGTCCATCCTAGAATGATCTAAAGTTTGGTAATCTTTGCACATCTCATGTAAAAGAGGGGATTGTAAACATAAATAGTTGGCTTACACTCGCCACGTCACACAAATACAATACATGTCTCAAACATCATACATTAAAACATCACAACCCTCTAAGGGCAAAATACCAAATGTCAAGATACCAAACTTAAATAAATAAACCGCAGGTCGGATCGAATCCTAGTAGAAGTCTCCACTACTGATCATCAGGATAACGAACATAGAATCGACTACGCTCCTCGTCGTACTCCCAGTCTAGCTCGGTGCCATCTCCTGGATAGCTCACAGCTGGACCTGCATCTGGTGTGGTGAAGTAACTGTGAGCCATAGAGGACTCAGCAATCCCGTTCCCGGGTAACAAGACTATTTAAGCCTTGGGAGTGGAAAGGCTGAAGAAAAGATTAAGTGTCTGCAGCAGCAACTAGCAACTAGCTTACGTGAGAGAGTGCGAGAAGAGAAAGCCTCGGTCGAGAGATGATCACGAAGTGATCCTAGCTACAAGCTCAACAAACATAACCTCTCCGTGTTCAACTCCCGAATCCCTATTCGGAAATTGACAGTCACGGAACACACGCTGGTAGTGTATTGAAACATTGTGTCAAGTTATCTACAACCGGATATTAACAAGCTCCCATCTGCCACATAACCGCGGGCACGGCTTTCGAAAGTTCATAACCCTGCAGGGGTGTTCCAACTTGACCCATTACAAGCCCACGATCCGCGGAGTCGCAACTCTAAAGTGGGAAGACCCGAGTATTCTCGGAATCCCGTGCTCAAGATAATCCGAACTAAGGTAAGGCTAATCCAGCAAATCCTCCCGGCGTGCCGACACCCTGATAGTAGCCGCGCGTATCTCATCTCAGGCCACGACCGGATGAGACGTCCTACATGTGTATGCCAAATACCTCAGGTTGCCCCAAGGCCGCCCCGCAGTCCGCTCGTTTCGGACCAACACTCATGTGGAGCACTGGCCCGGGGTTGTTGATTAAGAAAGAGGGTTAATTACTCCCTATGCAAGTTTAGTTTGTTATTAGGCGAATAGTACCAATGTTGGGACTTGCTGGAATAGACTTAGCACTTAGCGGTTTATCGAGGGGGTCCCATACACCCCAACCGTGTTAGGAACGCATAATCAAGGAACATAACACCGGTTTATACGGTTCCTAACGGCATGAGTGGAACAAAACACCAAGCAAAAGGCTTAGCCTTCCACCCTTGCCAATATATAGATGATTTCATTTAGCAATTATATAGTGTGGTATAACCCAACAAACTTCAACATGAAGCAAGCATCTTCGATCTTCACCTGCAACTAGCAATGCTATAAGAAGGGCTGAGCGAAGCGTACTTAGCCAAGCAACGGTTTGCATAGGTAGGGTGGTTAAACAAGGCAATGGTTGCAAGTAGGAGGCTGACAGGAAGAACATGGGCATCGAGGCAAAACTATAGAGCGAAACTACTAGCAATAGGCAAAGATAGTAATGTTATCGGGGTTCGGTCATCTTGCCTGAAGAGAAGTCATTCGGATCGTAAGAAGGGTCCTCGTGCTCAACCTCGTTGGTAACCTCGTGCTCGTACTCGTACTCAGTCTCAGCTTCCGGCTCTAAACAATACAATCACACAAGGCACAAATCAACAAGATGCAATGCGCACTCGAAAATGATGGATGCATGATGGATGCACTAAGGATGCACACGGAGCACGGAAAATAGCACTCAAGCAAAACACCTCAAAACATGATAAAAATAGGAGATTATGAATCTACACAGAAAATCAATCAAGTTTCATATAAGACTCGCTGAAATCGGAGCTACGGGCTAAAAGTTATGCCCGAAACAAGGAATGAGCGAAAGCTGAAAATTACAGCAACATAGCAACTTCGGAGCACAAAATAATTATGCTACAGCACTCAAACATCATGGCAAAGGACATGAACATAAACTAGACATATCCTACAGCAAATAAGTCCAAAGGTGCACCCCCAAAGGAGCCACGGATCAATAGCAATAAGCTTGGACATATTGAACTTGACAATAAAATTCTGGCAGCAGAATTTTATTGAAACTTTGGTGCAAAAGATAAACATGCTACAGCCACTTAAATAAGCATGTGAGAACATGAATGGAAAGCCAACAATATATACTACAAGGAACAATCAAGATCCACTCCAAAACTATCATGGTTTGTCCTAGAGCAGCAAGCAAACATGGCATCGGAACGTTACAGATTTCAGACTTAGTGAAAAACCACTAAGTCCTAAAACAGCAGTTTCATCATGGCATCTAAACGAGCAAGTTTAAGTCACCTCGAAACTAAACATGGCAAGTGGTAAGCACCACATCCAAGTACACATGATGGTGATCCCGAAACATACAAGCATGCATCATGGAGATAAACACAACGATAGCAACGAGCTCAACAAGATGGCATTTCATAACAAGTGAAACAACATCACAGACACATGGCACTTTGCAACGATGATAAACATGGCAAGAATAAATCTATCATGCAACCTATCACCAACAACATGTAGAGCATGGCAAGACGAACACGTGGACATGTCATTTGCATCATTCGGACAAACGAGCTAAAAGTTATCACATGGCAAAGATGGCATAAAAACATCACATAGCAGCAATTATATCGGGATGCACTCTTGCAACGGGAAAAGAAGCACCTAGATGGTCTCTAACATGCATGACACAAAAAGATAAAACGTAGTGCTATTCACCACGAACGTCTGGACATGCTATTTGCGCGAAACGGACAAACACACAAAAAGTTAGAGCAGTTTGAATAATGCATCAAACAATAAATCACAGGGACTTAACAGAAAAAGAGGGGGAAAACAACCTCAGTTCAACAGAAAAAAACAACGCAGCCCGGGGCTTCGGCGGATCGGCCCGGCTCGAAGGAAGGGCGGCGGCTGGCTGACGGCCCACCTGGCGTCGGTGGCCGCGGGGCGGAGGAGCGCGGCGCGGCCCGGAGGGAGTGGAGTGGGCCGGCATGGACGCTTGCGACCTCGGTGGCGGGGCGGCCTGGGGGCAGCGCGGGAGGCGAGCGGAGTGGGCCGATGCGGAGGAGCGCGGCTCGGATCTGGCGCCGGCCTGGCTGGGCGAGCTGCGGGAGGAGGCGGCCCGACAGATCGGCCGGTGAAGTGGTCCTGGCGGGGATGTTGTCCTCGCGGGCCTGGGAGGGACCCTAGTGTTGGCAAAGTGGTCCAGGCGAGGCCGACCTGGAGCCTGGCGAAGGGGCGATGCGGACGGCCCGGGTGCGATCGATCGAGGGAGCGAAGGGCGTTGACCCAGGGCCTCGAGGCCGGCGGCTGCGGAGGCTGCTTCGACAGGACGGCGCCTGGATCGAGGGGAGATCGAGGGAACTGGTTGGATCGGTTGGGATCTGCCAAGTGGAGTGAGGGGAATGGCCAGATCCAGAATTTAGGGGGAGAAGGAGGAGGAAGAAGCTAGAGATGCCCAAAATAGACCTAGGGGTCTATATATATCAGATCTGCTAGGGTTAGGGTTTTTAGGTGTTTAGGAGCCCTCCGATCGCGATCCGACGGATCCGATCGCGAGGGGAGTTAGGATGGGCCTAGGGGAAGAAGTGGGCTGATGGAGGGGGTGTTTTAGGCCACAAAGTGGAGGCACTTTGGACCCACACGAATAACTGTTGGGATAGCAAACGGAGTCCAAACGCGACGAGATTTGAGAGGCGGGTTACACACGACAAAACAACAACACACGACAAGTCTCGCGCCACACCGGTAACGTTACACGCCCAAACACCAAAGTAGGCCTACGGGACACCACGGACACGTGAGGGAGCTCCGGAACGCGAAATGAACAACGGGAAGGAACGCGTGGAACCGGATGCAACCGACAACACAAATGCAATGCGATGCACATGTCTACATGATATGAATGAATGCCACACACGCACACAACAAAACGACGAAAACCCGAAAGACAAAGAACCCGGGAAGGAAATAGATGAAGCCGGAGATATATTATATACCCAAAAGGGAAAGTATTACATCCGGGGCATTACACGAGGTGACCCGTATACGAGTTCTGTGGGGAGAACTGCCTCTGCTCCATAGACTAGAGCGAAAGGTGTCTAGCCAGTGGCTCGATTTGGCGTCGTCCTGATCGACCAAAGAATCACCGGCAGCTCCTCAATCCAGTTTCTTCCGCACTTGCGCCTGTCGAAAGTCCTGGTCTTGAGTCCATGCAGCACTTCAGCATTTGCCCTTTCCGCTTGACCGTTGCTTCTCGGGTGAGCAACAGAAGCGAAGCAGACCTTGGCGCCAAGATCTTGGACGTACTGCATGATGGTGCGGCTCGTGAATTGTGTACCGTTGTCGGTGATGATCCTGTTAGGGATCCCGAAACGGCAAACAATCGACCTGAAGAACTTGACTGCTGACTGTGCTGTCACCTTCCTCACTGCTTCCACTTCCGGCCACTTTGTGAACTTGTCGATTGCAACATACAAGTACTCAAAGCCCCCGACTGCGCGGGGAAAGGGGCCGAGGATGTCGAGCCCCCAGACCGAAAATGGCCAGGATAAAGGGATCGTCTGGAGAGCTTGAGCTGGCTAGTGTATCTGCTTAGAATGGAACTGGCACGCTTCACACTTGGTTACTTGTGCAGTTGCATCCTGGAGGGCTGTCGGCCAAAAGAAACCTTGCCGGAATGCTTTGCCGGCAAGTGCTCTTGCGCCAATGTGGTGACCACATATGCCTCCATGTATCTCTGCTAACAGCTTTTGTCCGTCTTCCCGGTGAATACACTTCAATTTCACACTGCTGAGTCTTCTTCTGTACAGTGTGCTGTCGACAAACTGGTACATACTTGACTGCCGGGCTACTCTTTCCGCTTCTTCTTGCTCTTCGGGAAGTTCTCCTGTCTGAAGGAAACGGACAATCTGTTGTGCCCATGCTGGAGCTTATGGCTCGACAACAAGGACTAAAGGCACATCTGCTGCTGTGGGAACATCAGCTTCTACGACGAGAACCTGCGGCTCATCCGGAGCTTGACGTTCCCCGGCAAGCTTGCCGGAGCTAAACTTGTCGGGAGCGTCTGCTTCAACGGAACAAACCCTAGGGCTTGCCAGAGCAGACTGCTCCTCAGCACTCTTGGTGTTGATCTTGGGGACCTTCTTGGCGGTGGCTTCGGGAAGCTCTGCCGGAAAATAGTCACCAGAAATCAACTTCCTCTTCTTGCTCTGTCCAGTTGATGGCGTTACAGACAGTTGAGTCAGCTTGAGCACGAAGATCCCAGGTTCCACAGGTAACTTAAGTGCGGCGCACTTTGACATGCCATCTGCAATGTCGTTCTGAGCTCTTGGGACATGCTCCATCTGTAGGCCGTCAAAGTGCTCTTCTAGCTTTCTCACTTCATCAACGTAGGCTTCCATCAACGGACTCTGATAATTTTTGTTCACTTGGCGGACGACAAGCTGCGAGTCACCCCTGACAATGAGCTTCTTGATCCCAAGGTCTGCCGCGATCCTGAGACCGACAAGCAAACCTTCATACTCTGCGGTATTTTGTGTTGCTTGCTCCTTGGGAAAGTGCATCTGGACTACGTACTTGAGGTGCTCTCCGGTGGGTGGGACAAGCAGCACGCCAGCACCGGCGCCTTGCAGCGAGAAGGCAACATCAAAGTACATCAGCCACTCTTTGCTTGCCTCCTTGACGGGGATGCTCGTTTCTGGAATTTCTTCATCTGGTGTTGGCGTCCACTCTGCTATGAATTCTGCCAATGCTCTGCTTTGGATAGTTGAAGTGCTCTCAAACTTGAGGCCAAAGCTTGACAGTTCCAGTGCCCACTCAACAATCATGCCTGTTGCTTCTGGATTCTGCAGTATCCTCTTCAGCGGAAAGCGAGTGACAACTGTGATCTCATGTGCTTGGAAGTAATGGCGCAGCTTTCTCGAGGCCATGAGAAGGCCGAAAAGCAATTTCTGCACACCAGAGTACCTTGACCTAGCCCCCTGCAGAAGGGAACTGACAAAGTAAACTGGGCGCTGCACCATTCTCTTCTGTATCTCCTCGCACACCTGCGCAGATCTATCTTTGTCGGGACCAGAGCTCGTCGGGGAAGCCCCCTGCTTGTCGCTGGATGCGCCTGCCGTGGTTGCTGGCTCATCATCTGCCTCCCTCTCCGCTACTAACGCAGCACTAACCACTTGATTGGTTGCCGCTATATACAGCAGCAACTTCTCTTGTGGCTTAGGTGCGACAAGTATTGGAGTGGACGACATGTATCTCTTCAAGTCTTGCAGCGCAGCCTCCGCTTCCGGAGTCCATTTCATTGGACCTGCCTTTTTCAAAATTTTGAAGAACGGCAGGGCGCGCTCAGCAGACTTAGAGATGAACCTGCTGAGAGCAGCCATGCAACCGGCAAGTCTCCGTACATCCTTGACGCGCTTCGGTGCTTCAATCTGCTCAATGGCCTTGATCTTGTCGGGTTTGGCTTCAATTCCCCGCTGAGACACGAAGAACCCGAGAAGCTTGCCGGAAGGGACTCCAAACACACACTTCTCGGGGTTGAGCTTGAGGCTGATCTTGCGCAGATTTGCAAAGGTCTCGTCTAAATCTTGAATCAGAGTTGCCTTGTCCTTGCTCTTGAACACTATGTCATCCATGTAGGGTTCCACATTTCTGTGTATTTGTGGCTCAAAAGCGACGTGGACTACTCTTGCAAATGTTGAACCAGCATTCTTTAAACCGAAAGGCATCCGTTTGAAACAGTACGTGCCACATGGAGTGATGAATGCGGTCTTCTCCTCATCTTCTTCTGCCATGAAGATCTGATGGTATCCTGAGTATGCGTCAAGAATTGAAAGCAAGTCACATCCGGCCGTGGAGTCAACAATCTGGTCAATGCGCGGCAAGGGAAATGGGTCTTTCGGACAAGCTTTATTGACATCGGTAAAGTCGATACAAAGCCTCCATTTCCTGTTTGCCTTGCGCACGACTACAGGATTGGCCAACCACGTAGGATGGAGCACTCCTCTGACAAGGCCTGCTGCTTCCAACTTCTTGATCTCTTCTGCAATGAATTCTTGGCGCTCCACTGCTTGCTTCCTGACCTTCTGCTTAACGGGCCACGCATGAGGACAGACGGCAAGTTTGTGCTCAATTACTTTCCTGGGAACACCGGGGATGTCAGACGGTTGCCACGCAAACACGTCGACGTTCGCCCGCAGGAAAGCAATGAGCGCGCTTTCCTATTTAGGGTCAAGAGTGGCACTGATGGTGAAGGTACCACCAGTGCCGTCCTCCTGGGCGGACACTTTCTTGGTCTCTGGCGGAGCCGCCATCGTCTTCTTACACTTGCCGGTGGAGCTCGATGGTGCGTCCTCGACGGTAGCGCAGCACTCCGAAGAGGTGCGCTTGCCGGAGTGGGCATCAGAGCTCTTGCCGGACTTGGTCTTCTTCTTCCCCCCGGGAGCTTCAACGGCAGGTGACTTGTGATCTGTTGCAGCTGCTGCTTCTCGGTAGATCTTGTCGGCGCAGATAAGAGCATCCTTCTTGTCGCCAAGGACAGAGATGACACTTATCGGGCCTGGCATCTTCAGCATGTTGTATGCGTAGTGAGAGGCTGCCATGAACTTGGCGAGTGCTGGACGACCGAGTATCCCATTGTAAGGCAATGGAAAATCGGCAACGTCAAAAGTGACCCTCTCAGTCCTGAAGTTCAACTCGCTGCCAAATGTCACCGGCAACGTGACCTTCCCCTTCGGCTTGCTTCTTCCCGGGTTGATTCCTTGGAAAGTTCCGGTCTCTTCGAGCTCGCTGTCAGGGATCTGGAGTTTCTGGAGTACAGCGGAGGAGAGCAGGTTCAAGCCGGCCCCGCCGTCAACTAGCATCTTAGTGACCTTGAGGTTGCGGATAGTTGGTGAAACCAACATCGGCAAGCACCCGACCGCAGTTGTGCGATCAGGGTGGTCCTCAATATCAAAGATGATAGGCGTGCTGGACCATTTCAGAAGCTTGCGCGATTCGACAGGTGGTTCTGCCGCATTGACTTCCCGCACCCACTTCTTGTGTTGGCGGTGTGAAGTATGCGGAGAAGCACCGCCGTCAACGCACAAAACCTCTGTGGCTTTCTGGAACTCCTGCTCACTGGTCTTGACATCATCCATGTCTTCATCGTCGTCGTCATCTTCGTCCTTGTCGCGGCCGCGGGGAGGCCTGTCTCCTTGCCGCTGCTTGGCCTTGCCGCGGCGTCCTCCCCGGCCTGGACGCTTCGTGCCGGATCCTCCAGCACCTCCTTGGGCCCTCTCCTTGTCGCGTCGCTCGTACTCAGCCTTTTGGTGCTCGACAAGCTACTCGACCCTCTTGCAGTTCTGGAGGTCATGACCCTTGGTGCGGTGGATCTTGCAGTACTGCTTGTCGGTGCCGTCCTGCTTGTCGGCGGCCGCCACAGCCTGGCAGTTGGTGCAAGCGGCAATCTCCTTGCCGGAGCTATCAGCTTTGGCTTTCTTGGCGCCACCTTCGTTGCCGGAGTGCTCAACGACTAGCACATCTTTGCCTTTCTTCTTTCAGTTGTTCCGCCGCCGGTTTTTCTTTGCCGGGGTAGCATCCTCGCTGTCAGATCCTCCTGCTCCTGTATCCTCTCCGGGGAGTTTCCTCCCTTCCTCATCACGTGCACACTTGTCGGCTAGGGCATACAGCTCACTGACGTCTCTGATCTTGCACATCGCCATCTCCTCCCGCATCCTGCGGTTACGCACGTTCTGATGGAACGCGCTGATGACCGCGGCAGGGTGGACATCTGGGATGTTGTGCTGTACACGGCTGAATCTCTGAATATACTTGCGCAGGGGCTCTCCTTCCTTCTGGGCGAGCAGATGAAGGTCACTTTCTTGTCCATGAGGTTTGTGGCCGCCTGTAAAGGCGCCGGCAAACTGATGGCATAGGTCTGCCCAGGAGGATATGGAGTTGTCCGGCAAGTGCATGAGCCAGGACCAGACGTTGGGCTTGAGCACCAGCGGGAAATAGTTGGCAAGGATCTTGTCGTCCCGCCCCCCGGCAGCTTGCACCGCGATGGTGTAGATGCTGAGGAACTCCGACAGTTGCGACTTGCCGTCGTACTTCTCTGGTACATCTGGCTTGAAATTCTTCGTGCTGGGCCACTGGACTTGCCGCGGCTCACGAGTAAACGCAGGGCAACCTACCGCGTACGGCAAGTCGCCTGGTTCCCCTGGCGCATGCATGTCGACAGAGGGCCCAGCGCGCTGGTCTGATTGACGCCGCGCTTCTCTTCTGCGCTCGATGCGAGTACGAGCGTCTTCTTGCTGTCGTTCGTGAAGAACTTGGCGCTGATCGCGACGAGCTCGTGGATCTGATGACGCGGTGGAGTCGCTGTCGAGGTGGATCCGGCGAGTCGGCGATCTTGGCCTTCGGGGCGGAGAGTGCACGGTGGTTGCACCCTCACCGGTCTTGTTGCCACCGGCTCGTGCCTGGCTGACTTGCCGCGGCTACGACGTACTCGGCTGCCGTGGAGTGTCGCCGTTGGCGAAGCCGATAAGACTCTGAATGGTGGCCCTCCAGTCGTCGATCTTGTCTGTCGCTGGAGGGTAGTCCAGGAGCAGTTGAGCTCGCGCCAAAGCTTCTGCTGGAGTGGCGGGTAGCGGTGGCGAACGGCGCGAGGAGCGGGATATGCTCGGACTTCTAACTATGTTAGAAGGAGCAGTATCCCATCCCGGCGACCGCGCCTCGCTCGTGCCAGCATGTTGGCGTGCATGCTGGCCTTGAGCATTCCGAGATCCACCAGCTCGATCTTGGTCCAGCAGACGTATGGTACCGTGAGTACCATGACGCTGCCGGTCCCGCGCCTCCTGAGATGGGCGCGGTGCATGTACGGACGCCGAGGTCTTGGAGTGCGCCCGGTCGTTGTGGGAGCCGGCTACGCCGCCGATGGGCAGCGCAGCCTTGTCCTTGGACCTGGCAGCACCGTGAGCTCCCTCGTCGATGCCCGTTCTTCCGCCAGCGCCTACCCCACCAGCTGTTTGCTCCGGCGGCGGTGGGTTCGGCGCGGACGGAGCAGTCGCCTCCGAAGCCTTCTTCTTCGGCGGCATGTCGATGAAGATGATGAAGATCTAGCTCGTGTGAACGCCGGATCAGGTTAACACAACCTCGACGCCCCCTACCTGGCGCGCCAAAGATGCCGGGGAAACTGATCCACGAGCACCTATGGGGACCGAGCCCCTTTCGGTTCGGCGGAGGGCGGAGATCGCACGAAGAGCGGATCGAGGCGAAGCACACGAGTAGTTTACCCAGGTTCGGGCCGCACGGATGCGTAAAACCCTACTCCTGCTTTGTGGTTTGTATTGAGTTCTTGCTCGGGAGCGCTGAGTGCTACAGTACACACTAGCAGCTAACGAGACCGAGCGTGAGTGTTCTTCTCCGTTCCTCCTGTTCGTCTCTGTTCGAACCCCCCTCTACGTTGCGCATGGGCCTCCTTTTATATGCTCAAGGGGTCACCGACAGGTGGCAACGTAGATAAGGGCAAAAGTGGAAAGGTGTTGCGGTTGGTACAGCTACCTGTACAGTGCATCATACCTAACCCTGACGGCAGGGGACAAGGGCATTAAATGCCCGTCTGCGTCGCCCAAACAGTGCAAAAAGGGGCCGTCAGGGACGCCACCGTTCGCCACGATGGCGAATCTTGTCAGCACCGCTTGCCACCGCACACCGCTGGCTGTACAGCCTCCCGCCACGTACGCCTGGAAGGATCCCAGAGCGACACGTTGGTGGATGTGCTGGAGCGTGGGTACAGAGTGGTAGCTTGCCGCGGCAAGCGCCTTGCCGCGGTCGTTGTCTTGTCGCGTCCGGGAGCTTGTCGCTCACCGGGCCTTGCCGGGACGCGTGGCGCGTCGCGGCAAGTTCCTTGAGATGCCTTGGTTGGCCTTCCCGGCAAGCTCCTCTTGCCGGGGTCTTGTGCCTTGAGTGGCATTCCCGGCAAGCTCCTGTTGCCAGGGTCTTGTGCCTTGAGTTGCCTTCCCGGCAAGCTCCTCTTGCCGGGGCCTTGTCTCCTTGGCTTGAATACTTTGTTCTTGAATGGCCCCAAAGGAACCACTAAGGACCTTGGCGGTCACCCGGCAAGCCTTGCCGCGGGGTGCTGCGACTGCCCGTGCACAAGTTCGGGATACTAGGGTACCCCTACTCTAGTACACCGACACCGTGACTGTCTCTTTTCACTTTGAGAAGAGAACACGATGGGGTTATGTTTGACTCGTAGGTAGTTCAGGATCTTTTGCGATCATTACTAGTTTGCGACCGTTTGCGTAGTTGCTCATCTTATTCTTGTACTCGTAAGTTAGCCACCATACTTTTGCTTAGCCGCTGCTGCAACCTCACCACTTAACCTCTCCATTCCCATTAAGCTTTGCTAGTCTTGGTACCCATGGTTATGGGATTGCTGAGTCCTCGTGGCTCACAGATACTACAACAACAGTTGCAGGTGCAGGTTTCCGATGACTCGTCGTGAGAGCGATGTTACCTTTGTTGGAGTTCTTTCTTCTTCTTCTTCGTTAGTCTTGGGGCTAGGTTCCTGGTCGGCGGCCTGGGATAGCAGATGTATGTCGTTGTGCTTTTCATGTTTGCATCCGTAGTCGGATGCCTTGTATTGATGTTGTTGTATTCATGTGACTTGTATGTATTGTTGTATCCCCCATGTATGTATGTTATGGTACGATGTAATGATATCCATCTTGCTAAGCGCCCGAAATGCGGTTATGCCCCAATCACGAGGTTGTCACGTGATCGGGATAGAATCGCATCTTGGGCCTGACAAGTTGGTATCAGAGCCTCGACCGACCATAGGAGCCCCCTTGATTGATCGTAGTTTGGCCGTTATCGAGTCTAGAAGAAAACTATTTTGGAGTCTAGTTATATCGGAGAGTAGGAATTCTTTTTACTCCCCTGCCCCTTCGTCGCTCTGGTGAGGAATCTTGACGTAGGTGTTTTGAATTGCTCCTCTTCCCCCTTCAAATTTTTTTAGGATCACACAGTTAGTTTTCGTTCGTTGCGTTGTCTGCTCTTTTCGTCTGGTGCATCTCTCGTCAAGTGGATTCGACCCTCTTCTTCTGGCAAGTTCATTCCTCGGTTCTTTCCAACCGATGTTGTTTCCCCTTCCGAAGTTGTTTTTCTTTTTCCCACCCGCCCACCCTTTTTCTTCTCGGAGTCGGAGTCCTTAATCGAGTATCCATTCTACTCGTGTGAGTGTTGCTTTCTTTCATCAATTGTTTCAACTGGTGATTCTCGTCTAGTTCATCATTCTTCACCTCTTCTTCTTTTCCGGTGGATTCAATTCAAGTATTCGGTGGTCATCATACTCTTTTCCCTCGGTTCAATTGTTTCCTCTTGTTCGTTCGCCTCTCGCCATTTAATTGTTCCGGTGTTCCAAAGACATTCCAGGAGATTCGTTTGTGTTCTAATTTTTTCAGGGTCGTCACCTCAGTCGAGTCTTTTAATCGTTCCGGTGCATCGTTTCTCACTCGAGTAATCCTTTTCAATGGTGTTTTTTCTTCAGTGGGCTCATAACCCACAGGTCTTTTCCCAGGATCTTACCTGACTCTTCTAATATCCCGGAGTGTTCCGAAATTCTTTCAAGTGTGACGTAAGAATGGATTCCATTAGTCATATGCCTTCTCCAAGATCGCTTTTAATTCTTTTCACCATTGGTTTAACCTTTCTTCTTTTCATTCTTCCGGAGTTTTTTCATGAATTCTTTTCTTTGTGTTCCTTCGAAGGCCGTCATTTCAGAAGATTCTTCGTTCTCAGTTTTCAACTTCGTCCTCCAAATATTCTTCATTGATGTCTCTTCGTTCGTCTCCATATTCTTCCGGTGCTTCGTTCAAGCATTCTTTAATCCGTCCGCGATCTCTTCATTCTCTGGCATCTAAATTTTTTCCTCAAGTGCTTTATTCTTCCCGGCGATTCATTCTCTTGTATTCACTCCATTTTAAATGCTTCCCGGTGGTTTTGTTCTTTTCTTCACTCGGCTTCAATTTTTACGGTGGTTTGCTCAAGAGTTCTTTTCCGGTGTTATCATATCAATCGATTCATTTGTTTTCCAATCCTACCGGTGTTTCATGAAGATTTTCGCAAGTTCGCGATATAGCCCTCTTTAATCTTTTCAACGTGAATAAGTAGTATGCAAATCAATTGTTTCTCATCAATTTAAATGGTGGAGGATAAGCATAACATAATTATTATTCTTTCACCAAGTTGATTAATTCCTTCCTTCGGAGTTTATTCTTGAAGATAAATTCTAGTCCCAAGTGCTTTCATCTTTTCTTTCCGGAGTTTCATAGTCTCTCGGCCTTCTCGTCGGAACCCCGACTAAATCATCGCAAGGCTTTAATCTTATTCCTTTCATCCGTCATTTCTATATCATCATCCTTTTGTTGCCGGAGTTCCTCATGGTGGTTCTTCATGAGATAATTCATTCTTCAAGCGTTCTGCAAAATTCTTCTGGAGCAGCTCAATCATTCTTATTCTTGCCTCTTGAGTGCAATTAATTCTCCCTATTCTTTTGAAGTGGAATTTGCATTTCTTAATTCTCATCTATTCAATATTTTGGTTGCGGCATAATTCACCTCAAGTTCTGAGACGTTTTCCATAAGCCCACATCGAGTGAATTATGTTGTTGTTGACTTCTCAACAACTCCGTTCATCCTTTCTTCGCAAGGATGCTTTTAATTCATTCGTGGTGGAAGTTGTTCTTATCTTATCCATTCATGTAAATCCATTCTTTCAATTCTTCCGGAGGCGTTGTGTTGTTCATCTCGTCAAGTATTATTCCATCTTCTCAAGTTCATGTTATATTCATTCCATTTCAGCCGGAGTGCTACCCGAATTCTTTTGTTCAAAATCCTTTCTTTCTCTTATTAACCGGAATGGTTTCGAATTCATTCTTGTTCCTTCAGCTCTTGTTTCGTGTTTTTCAACCTCCTTGATTCTCGTCGTATTCCTTGTTCCTCTTGTTTAACGAAGTCTTTGCAACTTCGTTCTTCTCCGTTGTATCCTTTCTTTCAAATTGTTCAACCCCTCAAGATTCCTTGATTTCACCTTCTTCCTTTTACCTTCTGTCTCGTTCCTAAGATCTCAGGACGAGATCTCTTGCTAGTAGGGGAGTGTTGTGACACCCCGAGACCGGTGCGCCAGGTGTCAGCCAGTTATTCGTTGTCGTTGCCATGTCTTCTGCTTGCGTGTTGCCTCTTGTCATGTCATCATGTGTGTTGCATCCTCATGTTTTCAAACTTGCATCCGTCCGAGTCTGCCTGTCCTTTCCGTTGTCCGTTCTGAGCCCAGACACACTTGCACGCGCCCGCGGCACCTCCGAATATTTATTTTATGAGTGGCCGGAAAATGTTCTCGGAATGGGATGAAACTTGGAGTGTGGTCTTATCATAGCATAGGTAGACCGCCTGTCAAATTTCGTCGCATTCGGAGTCCGTTTGATAGCCCAACCGTTGAATATAGCGGCACTAGTCGTCGGTTAATTTGTCGGACATTTTCGGTCTCCGAAAACCACGCGGGCCTCTTCTCTTCTCTCCCCACAACCCCTCCTACACAGCCCACCAACTCCACCTAGGCCCATCCTAACCCCCCTCTCGACCGGTGCCGTCCGATCGAGATCGGAGGTCTCCAAAACCCCCCAAAACACCTAACCCTAGCCCCCTTCCCTATATAATCAGTCCCCCATGCCATTTTTGGGCAGCCTAACCCCTTCTCCTACCTCCCTCCTCGTTTTCAGCGCCAGACCTCCCCGCCGCCACCACTTGTCGCCGCCAGAATCACCTCCGACGCCACCTGAGGCCACCAGCCACCTCGCCTTCGCCACTTGGCGCGCCGCCGTTCGCCAGCGCCGTCGCAACCGCGCCCTCAGCCAACCCCCTGCAGCCACCTGGCTTCCCGCGCCGCCACCTCGGCTCCTCTCCACTGCAGGGCCCGCGAAACCCGGATCTGGCCCGCCGGGCCAGAACCCCGCTGCCGCGAGGCCCGTCCGCCGCCGCCCCAGGCCCGAACCTCCCGAGCCCTCGTCCCCGAGCTCGTCGCTCCCCTCGATCCTGCCCGAGCCCCGGCTCCCTCCGCCTCGCCGGAACGCCACCGCCGGCGACCACCAGGTCGACCTCCTCCCCGCCGCCCCGCCGCCTTGCTCCTCCTTCCTCTGCCCGTCTCCTTCTCCTATCACTACATCTCTCTCTCTCTCTCTCTCTCTCTCTCATGGACGCCATGGCGCCACGCCCGCAGCCGCCGCTCGAGTCCGCATCAGATCTGGCCCGGAGTAGCCCCGTGGTCGTGCTCCTCCTCGCCGGTCGCCACGAGCCCGCACTGCTCCGGCCTCGCCCCGACATCCCCACGATGAGAGCCACCGGATCCGGCCAGATCGGCCGCCCTCGGTCGTTCCCGGCCTTCAACCACCCCCGCCGGAGTCCAACCTCGCCGGAGCTTCGTCGCCGGACACCGCGGCCATGGCCTCTTCCCCGCGCAGCCGCCAGACATGTCCCGGCTGGCACGGACATGTCTGCCCCCCTCTCTGTGCCACTGCCACGTGGGCCCCAGACGCCGGAGATGTCCGTTTGCACCCGGACATGTCCACCCCTCCGAGGTCTATTTTCTTCTAAGTCCCTGAGTTTTGTAAACATATATGCATGTTTGAGTGGCTGTAACTTTTTGTGTGGTGGTCCGATTTGAGCATATGATATATCACAATGTTCGTTGTGATATGCTCTTCATAATGGTGTATTGTGGCATGCTTGTTTGAGTTCATCTTGATGCCCTAATCATCGTTGCAAGAGTGCTATATGTTTAAAACTGCTGGTAACTGTAATTTTGTTGCATGCTTGTGGTGATGATATCTTTTTGCATGTTGGTCCAAATGAAGCATATGATATGTCAAAATTTTCATTGTGAAGTGCTGTACATGGTGGTTGCTGTAGCATTCATGTTAGGTGCCACATTGCCATGTTAATCTCTGTTGCAAAAGTGCATTTGGTTGTTAAGTGCTGAAACTTGTTATGAGATGCTGATTTGTCTTGTTCATAGCTATTGATGTGATTGTCTTTTATGCCAGATGTCAATATGTTTTAGAAGCACAATCATGCCATCTTTGTTGTGGTGCAATCCACTTTTCATGATATGCCTTGATGTCGGTGTACTAAGATAGGGGTACCTTAGTACCCCAACTTGTGCACGGGCAGTAGCAGCTTCCCGCGGCAGGGCTCACCACGTGCTCGCCGGAGACCTTTCTGGTCCTTATAAAACCATTCAAAAACAAATTATACAAGACAGAAGATCAAGACCCCGGCAAGTGGAGCTTGCCGGGATGGCCGTCCCAGGCTCAAGACTATCACATTTAGCACAAGACCCTGGCAAGACATGCTTGCCAGGAAGACCAGAAGACATGCCTTGGCGCAGCATGCGCCCCGGCAAGGGCCCGGGGAGCGACAAGCTTCCCGGCCCGGCAAGATCAAGACCCCGGCAAGGTGCTTGTCGGGGGAACCTGCGCTGTGTCCCCACGCTCCAGCTCATCGGCCCACGCGTCGCCCTGGGGCCCTTCCAGGGACGCGTGGCGGATGGCTGTGCAGCCTGGGGGGCACGGTGGCACTCCACGGTGACGAGGCTGTCGCCGTGGCGAACGGAGACGCATGGACGGGATCTTTTGGGGTCGACGGTGACGGGCATTTAATGCCCTTGTCCCCCACTGTCAAGTTAGGTGAAGACCACTGTTCACGCACTGTTCATGCACTGTTCCCGCACTGTTACAACTACCACCAAAGTTACATTTTTGCCCTTCTTCTACGTTGGCACCTGTCGGTGACCCCTTGAGCTATAAAAGGAGGCCCATGCACAACGTAGAAAGGGTTCGGAACCTTGATAGCTCTCTTGCTCGGTGTAGCTAGTTCTTCGAAGCTCCCGAGCTCACAAACTCAATACAAACCAAGCAGGAGTAGGGTTTTACGCGTCCGCGCGGCCCGAACCTGGGTAAACTGCCCGCGTGCGCTCCTCGATCCGCTCTTTGTGCTCCCTCCGCTCCCTCACCGCAACGACAAGGGGCTCCGGTCCCATAGGTGCTCGTGGTGGACAGTTTCCCCCGACATCTTTGGCGCGCCAGGTAGGGGGCGTCGAGGTTGTGCGAACCTGATCTGGCGCTCACGCGGGCGCATTCTTCATCAACCTCTCCAATTTCGTCAACTTCATCAGCAGCAGCAACATGGCCCCGAAGAAGAAGGCTTCGGAGGTCGCAGGCTCGTCTGCGTCGATTCGCCCGCCACCAGAACCAACGGTGGGTGGAGGAGACGCCGGCGGAAGGGTGGTCGCCGGTGAGGAAACTCACGGCACCGCCAAATCCAAGGACAAGGCGGACGGCCGGGCCAACTCCAAGGCCTCGGTGTCCGTAGACGCGCCACGTCCATCTCAGCATACGACAGGCCAGCAGCGCCATGTCACAGGAGGTGCCTTCCGCTTGCTGGGCCAAGGACAAACCGGAGGCTCGCGGGACGCTCTGGGCCATCGCCCTGGCACGAGCAAGGCGCGGTCGCCGGGGCGGGAAACTGCTCCTTCTAACCCTGTTAGGAGTCCGAGCATATCCCGCTCCTCGCACCGCTCGCCTCCGCTCCCCTCCTCTCCAGCAGAAGCACTCGCAAGAGCGCAACTGCTCCTCGACTTCCCTCCAGCGGCGGACAAGGCCGAAGACTGGAGGGCAACAATCCAAAGCCTGATCGCCTTCGCCAACAACGATACGCCGCAGCAGCCGGCGACCTCGCGGCCACGGCAAGTCGAGAAGACGAAGGCCGACGGCGACAAGACCGCCGGGGGTGCAACCACCGTGCACTCCCCGCCGCGGAAGCAGAAGACGCCTCCCCGCCGGATTAACGTCGACGATGACTCCACAGCGTCGTCGGATCCGCGGGCTCGTCGGGACCAGCGCCAAGTCCTTGACGATCGGCGGCAAGAAGATGCTCGAACGACGATCGAGCGCCGGCGAGAAGCCCGGCGACAATCAGACCAACGTGCTGGGACCGCCGTCGACACGCACGCGCCCGGTGAACCAGGCGACTTGCCGTACGCGGTAGGTTGCCCTGCGTTTACCCGTGAGCTGCGGCGCGTCCAGTGGCCCAGCATGAAAAATTTCAAGCCCGACGTACCCGAGAAGTACGACGGCAAGACGCACCCCTCAGAGTTCCTTAGTATCTACACCATCGCGGTGCAGGCTGCCGGGGGGCGCGACGAGAAGATACTGGCGAATTACTTCCCGCTGGTGCTTAAGCCGAACGTACGTTCTTGGCTTATGCACTTGCCGGAAGGCTCCATTTCTTCATGGGCAGATCTGTGCCACCAATTTGTTGGCGCCTTCACGGGCGGCCACAAACCCCACGGCCAGGAGAGTGATCTCCACATTCTGGCCCAGAAGGAAGGAGAACCTCTGCGCAAGTACATCCAACGCTTCAGCCGCGTGCAGCACAACATTCCCGACGTCCACCCCGCCGCGGTTATCAGCGTGTTCCACCAGAACGTGCGTAACCGTCGCATGCGGGAAGAGATGGCCATGACGAAGATCCGGGACGTCAGCGAGCTCTACGCTCTGGCTGACAAGTGCGCGCGCGCCGAAGAGGGGAGGAGACTCCCCGGAGAGGATGCTGGCGCAGGGGGAAGCGACAGCGAGGATGCCGCCCCGGCAAAGAAGAGCCGGCGGCGGAACAACAGGAAGAAGAAGAGCAAGGAGGTGCTAGTCGTCGAGAAGTCCGGCAAGGAGGCTCCCGCCAAGACAACACAGGCTGGCGCTCCGGCAAGGAGCCTGCCCCTGTAGCGGCAGCCGACAAGCAGGACGGCTCCGACAAGCAATATTGCAAGATCCACCGCACCAAGGGCCACGACCTTTCCAACTGGAAGCGCGTCGAGTACCTCGTAGAGCAGCAGAAAGCTGAATACGAGCGGCGCGACAAAGAGAAGGCTCAAGGTGGCGGAGGAGAGCCAAGCAAGAAGCAGCCATTCAATGGCCGGGGAGGACGCCGCGGCAAGGCCAAGCAGCGGCAAGGTGATCGACCTCCCCGGGGCCGCGACAAGGATGAGGAAGAGGAAGACGACGACGACATGGATGAAGGTGATAACAGCGAGCAGGAGTTCTAGAAGGCCACAGAAGTGCTGTGCGTCGACGGGGGCGCCTCTCTGCACACTTCCCACCGCCAACTCAAGCAGTGGGTGCGGGAAGTAAACGCAACAGAGCCGCCCGTTGAGTCGCGCAGGCTGCTGAAGTGGTCCAGCACGCCCATCATTTTCGATCTTGAGGATCACCCTGACCGCACCACAGCGGTCGGGTGCTTGCCGATGTTGGTCTCACCAACCATCCGCAACCTCAAGGTCACCAAAATGTTGGTTGACGGCGGGGCCGGCCTGAACTTGATCTCCTCGGCTGTGATCAAGAAACTTCAGATCCCAGACGGCGAGCTCGAAGAAACCGGTTCGTTCCAAGGAATAAACCCGGGAAGGAGCAAGCCGAAGGGAAAGATTACTCTGCCAGTGACCTTTGGCGGGGAGCTCAACTTCAGGACGGAGAGGATAACCTTTGATGTTGCCGATATCCCATTGCCATACAATGGGATACTTGGACGTCCTGCCCTCGCAAAGTTCATGGCAGCTTCCCACTATGCCTACAACGTACTCAAGATGCCGGCGCCGATAAGCATCATCTCTGTCCCTGGCGACAAGAAGGACGCGCTTATCTGCGCCGACAAGATATACCGGGATGCAGCAGCCGCGGCGGAGAGCAACACACTTGCCGCTGAAGCTCCCGGGGGGAAGAAGACCAAGACCAAGTCCGGCAAGTGCTCTGGGGCCGACTCCGGCAAACGCACCTCTTCGGAGTGCTGCGCTGCCGTCGAAGACGTTCCATCGAGCTCCACCGGCAAGTGCAAGAAGGGCATGGCCGCTCCACCGGCAACCAAGAAGGTGTCCGCCAAGGAGGACGGCACTGGTGGTACCTTCACCATCAGTGCTACACTTGATAGCAAATAGGAAAGCGCGCTCGTTGCCTTCCTGTGGGCGAATGTCGATGTGTTTGCGTGGCAACCATCTGACATCCCCGGCGTTCCCAGGAAGGTAATTGAGCACAAGCTTGCTGTTTGTCCTCATGCGCGGCCCGTCAAGTAGAAGGTCAGGAAGCAAGCCGTGGAGCGCCAAGAATTCATTGCCGAAGAAATCAAGAAGCTAGAAGCAGCGGGCCTGGTTAGAGGCGTGATCCATCCGACGTGGTTAGCAAATCCAGTCGTCGTGCGTAAGGCTAACGGGAAGTGGAGGTTGTGTATAGACTTCACTGATGTGAATAAAGCATGTCCCAAGGATCCATTTCCCTTGCCGCGCATTGACCAGATTGTTGACTCCACTGCTGGATGTGAGCTGCTCTCCTTCCTTGATGCATACTCAGGCTACCACCAGATTTTTATGGCCAAGGAAGATGAAGAGAAGACTGCATTCATTACTCCATGTGGCACATATTGCTTCATTCGCATGCCTTTCGGATTGAAGAATGCAGGCTCAACATTTGCAAGGGTGGTGCACACTGCTTTTGAGCCACAGATCCACAGAAATGTAGAAGCTTACATGGATGACATAGTGGTCAAGAGCAAGAGCAAAGATACCCTGATCCAAGACTTAGAAGAGACATTTGCAAACCTGCGCAAGATCCAGCTCAAGTTGAACCCCGAGAAGTGCGTCTTCGGAGTCCCCTCCGGCAAGCTTCTCGGGTTCTTTGTGTCACAGAGGGGGATTGAAGCTAATCCCGACAAGATAAAAGCCATCGAGCAGATCGAAGCCCCGAAGCGCATCAAGGACGTAAGGAGACTTGCAGGTTGTGTGGCTGCCCTCAGTAGGTTCATTTCAAAATCTGCAGAACGCGCCCTGCCTTTCTTCAAAATCTTGAAGAAGGCAGGTCCTATGAAATGGACTCCGGAAGCGGAGGCAGCGCTGCAGGATTTGAAAGGATACCTATCCTCCACTCCAATACTTGTCGCACCTAGGCCACAAGAGAAGTTGCTGCTGTACTTAGCGGCAACCAATCAAGTGGTTAGTGCTGCGTTGGTAGCGGAAAGGGAGGCAGAGGAAGAGTCCACACCTCCGGCGAGCGAGTCCAGCGACAAGCAGGGGGCTCCACCGGCAAGCTCTGGCCCCGACAAGGACAACTCTGCGCAGGAGCAAGGAGAAGTGCGAAGGAAGATGGTGCAGCGCCCGGTGTATTTTGTGAGTTCCCTCTTGCAGGGGGCTAGATCAAGGTACTCCGGGGTGCAGAAGTTGCTTTTCGGTCTCCTCATGGCCTCGAGAAAGCTGCGCCATTACTTCCAAGCACATGAGATAACAGTGGTCACTCGCTTTCCGTTGAAGATGATATTGCAAAATCCAGAAGCAACAGGCAGGATCGTCGAGTGGGCACTGGAACTGTCAAGCTTTGGTCTCAAGTTTGAGAGTACTTCAACCATACAGAGCAGAGCTTTGGCAGAATTTATAGCTGAATGGACCCCAACGCCGGATGAAGAAGTTCCAGAGACAAGCGTACCCGTACAAGAAGCGACAAGCGAATGGATGATGTACTTTGATGGTGCTTTCTCGCTGCAAGGCGCCGGTGCCGGAGTGGTACTCATAGCGCCCACCGGAGAGCACCTCAAGTATGTTATTCAGATGCACTTTCCCAGAGAACAAGCGACAAACAACACTGCAGAGTATGAAGTTCTGCTTGCCGGCCTCAGAATTGCAGCTGAACTTGGGATCAAGAAGTTGATTGTGCGGGGAGACTCTCAGTTGGTGGTCCGACAAGTCAACAAAAGTTATCAGAGCCCTTTGATGGAAGCTTATGTAGATGAAGTGAGGAAGCTTGAAGAACACTTTGAAGGTCTGCAAATGGAGCACGTCCCGAGAGCTCAGAATGATATAGCAGATGGCCTTTCAAAGTGTGCTGCAATGAAGTTACCTGTGGAACCAGGGACCTTCCTGCTCAAGCTGACTCAGCCATCCGTTACACCATCAATTGGGCAGCCCAAGAAGAGAAAATTGGTCTCCGGCGACTACTTGCCAGCGGATCTCCCCGAGGCCGCCGCCAAAGTCCCCAAGATCAACAGTCAGAACGCTGAGGAACAGTTTGCTCCTGCAGATCTAAGGGTCTGTATAGTTGAAGCAAGCGTTCCCGACAAGCCTTGCCCCGGCAGGCTTGCCGGGGGACCATCAGCTCCGGCAGAACCAGAGGTTCTTGCCGTAGAAGCTGGGGTCCCCGCAGCGGCCCTCACGCCTTTAGTCCTTGCCGTTGAGCCTCGGGCTCCGGCATGGGCGCAGCAGATCGTCCGTTTTCTGCAAACTGGAGAACTTCCCGACGACCCAGCAGAGATAGAGAAAATAACCAGGCAGTCAAGTATGTACCAGTTCGTGGACAATGAACTGTACAGAAGAAGGCTCAATGGTGTCAGGTTGAAGTGCATTTCCAGAGAAGATGGACAGAAGCTGTTGGCAGAAATACATGGAGGCATATGTGGCCACCACATTGGCGCAAGGGCGCTTGCCGGAAAGGCATTCCGGCAAGGGTTCTTTTGGCAAGAAGCCCTCCAAGATGCAACTGCACAAGTAACCAAGTGTGAAGCGTGCCAGTTCCATGCCAAGCAAATTCATCAGCCAGCTCAAGCTCTCCAGACGATCCCTTTGTCCTGGCCCTTCTCGGTCTGGGGGCTCGATATCCTCGGCCCCTTCCCCCGAGCTGTCGGGGGCTTTGAGTACTTGTACGTAGCAATCGACAAGTTCACAAAGTGGCCAGAAGTGGAACCGGTGAGAAAGGTGACAGCACAGTCAGCGGTCAGGTTCTTCAGAGCAATTGTTTGCCGTTTCGGAATCCCTAACATGATCATCACCGACAACGGTACACAATTCACTAGTCGCACCTTCATGCAGTACGTCCAAGACCTTGGCGCCAAGGTCTGCTTCGCTTCTGTTGCTCACCCGAGGAGCAATGGTCAAGCGGAGAGGGCCAATGCTGAAGTGCTGCGCGGACTCAAGACAAGAACCTTCGACAGGCTGCGCAAGTGCGGAAGAAACTGGATAGAGGAGTTGCCGGCGGCTCTTTGGTCAATCAGAACGACACCAAGTCGAGCCACCGGGCAGACACCCTTTGCCCTTGTCTATGGGGCAGAGGCAGTTCTCCCCACGGAACTCGTATACGGATCTCCTCGAGTGCTCGCTTATGATGAGCTCGAGCAAGAGCAACTGCGACAAGATGATGCATTGCTCCTCGAGGAGGAACGTCTCCAGGCTGCTGTACGAGCTGCTCGATACCAGCAAGCCTTGCGTCGCTACCATAGCCGCAAGGTCAAGGCCAGGAGTCTCGAGGAAGGCGACCTTGTTCTTCGGCGTGTTCAGTCCGCCAAGAATTCCAACAAGTTGACGCCGAAGTGGGAAGGCCCTTATCGGGTGAGACAAGTCACAAGGCCCGGCGCTGTCCGCCTTGAGACCGAAGAAGGCTTGCCGGTGAGCAATTCCTGGAACATAGAGCATCTTCGCAAGTTTCACCCATAAGGCGCGGTTGCCGTGATCTGCTCCGGCAACCACCTTTTGTATGAGTCTTGCTGCTGTCGCATGTAAACCTTTGTACAAAGCCGGGCGCGGATCCCGTGCATCAGTAAAGCTTTGTGTTTTCGCACTATTTGCCATTTTCATGCTTTTCTTTGTTATTCGCATGCATTGTTTGGCATTTTGGGCAACACACATGTCCGGTAAGCATTAACATGCCGAGAAACCCTATACTTGTTCCCTCTTCTCCTTTTCTTTCTCTCTTAAGCAGAAGAAATATTCCTCGCGCACAAGTTTGCCGGGGGGAAAGGAGGTGGAGGACGAACCAAGTGCTGTTCAAGAAAGAAAAGCTTACCGGAGAACGAACAGATTATGAAAGCTAAGTTACCAGAATATGAGCAGTTAATTTGAGCAGTTCAAAATTTTAAATTTTAGTTATCTTCCTTGAACAACCACACTTTGTATGGAAAACCTGTGCGCGGAGGAACCTACCCGTGGCTAGCCGCACCCTTGTCTTGTTTTCGAGTACGCTCAACGGCTTAAGTGAGCTGCGACGAGTGTCGCGCCCTTATTTCGTTTTCGAGTTCGCTCAGCAAGCTAAGTGCGTTGCGACTAGCTGCGGCAAGGTTGCTTGCCGATAAGGCCTTTGCCAGCAGGCTGCTCAGAGTCCAGCACTCAGCGCTCGCGGCAAGGGTCCCTTGTCGGCAAGTTCCCTAAAAGCGTAGGGTAAAAAGCATACAAAGTAAAGGACCAAAACAAGGGAGATAACACTGCATCAATTGCTCGGAAACAAGATAATATATTACAGGGATAACTTGTCGCAATGACTAATAAGTTCATGTTCATGGCACACTTTGCAGCAACAAAGGAAATAAGAAGAAAGAGGCCTAGTCTACGCGATCGCCTTCACGCCTGGAGATCTTGCTCACCTTGGGGATGATGTGGGCGACCTGCGCCTTCAGCGCCTCCAGATCTGCGTCGGCCGGCAAGCTGCGGAGAACGTTGACAAGATTAATACCGGGGTTGCGGTAGACAATCTTGGTCAAGACGCGCTCCAAGGTACCCACGCAGAGCTGGCGCGACTCCTCGGCCAGCTGCGCGGGGAGCTTCTCCTGTAGACGTGCGAGCGCCGGCGCCATCCCCCTGAAGAAGAGACTGAGCTTGGCACTGTGGGGGAGGTTCGGGTCCGGAGAGTACACCAAGTGTTCAACCCTCAGCGCCATTAGCTCCTTGTCGATGTCGGCGGCGGAAGTGACCAGCTCCTCCGTCCATTGCTCCACCGCCTGTTTGAAGATGTTCGTGGAGGTGGCGGCGCTCTCCACCAGCTCCCGCTCCTTGCGGACCTCCTCCTTCAACTTGGTCTCGCGATCCCGAGCGGCGTCAAGTGAATCCCTCAAAGTGGAAACCTTCTAGTCCAGATCAGCAATCGAGTCCTTGGCGGCTTTGAGCTCGTCGCCCTGCTTGGAGAGGCGTACCTGGAGGTCCGAGTTGGTATGGGCGTCTTTCTCGCGTTCTATGTTGAGCGCGGTGACCCTTTACGTGCTCGCCTTCAGGTACTCCTCCAGCTGCGACACCTTGGCTTCGAGGTCCTTCTTGGCGGTTTCCGCGGCGACGGCGGCTTCCTTCGCCTCCTTCAGGGCCCCGCCAAGAGCCTGCTCCCGGGCAGTGAGCTCGTCGTCATGGGCGTCAAGCTCAACCTTCCGCTGGTTGAGCGCGCCTTCTCGCCGGGATAGCTCCAGACCAGCTAGTCGCTGCTGCTCCTCGGCCTCTGCCTTCTCCAGAAGAAACTCCTGCTGCTCTCCGGCAAGCCTCTCGCGCTCCTCCGCCAAATCGCGGAGAGCTGCCTGGTTGGCGGCGCGGAGCTCTGCAGCGCGTTTCTCCAAGTCCGCTCCGGCCTTGGCGGTGAGGGCTTCTCGCGACTCCAGCTTCGCCTGCCTGGCCTGGTAGAGGGCCAGGAGCTGGCGGAGAAGTTTCTCCTCTTCGGGCTCATCGCTCCCGCCAGGCGCTTCAACGATCTTCAACCCCGCGGAGGCGAGGACCTCTCCATCAAAGGTCTCTCCCTCCACGGGGGCTCGCGACGAAGACCCCCACGGCACTTGAATGAAGATGCCATTGGGGGCCTCAAGATAGATGCCCGACTGCTCCTTGCCGGCGGAGGGGTCGGCGGCCGGCGCAGCGCTTGACGCTCCTGCCGCCTCCGGGCCGGCAGTGTGGCCGCTGTCCCCCTCCCCGGCCGCGGTGTCTGCGGTCGGCGCAGTCTCCTCAGCGGCAGGCTCGTCGGCTCCTGCCATGTCTTCAACGACAGGGGCGCTGCCGCCGTCGCCTTGCGCGCCCTCCTCGCCGATGACCTCGGTCTCCATCCGGTCCGGCGCGGGAGGATCTAGAAGAAGAAGAAAAGAAAAGAAAAAGTTCAAGCAAATATCCAAAAAAGACAAGTCCAAGAAGACGAAGTTACAAGACTTACCTTCGCGGACTTCGTCGACGACAGGCTCCCTCGCCGGGGAGCCCTCCCTTGGCGGGGTGGCCACCCTCGCCGGGCTGCTCGCCCTCGGCGGGGTACTCGCCCTTGGCGGAGTACCCGCCCTTGGCGGAGCGCTCTCCCTCGCCGGGGAGTTCGCCCTTGGCGGGGATGGCGGGGCCTGCGGCTCCTCGGGAGTGGTCTCCGGGTGCTCCTGTAGCTGCGGCTCCGTTTCTGCACAAGACAAGCAAGACAACAAAACGTTAGTACCGAGTTAAAACCTCAAGCGCGCCCGACGAGCAAAGAGATCTAAAACCCAGACTTACGCTGGGGGCTGCGCTGGGGGCTGCTCCTCGGAGCAGCGGTTGGGTCCGGCAAGTCCGTCGCCGGCGCATCCCCTGTCGCCGCGACGGGCGAGTCATCCTCGACCTCGACCACGGGGATCTTGGCCCGCTTCGCCGCCCGCTGGGCCAGGGACCTGAAAACAAGAACAAGATCAGAGTCATCAACAAAAGAATCAAGATCGGATCGAGGAAGCTACAAAATACAAGTACTTACTCCTCTTCCTCGTCGTCGTCGTCGCTCAGGGCGGAGAAGTCGAACTCCACCTGAGTTGCTCCGGCGCGAGGAGCAGGAGGAGAAGGCTCTCTCGGGCGCTTGGCGGTCCCCGGGGCTGGGGGCTGCGACGACCCAGCCCCCGCCGGCGCCGAGGCCCGAGGAGCAGGCGGAGCGGCCGCTCCGCTCTGAGAAGATCCCCCTCCGCTTGGCGCTGGTGCGCGGGGTGCCTCCGCCGCAGCTGGTGCGCGGGGCGCCTCCGCCGCGGCTGGTGCGCGGGGCGCCTCCGTCACGGCTTGGTTCGTTCTGGTGGCGCGCGTCGCCCGGCGAACAGGCTGTTGTCGGGGCGCCTGCGTCCTTGTCGCTGTAGGCGCCTTGCGGAGACGCTTCAGCGGTGTTCGCTGGGGACTGGCCCAAGGCGGGGAGTTCTCCGAGGACGATGAGGCGTCGTCATCGAGTCCCAGAGACCCACCGCTGTCGTCATCGGCCTCGGTGTCCTCCTCCTCCTCCCCGACGGGCTCGCTGGGTCCGGCATCTGATCCTGCGGCCCCGCTCCCTCCGGTGGCTCCGCTCCCTCCGGTGGCGCTGCTCCCTCCGGCACCTCTGTTTCCTCCGGCAACCTCGCTTGCCGCGGCCTCGCTCACGACTCCGGGAATCCCGACGTGCCTCAGAGAAGGGACCCCGGCGAGCTCGTCGGGCGGAAGCTTGAGCAGTCTGCGGATCTCAGCCTCCTCTGCTTGGCACGACGCGTCCTCGGCCTCTGCCTCGTCGACGGTGAACCCGAAGTCTCCTGCTGCTGCAGCTGCGGCGGCCTCTTCCATCCGGGAAGCGATGTAGGCTATGTCCCGCTCTGTGGTGGCCCGAGTGAGACCCTTGTTCTCCTCGGCGTTCCTCGGCCGCTCGACCAAATTATCAAAGAAGCTCATAATGGCATCCGGCGTGGGCACTATCCAGGTGGGGTCGACGCCGTGAGAGTCACATGCGGGCATCATTGCGCGCAAAGCATCCCGGGCAGTGCTATTGCATAGTGGCACTACTCCCCGGGGAGATCTAAACCACTCTGGATGGGCCGGGTCGTGCTTAAAAAGCTCCCGGACCATCCCCTTCAGCTCCAGAGCCGTGAAGTTGAAGTTCAGACCCGGGCGCAACCTCATAATATCCGCCGCATTGCCGAACTCCCATGCTGGCCTTTTCCTCTCTTGTAAAGGGGCAATGCGGCGGCAGAGGAAGTCTGCTCCTACCTCTCCGATGGTCAACTTAGCTACCCGGAGACGAAGTATCCTGACAAGGGCAACGTTGAGCTTGATATCATCCGAGGCCAAATCGCTCCAGTCCCTGCCGCGCACTATGGCTGTTGTGCGCGGCGCAGTGAAAGGCTCCGGCTGATCCTCTACTATCCAACACCAGTCCGCGCGCCACTCTTCCCACTTGCCGCGGAGCTCTCCTTTCAGATATGACTCCTTCTTGTTCAAGCGGAAGATCCAAGATATACCCCCGGAGAGGGGAGCGCCGGCCTCTACTCTAGGCATGAAAAAGTGGCGAAACAGCGCTACATTCGGATAGATCCCTATATAGTTTTCGCACAGATGTGCGAAAACCGCCATCGTAAGGATGGCGTTGGGGGTGAAGTCTAGAAGGTGGAGGCCGTACGTGTTCATGATGTCGCAGAAAAACTCCGAGAATGGAGGACACAAGCCGCAGTGAAAGAAGACAGCAAAGAAGAAGTACCCGCCGGGAAGCAGATCTTTGGCGACGGCGGGGTAGACTCTGGTCCAGGGATGCGCCTTGGTCTCCTTGGCCCAGAAGAGGTAATATTTGTTCCAGAATTCCCTCGCGCTGAGCCTCGGCGCGAAGACTACATTCTTCTTCCGCAGAGCGGCGAGCTTCGCCGCCTGCTCGGATTTCTCCCGCTTGGCCTTCTCCGCTTTCGCCTTCTCGGCCTTCGGAGCCATGGCGGAGGCGGTGGGGGAGGGGGCGAGGAGTTCGACGGCGCCGCAGGTGCGGAAGAGGGCAGAGGAGGTGTGGAGGCAAAGCGCAGAGGGGGGTTTCTGGAGGTTGAAGACGAAGTGAAAGCGGAGGAAGGAAACTGCCCCTGCTCCCTCTGCTTTTAAGGGGGGAGTGGGGGACGTTTCGCCTTTTCCATTAAAGAACGTGGCCACGATCTCTCCCACGACGCCGCAATTGACGCGTGCCGTTAGGGAGGGGCGCGGCGGATGCGGAAGGGGATTCGGCGTGCCGTGGGCCGCGTGTGCCCGTGCACTGTTTTGGGCCTGGCCCAACAGCGCTCGGCACCGTGTGTGGCCCAGGCCCGGGGGCTCCTGTCGGTGTACTAAGATAGGGGTACCTTAGTACCCCAACTTGTGCACGGGCAGTAGCAGCTTCCCGCGGCAGGGCTCACCACGTGCTCGCCGGAGACCTTTCTGGTCCTTATAAAACCATTCAAAAACAAAGTATACAAGACAGAAGATCAAGACCCCGGCAAGTGGAGCTTGCCGGGATGGCCGTCCCAGGCTCAAGACTATCACATTTAGCACAAGACCCTGGCAAGAGATGCTTGCCAGGAAGACCAGAAGACATGCCTTGGCGCAGCATGCGCCCCGGCAAGGGCCCGGGGAGCGACAAGCTTCCCGGCCCGGCAAGATCAAGACCCCGGCAAGGTGCTTGTCGGGGGAACCTGCGCTGTGTCCCCACGCTCCAGCTCATCGGCCCACGCATCGCCCTGGGGCCCTTCCAGGGACGCGTGGCGGATGGATGTGCAGCCTGGGGGGCACGGTGGCACTCCACGGTGACGAGGCTGTCGCCGTGGCGAACGGAGACGCATGGACGGGAGCTTTTGGGGTCGACGGTGACGGGCATTTAATGCCCTTGTCCCCCACTGTCAAGTTAGGTGAAGACCACTGTTCACGCACTGTTCATGCACTGTTCCCGCACTGTTACAACTACCACCAAAGTTACATTTTTGCCCTTCTTCTACGTTGGCACCTGTCGGTGACCCCTTGAGCTATAAAAGGAGGCCCATGCACAACGTAGAAAGGGTTCGGAACCTTGATAGCTCTCTTGCTCGGTGTAGCTAGTTCTTCGAAGCTCCCGAGCTCACAAACTCAATACAAACCAAGCAGGAGTAGGGTTTTACGCGTCCGCGCGACCCGAACCTTGGTAAACTGCCCGCGTGCGCTCCTCGATCCGCTCTTTGTGCTCCCTCCGCTCCCTCACCGCAACGACAAGGGGCTCCGGTCCCATAGGTGCTCGTGGTGGACAGTTTCCCCCGACACTTGAGGTGTTTGCAACAAGCTTGTAAAGTAGCCTAATCGTTGTTGTTATTTCCTGAGACTTGTTGAAAACTGCCAAGTCTAAAACTGTTAAACCTGATGCTATGTTTGCTTGATGCCTCACTCAAATCCATGCTTGTTTTGGGTTGGCTAATGATCATGTCTTGTTGTCCATGTTATACTCTATCCATCCATGCCCTTGTTTGCATATATAGCCTGCTGTAGCTTATTTATTTCTTGCTCTCAAGTTGCTATAAATGTACCTGTCAGACTGTTATCAGCATGATCAATTTGGTGAAGCTTGTTGTTATTGATCCATGCCTCCTATGGAGTTGTTCCAATGGAGTTGTTTGATGTCTTCTATGTCTACTACATGACCATGATCCATATATACTTAGTAGAGTCGATATGCTTGTTGTTTTGTGCCTCCGAAGGCAGCATCGTGATGATGTTTTTGCCTTCCCAGATTTTGGCTAAGTCTGAGAAATCTATAAACTTATTGAATCTTTCAATGCTTGTTTAATTGTGTTCCAGCAAAATTTTGGATGTGCTCTAAGTTCATGCTTGTTAAGTATCATGTCTATTTCACATCCATGCCTCTTGTTATCAAGTTTGGGTGTTGTAGCATATATATACCTTGCTGCAAAGTTGCTATGTTGCTGTTTTGGACAGCTTGTTGTTATATCTTGTTTCATGTGTATGTGTTGAACCGTTGCTCCGTTTTGAGCGTGTCCTATATGAAACTTGTGTGTTTTTGCATGTGGAAGCATAATATAATGTTGTTTACATACTTGGAGTGTGTTTGCTTGTTGTTTGGATGCATCTTGCATATTTTTCATGCTTGTCTTGTTTTGCTCATATTTTCTAGGCCGTAGCTCCGAATTAAATAAACTTTACATGAAACTTGAATGGAATTTCGAGTAGATCATCATGGTGCATGTTAACTTGCTGTTTAACAACTTGAACTTAAGGTTCGTTCAGATCTGGACCAATTTCGAAATGTGCATATGAGGACTTACCGGAATTGCTATAGGTTGTTTCCGGCCTCATTTAAACTTGTTGGTTTGTGTTATTCTTCTGTGCTTCATTCCTTGTCATGTTTTGCATCATATAGACTTGTATTGCATCATACTTGGTTGAGCATCTTCTCGTGTTCTTGAGTGGTGTGTTTACCATGTTGTGTGCTTCTTCTCGCTAATTCATATTCTGTTGCGATCGTGAGGATTCGTTCATCTACACTTGGTTCGTCTTCGAGGCTTCTTCTTCGTCTTCTTCATGGACTCGTTCTTCTTCCTTGCGGGATCTCAGGCAAGATGACCATCTCCTTGGATACCTGTACTATCATTGCCATGCTAGCTGTCTCGATGCTATCGTTATATGTCGCGCTACCCATCATTTATTGTCAGCCCCTCTCCTTGTTGCCATGAAACCTCTAACCTTTGACACCTTCCCAGCAAACCATTGTTTGGCTATGTTACCCGCTTGCTCAGCCCCTCTTATAGCGTTGTTAGTTGCAGGTGAAGATGAAGATTGATCCATGTCGGATCTTGTTGTTGGAATATCACAATATATCTATTATTATAATCTAACACACCTATATACTTGGCAATGGGTGGAAGGCTTGACCTTTTTCTCGGTGTTTTGTTCCACTCATGCCACGTTAGGAGCCGATAAACCGGATTTATGTTCCTTGATTTTGCGTTCCTTACGCGGTTAGGTATATGGGGACCCCTTGACAGTTCGTCTTTGAATAAAACTCCTCCAGCAAGGACCAACATTGGTTTTAATTTGCCTCATAATAACAACTTAATTAATTGATTAAATTGCATAGGAGGTCGCGTCATCGAGGATTCTTTTCTACATAACAGGGGGGGCCAGTGCTGATGGTGTTGGTCCCAAACGGGGGGACTGCGAGGCTGACTTGGGGAAACCCGAGGTATCTGGTATTTTCCCGTAGGCTCTCCCATCCGGACGTGGCCTGAGACGAGATACGCACGGCAATTATCAGGGTGTCGGCACGCCGGGAGGTCTTGCTGGACTCATTTTACCATTGTTAAAATGTCTTGTGCACCGGGAATTCCAAATCTGATCGGGCCTTCCCTAAGTTAAGGGGTAATATTATTATTATCTCTGCTGATCGTGAGAGCTTGTGATGGGCAAAGTTGGGACACCCCTGCAGGGTTATGATCTTTCGAAAGCCGTGCCCGCGGTTATGTGGCAGATTGGAATTTGTTAATGTCCGGTTGTAGAAAACTTGACAGAGGATCCGAAGTAAAATACATGAACCACGTGAGTAACCGTGACTGTCTCTTTTCACTTTGAGAAGAGAACATGGTGGGGTTATGTTTGACTCGTAGGTAGTTCCGGATCTTTAGCGATCATTACTAGTTTGCGACCGTTTGCGTAGTTGCTCATCTTATTCTTGTACTCGTAAGTTAGCCACCATACTTTTGCTTAGCCACTGCTGCAACCTCACCACTTAACCTCTCCATTCCCATTAAGCTTTGCTAGTATTGTTACCTATCGTTATGGGATTGCTGAGTCCTCGTGGCTCACAGATACTGCAACAACAGTTGCAAGTGCAGGTTTCCGATGACTCGACGTGAGAGCGATGTTACCTTTGTTGGAGTTCTTTCTTCTTCTTCTTCGTCAGTCTTGGGGCTAGGTTCCTGGTCGGCAGCCTGGGATAGCAGATGTATGTCGTTGTGCTTTTCATGTTTGCATCCGTAGTCGGATGCCTTGTATTGATGTTGTTGTATTCATGTGACTTGTATGTATTGTTGTATCCCCCATGTATGTATGTTATGGTACGATGTAATGATATCCATCTTGCTAAGCGCCCGAAATGCGGTTGTGCCCCAATCACGAGGTTGTCACGTGATCGGGATAGAATCGCATCTTGGGCCTGACAGCATGCTTTCATCATAATAGCTTTGCTCATCAAAACTTGGGAGGCTATAAATATCATCTTCATCAAACGTAGCCTCCCCAAGCTTGGGACAAACATTAATTGCAGCAAATAAATTCTCAAATATATCATTCTCATCAAACATAGCATCCCCAAGCTTGGGCCTTTCCATATCATAAGCATAATCAATCTCATCGTTAATAGTATGGATAGCACCGATAGTATAGCAATTATCATCATCACAATGAGTAATAGAAGCAACATCATTTGGAAGGGATACATTTTTGTCTTTGCTTCTCCGTCTTTTCTTTTTCTTCTTCTCATTATGTGTGGGTTTAATCTTCTTTTTGGAGCTCCTTATTACTGAGATTGGTAGAATAGGAGGCTCCTGCTCGTTACCTGATTCATCATAAGAAATAATAGGAGGATATTGGGGAATCTCTTCCCTTTCATTAGTATTCTCTTCATCTCCTATTTGTTTTCTTGACTTAAGGTAATTGGCAATATAAGGATTTTCAATGCAATTCACTGCACAATACATATATATTTTCTCTATATCAAAATCAAGAAGTTTATCAATGGCAAATCCTGGAAGAAACTTAGTTCACATTTAATTTCTTCATAACCCAAAAGCAAGATAAGTTCATTATGATGTGCAAGGGAAATCAAGTCATCACAATTTTTGGACACAATTTGATCATGAAACAATTCGCATTGGGTAATGAAATGACCACGTTCATTGCAAAGTTCACAAGTACGGCTAAGAAATTTTAAATTTTCAGCACAATCATCTAGCATCTGTAGCAACCATTTAGTTTCTAAATACTTATGCCTCTTGCAAAATCTATCTTCCCTATTCGGTATGTACTTGCAAACTCTATGCACTCCACAAAAATCAACATGCTTATAAGAGATATTTTCATCATGACTAGTACAATCATCATTAGTACCATGGATATTCAAAGGATTCACACTAACAACATTGCAAGCATGCTCATCATTCAAGTCTTTAGTGCCAAGCATTCTATGTAATTCTTCCTCTTGTACTTGAGCACAATTTTCCTTTCCATCATTTTCACGAAAGATATTAAAAAGATGAAGCATATGAGGTAACTTTAATTCCATTTTTTGTAGTTTTCTTTTATAAACTAAATTGGTGATAAAACAAGAAACTAAAAGATTCGATTGCAAGATCTAAAGATATACCTTCAAGCACTAACCTCCTCGGCAACGGGGCCAGAAAAGAGCTTGATGTCTACTACACAACCTTCTTCTTGTTGACGTTGTTGGGCCCCCAACTGTAGAGGTTTGTAGGACAGTAGCATATTTCCCTCAAGTGGATGACCTAAGGTTTATCAATCTGTGGGAGGCGTAGGATGAAGATGGTCTCTCTCAAACAACCCTGCAACCAAATAACAAAGAGTCTCTTGTGTCCCCAACACACCCAATACAATGGTAAATTATATAGGTGCACTAGTTCGGCGAAGAGATGGTGATACAAGTGCAATATGGATGGTAGATATAGGTTTTTGTAATAAGAAAATATAAAAACAGCAAGGTAGCAAGTGGTAAACGTGAGCATAAATGGCATTGCAATGATAGGAAACAAGGCCTAGGGTTCATACTATCACTAGTGCAAGTTCTCTCAACAAGGATAACATAATTGGATCATATTACTAGCCCTCAACATGCAACAAAGAGTCACTCCAAAGTCACTAATAGCGGAGAACAAACGAAGAGATTATGGTAGGGTACGAAACCACCTCAAAGTTATTCTTTCTGATCGATCTATTCAAGAGTCCGTAGTAACGTTCAATCTATCATAGAGTTCGTACTAGAATAACACCTTAAGACACAAATAAACCAAAACCCTAATGTCACCTAGATACTCCATTGTCACCTCAAGTATCTGTGGGTATAATTATACGATATGCATCACACAATCTCAGAAACATCTATTCAACCAACACATAGAACTTCAAAGAGTGCCCCAAAGTTTCTACCAGAAAGTCAAGACGAAAACGTGTGCCAACCCCTATGCATAGATTCCCAAGGTCACGGAACCTGCAAGTTGATCACCAAAACATACATCAAGTAGATCACATGATATCCCATTGTCACCACGGATAAACATGTGCAAGACATACATCAAGTGTTCTCAAATCCTTAAAGACTCAATCCGATAAGATAACTTCAAAGGGAAAACTCAATCCATTACAAGAGAGTAGAGGGGGAGAAGCATTATAAGATCCAACTAGAATAGAAAAGCTCGCGATTCATCAAGATCGTGCCATCTCAAGAACACGAGAGAGAGAGAGAGAGAGAGAGAGAGAGAGAGAGAGAGAGAGATCAAACACATAGCTACTTGTACATACCCTCAGCCCCGAGGGTGGACTACTCCCTCCTCGTCATGGAGAGCGCCGGGATGATGAAGATGGCCACCAGAGAGGGTTCCCCCCTCCGGCAGGGTGCCGAAACAGGGTCTAGATTGGTTTTCAGTGGCTACACAGGCTTTTGGCGGCAGAACTCCCGATCTAGGTTAATTTCCGAAGGTTTCGGCATTTATAGGATTTTTTGGTGTAGGGCACATGTCAGGGGGCCTCTGGGCTGTCCATGAGATAGGAGGACGCGCCCCCCTGCCCCGGGCGCGCCCCCACCCTCGTGGGCAGCCCGTGGCTCTCCTGGCCCAACTCTTTTACTTCGGGGCTTCTTTTAGTCCAGAAAAAATCATCAAAAATTGGCACGCCAAATGGACTTCGTTTGATATTCTTTTTCCGTAAAACTCAAAAACAAAGAAAAAACAGAAACTGGCACTGGGCTCTAGGTTAATAGGTTAGTCCCAAAAATCATATAAAAGTGTATATAAAATCCTATAAGACATCCTAGAAGGATAATATAATAGCATGGAACAATAAAAAATTATAGATATGTTGGAGACGTATCAGCCACGAGGCAGGGGGCGCGCCCTGGGCCCTCGTGGCCACACCATAAGGCGGTTGATGCCCTTTTTCACCGCAAGAAAGCTAATATCCGGATAAAAATGTGGCAAAAAATCAGCCCAATCGGAGTTACGGATCTCCTAGAATATAAGAAACGGTGAAGGGACAGAATATGGGAACGCAGAAACAGAGAGACAGATCCAATCTCGGAGGGGATCTCGCCCCTCCGCCGCCATGGAGGCCATGGACCATAGGGGAAACCCTTCTCCCACCTAGGGAGAAGGTCAAGGAAGAAGAAGAAGGAGGGGGATCTCTCCCCCTCGCTTCCGGTGGCACCGGAGTGCCACCGGGGCCATCATCGTGTGACGGCGATCTACACCAACACCTCCGGCATCTTCACCAACATCTCCATCACCTCCCCCCATCTATCTACAGCGGTCCACTCTCCCGCAACCTGCTGTACCCTCTACTTGAACATGGTGCTTTATGCTTCATATTATTATCCAATGATGTGTTGCCATCCTATGATGTCTGAGTAGATTATCGTTGTCCTATCGGTGATTGGTGAATTGCTATGATTGATTTAAATTGCTTGTGGTTATGTTGATGAACTTTGGTGCCCATCATATGAGCGCGTGCGTGGATCACACCATAGGGTTAGTTGTATGTTTATAGGACTACGTATTGGAGGGCAAGAGTGACAGAAACTTCAACCTAACATAGAAATTGATGCATACGAGATTGAAGGGGGACCAATATATCTTAATGATATGGTTGGGTTTTACCTTAATGAACGTTAGTAGTTGCGGATGCTTGCTAATAGTTCCAATCATTAGTGCATAGAATTCCAAGTAAGGGATGACATGCTAGCAGTGGCCTCTCCCACATGAAACTTGCTATTGGTCTAGTAACATAGTCAATTGCTTAGGGGCAATTTCGCAACTCCTACCACCACTTTTCCACACCCGCTATCATTAACTTTATTGTTTATTTATCTTAACAACCCCTAGTCTTTATTTACGTGTTCTTTATATTCTTGCAAACCTATCCAACAAAAACTACAAAGTACTTCTAGTTTCATACTTGTTCTAGGTAAAGTAAACGTCAAGCGTGCGTAGAGTTGTATAGGTGGTCGATATAACTTGAGGGAATATTTGTTCTACCTTTAGCTCCTCGTTGGATTCGACACTCTTACTTATCGAAAGAGGCTACAACTTATCCCCTACGCTTGTGGGTTATCAAGACCTTTATCTGGCGCCGTTGCCGGGGAGCAATAGCGTGGGGTGAATATTCTCGTGTGTGCTTGTTTGCTTTATCACTAAGTAGATTTTATTTGCTGTTCTAAGTTGTTCTCTATCTTTAGTTATGGATATAGAACACGAAATACCAAAAAACTTAGGTGTACTTGCTACTCATGGAGATGGGGAACCTCCTAAAACCCTCAATGCTCATTATGTGAAAGATATTATGTACTACTTTGATAATCCTGAGAAAACCCCATTCAACTATGTAATGGGAGTAACATTGGATCAACGTGAATACTTTAGGGATTATCGCTTGACACAAAAAGGGAAACTGTTATGGGATCAAATTTATATGTTGTGTTGGTATGCTCGGCAACTATGCTTGAGATATGATTATACTTGTTGCTCTAGGATGAAGGCTCCACACCTTCCCTTTTCATGCAAATCTAATGATAATGAAACCTTAGCTTCTTATGCTAATGGTATATATGATTATTACGATGTGGAACAAATAGAAGAATTCATTGCTTTTAAGGGTGCTTATGAAATTGAATCTCTGTTTAGAAAGAATGATGCTTTTGATGATCATGTTTCTAGGCCTGAAAATCTTGCTATATTGAAATATTGCTATTTGAATTATGAATATAACTCCGATATTGATGCATTTATTGAGAAAGTCTCCGCTGTCCAAGAAGAGACTAATATTTTGTAGGAAACTATGGAAGAAGAAATTGATGACACCGTGAGCCCATTAGATGAAAAAGATGGCAAAGAACAAAAGGAGGAAGAGTGGATTAGCTACCCGTGCCCACCTTCTAATGAGAGTAACTCTTCAACTCATACATTGTTTAATTTCCCTTCGTGCTTACCGAAGGATGATTGCTATGATCCCGTTGATTCTTCTGAAATATCCCTTTTTGATGATGCTTGCTATGCTTGTGGCCAAGATGCCAATATGAATTATGCTTATGGAGATGAACTTTCTATAGTTCCATATGTTAAACATGAGATAGTTGCTATTGCACCCACACATGATAGTCCTATTATATTTTTGAGTTCTCCAAACTACACTATATTGGAGAAGTTTGCACTTATTATGGATTATATTGATGGGTTGCCTTTTTCCATTACACATGATGATTTTGATGAGTATAATATGCATGTTCTTGCTGCTCCTACTTGCAATTATTATGAGAGAGGAACTACATCTCCGCCTCTCTATGTTTCCAGCACGATAAAATTGCAAGAAACTGCCTATACTATGCATTGGCCTTTGCTTGATGTGCATGAATTGTTCTTGTATGACATGCCTATGCATAGGAAGAGAGTTAGACTTCGTTTTTGCATGACACATATCACTTTGTGATCACTACTAAATGCCAAATCATTGCTGATTAAAATTGGCTTTGATATACCTTGGGATCCGGGCGGATCCATTACTTGAGCACTATATGCCTAGCTTAATGGCTTTAAAGAAAGAGCTGCCAGGGAGACAACCCGGAAGTCTTAGAGAGTCATTTATTTCTGTTGTGTGCTTTTACAAAGTTTAAAAACAAAAAAAATAAAGAGGGGAACCTAAAACTTTTCAAAAAGAAAAAGTGAAAGTGAGATAGACGAGCATTGTGAAAGTGAAGGACGTCCTTGAACTTTGTTCATGCCCATGGAAACTTTGTGAATCTTAATTACAGAAACTTTTCAAAAAAAATATCCCCTTGTACAATTCCATTGTATTATAAAAATAATGTGCCAAGGTTTGCCTTTAGGATGTTTACAATGCTTGTTGGTTTGTGCGGTGCAGGACAGAAACTTTGGCTGTAGTACGCGATTTTACATTTTTTGCTGGAACGTCAAATGGTTCTGAAACTTTTTGCACTGTATTTCTATACAAATTTTTTATTTTTACTAATTTTGGCAGAATTTTTCAAGTATCAGAAGTATGGTGAATGTTCAGATTATTACAGACTGTTCTGTTTTATACAGATTCTGTTTTTGATGCATAGTTTGCTTGTTTTGTTGAAACTATCAATTTCTATCAGTGGATTAAGCCATGGAAAAGTTATATTACAGTAGCTACAATGCAAAAACAAAATATGAATTGGTTTGCAACAGTACTTAGAGTAGTGATTTGCTTTATTATACTAACGGATCTTACCGAGTTTTCTGTTGAAGTTTTGTGTGGATGAAGTGTTCGAAGATCGAGGAGGTATCGATGTGAGGAGAAGAAGGAGAGGAAAGAGCTCAAGCTTGGGTATGCCCAAGTCACCCCAAGTAAATATTCAAGGAGACTCAAGCATCTAAGCTTGGGGATGCCCCGGAAGGCATCCCCTCTTTCTTCAACAAGTATCGGTATGTTTTCGGATTCGTTTCATTCATGTGATATGTGCAAATCTTGGAGCGTCTTTTGCATTTAGTTTTCACATTTTCTTTTATGCACCATGCTGGATCCTTGGTTGATTTATAGAATGCTCTTTGCACTTCACTTATATATTTTGAGTATGGCTTTATAGAATACTCCATGTGCTTCACTTATATCTTTTGAAGTTTGGATTGCCTGTTTCTCTTCACATAGAAAACAGCCATTTGTAGAATGCTCTTTTGCTTCACTTATAATTGTTAGAGCGTGGGCATAACTTTTGTAGAAAGAATTAAAACTCTCTTGCTTCACTTCTATCTATTTAGAGAGTTGACAGGAATTGGTCATTCACATGGTTACTCATAAAATCCTACATAAACTTGTAGATCGCTGAATATGATATGTTTGATTCCTTGCAATAGTTTTGTGATATAAAGATGGTGATATTAGAGTCATGCTAGTGGGTAGTTGTGTATTGTAGAAATACTTGTGTTGAGGTTTGTGATTCCCGTAGCATGCACGTATGGTGAACCGTTATGTGACGAAGTTGGAGCATGAGTTATTTATTGAGTGTCATCCTTTGTGTGGAGGTCGGGGGGGTGCGATGGTTAACTCCTACCAACCTCCCCCTAGGAGCATGTGTCGTGGAAACTGATCCGCGAACACCTATGGGACCGGCGGGCCGAGTCCCTTTCGGTTTGGCGGGGGCGGAGATTGCACGAAGAGCAGATCGAGGCGAAGCACACGAGCAGTTTACCCAGGTTCGGGCCGCACAGATGCGTAAAACCCTACTCCTGCTTTGGTTTGTATCGAGTTCTTGCTCGGGAGCGTTGAGTGCTACAGTACACTCTAGCAACTAACGAGACCGAGCGTGAGAGTTCTTCTGCCTCGAACCCCCCTCTACGTTGCGCATGGGCCTCCTTTTATATGCTCAAAGGGGTCACCGACGGGTGGCAACGTAGGCGAGGGTAAAAATGTAAAAGGTGTTGCGGTTGGTACAGCTACTTGTATAGTGTATCATACCTAACCCTGACGGCAGGGGACAAGGGCATTAAATGCCCGTATGCGTCGCCCAAACAGTGCAAAAAGGGACCGTCAGGGGCGCCACCGCTTGCCACGATGGCAATCTTGTCAGCGCCGCTTGCCACCGCGCACCCCTGGCTGCACAGCCTCCCGCCACGTACGCCTGGAAGGGTCCCAGAGCGACACGTTGGTGGATGTGCTGGAGCGCGGGCACAGAGTGGTAGCTTGCCGCGTCCGGGAGCTTGCCGCTCACCGGGCCTTGTCGGGACGCGTGGCGCGTCGTGGCAAGTTCCTTGAGATGCCTTGGTTGGCCTTCCCGGCAAGCTCCTCTTGCCGGGGTCTTGTCTTCTTGGCTTAAATACTTTGTTCTTGAATGGCTCCAAAGGAACCACAGAGGGCCTTGGCGGTCACCCGGCAAGCCTTGCCGCGGGGGTGCTGCGACTGCCCGTGCACAACTTCGGGATACTAGGGTACCCCTACTTTAGTACACCGACAGGAGCCCCCGGGCCTGGGCCATACACGGTGCCGAGCGCTGTTGGGCCAGGCCCAAATCAGTGCACGGGCACGCGTGGCCTGGGTTACGCCGAATCTTTCTCCGTATCCACCGCGCCCTCCCCGAACGGCACGCGTTGATTGCGGCGTCGTGGGAGAGATGGTGGGTGGTTTCTTTATTCGGAAAAGGCGGAACGTCCGCCCCCTCCCTCTTTATAAGCAGGGGGAACAGGGGCAGTTCGCCCATCCGCCCGTTGCTACTCCAACCTTGAAAACCTCCGCCGCTCCCCTTCTTCCCAAAGCTGAAAGAGAGCAGCGCTCCGCCCCCCATCGCCACCAGCACCCCCAACACCGTCGACCTCCCTCACCACTTCCGCCATGGCTCTGAAAACCGAGAAGGGGAAGGGCGCGAAGTCGGCCGAGGCGCAGCGGCTCGCGGTGCTGCGAAAGGAGGGGGCTGTCTTCCCCCCCCCCCCAAGCTTGCCGCGAGAGAGCTGAGGGAGAACTACTACCTCTTCTGGTCGGGGTAGACGCGGGCGCACCCGCGCACGAAGGTACTTCCAGCCGTCGCCTGGAAAATGGCTCCAACTGGATACCCTTTCTTCGCCTTGTTCTTCTACTGCGGGCTCTGCCCGCCTTTCTCTGAATTTTTCTGTGATATCATGAACACCTACGGGCTCCGCCTCCTTGACTTCACCCCCAACGCCGTTCTGATCATGGCAGTTTTCGCACATCTTTGCGAAAACTTTGTCGGAGTCCATCCCAATGTAGCCCTTTTCCGCCACTTCTTTATGCCCCGAGTTGAGAGAGGAGAGCCTTTATGCGGCGGAGTCTCCTGGATCTCGAGGGCCGGCAAGAAGGACGCTTATCTGGAGGGAGAGCTCCGCGGCAAGTGGGAGGAGTGGAGAGCAAACTGGTGCTGGATCGTCGAGGAGAACTCGCAGCCATTTACCGCCTGGCACCGAACCCCAGTGGTGCGCGGCAACGATTGGAGCAACGTGGCCCCGGAAGACGACAGGCTGAAGATTGTCGTCGCCCGGATCCTACGCCTCAGGCTTGCCGGGCTCACTGTAGGCGCAGTTGGCGCAGATTTCCTTCGCCGCCGCATTGCCCCCCTGCAAGAGAGGAAGAGACCCGCCTGGGAGTTCGAGAATGCGGCAGACATCATGAGGCTGCGCCCGGGCCTCAACTTCAACTTTACTGTCCTGGAGCTCAACGCGATGCACCAGGAGCTGTTCAAGTAGGACCCTCAGCATCCCGAAGTGTTCAGGTTGCCGCAGGGTGTCGTCCCTCTGTGCAACAACTCCGCGCTCAGCCGCATTCGCGCAATGATGCCGCTGTGCGACTCGCCTGGGATTGACCCAACTTGGCAAGAACCTGCAGATGATGCCGTGCAGGCGTTCTTTGACAGCTTGGAAGAAGTGCCGATTCGCTCCGACGAGAAGAAAGGCCTCACCCGCGACACCACTGACGTGGAGCTAGCGCGCATTGCCACTAGGCTGGAAGAGGCGGTGGCAGCCGCAGCCGCGGGCGAGTTCGGATTCACCGTGGAGGAGGCAGAGGCAGCAAAGGCGGCAAGCCTTGCCGAGCGAGATGAATTTGCCGGCGAGGGGGGGGCTTGCCGGGCATGACGCCGAGTCGAGCGAGCCCGCCGAGCAGGGCGTCGAGTCAAGCGAGCCCGCCGAGGATACGAGCGGCTCGTTGGAGATCGACTCCTCTTCCTCCTCATCTTCGGATAGCTCGCCGCAAGCAGAGCCCCCAGCTCCACCAAGAAGGTGTCTTCGCAAGGCTGGGGACATAGCGGAGCGGCAGACGAGTCAACATCCTTCGCGCCGCGCGACACGCTCCACCGCGGCAAGCACGGTTGCCGCGGGAGCACCATCGCGCTTCTGCAGCAACTGGAGCGGGGTCTTCCCGGACCACCGCTTCTGCTCCTGCCGCTCCCCACGCCACGGCGGCAGCCGAAGCGGGGTCGTCTCAGACCACCGCCACTGCTCCCGTCAAGCAGCCAAGGGAGCCTACTCCTCCGCCTCCTCGCGCCGGGCGTGAGCCGGACTTCGACTTCTCCGCGCTCAGCTCCGACGAGGAAGAACAAGAGTAAGACTCTTGTTGTTCTTGTATTTCTTCAATTTTTTGCTGTTTTTGTCTTGTATCTCTTTTGCTTCACTCTGAACTTATTCCTTTTCAGGACTCTGGCCCAGAGAGTGGCAAAGAGAGCCAAGGTCCCGGCGAGGAGAGAGGAGGTGATCATTGTCGAGGATGAACCCACCGAGACCACCTTGCCGGACCTGGCAACTAATCTTCAGAGCAGCCCCCAGCGCAGCCCCCAGCGTAAGTATATGGTTCACTTTCCGCTGTTAGGCGCGCGTGGGTGCTCTATCTTTGCTGATATCTTGATTGTTGGTTTGTGTAGGAGCAGAGCAGCCACACCAGGAGCGCCCGGAGACCGCCCCTGACATGCCATCTGCTTCGACTACGCCGCCAAGGGAAAGTTCTCCGGCAAGGGTCTCTCCGGTAAGGGAGTGTTCTCCGCCAAGGGAGAGTCCTCCGGCAAGGGAGGGCTCTCCGGCAAAGGAGAGCGCCAGCGGCCCCCCGCCGGCGGAGACTACGACTGCGCCGCCAAGGGAGAGCTCTCCGGCAAGGGAGCCCGCCGAGGAGCCGGCTCGCGCAGGTAATCCTCTTGCTTTGAAACTTCCCTTGGGTTCTTCTTCTTTTTGGATATTTGCTTGACTTATTTTCCTTTTCCGGCTGTCAGATCCATCTGCTGCTGAGCCGATGGAGACTGAGGTTGTTGCTGACGACGCCGCTGCCACCGAAGAAGCAGCCGGCGCTGACGATCCTGCCGGCGCAGAGGCCGCCAAGGCTGCCGCCGCAGCAGCTGGCGAGGGGGTCTGGCGATCGCACTGACGGCCCTGAGGCCGCAGGAGCGCCAGGCGCTACACCGACCGCCGAGCCCTCCGCCGCTGCCGCAGCCCCAGGCTCCGAAGAGCCCGAGCCAGGTGCCTACTTGAAGGCCGGCGACGACGTCTTCATCAAACTCCCCTGGGCCTCAAGCTCCAGGGCGCCGGTCGAGGGAGAAATCCTCGACGGAGAGGTGCTCGCCTCCGCTGGGCTGACGCTGGTCGACGCGCCGAGCTGCAGCAGCGGCGAGCCTGAGGAGAAGCGGCTGCTGCGGAAGCTGCTGTCACTCTACCGCGCTCGGCAGGCCAAGCTGGAGTCCCGAGAGGCTCTTGCCGCGAAGGCGGGAGCTGACATTGAGAAGCGCGCGGAGGAGCTCCGGGGTCTTCACCAAGAAGCTCTCCGATCCCTGGCAGAGGAGCAGGAGCAACTCGCCGAGGAGCAGAAGGCCTTCTTCCTTGAGAAGGCTGACGTCGAAGAGCAACAGCGGCTTGCCGCTGAGAAGCTGTCCGCGCAGGAGGGCGAACTAGCGCAGCGGAAGATCAACCTCGACAGCCACGAGGAGGAGCTTGCCGCGCGCGAGCAATCACTTGGCGGAGCTCTCAAGCAAGCAGAGGACGTTGCCGCAGCTGCCGAGGCCGCCAAGAAGGAGTTGGAGACAAAGGTGGCGCAGCTCGAGGCCGATCTCAAGGCGAGAGGTGAAGAGATCGCCGCGCTCAAGCATGAGCGGGAGAAGGACGCCCACAGCAACTCGGAGCTGCAGGTTCGCCTCGCTGAGAAGGGCAAGGAGCTTGCCGCCGCCAAGGACTCCAACGCCGATCTTGAGTTGAAGCTGACCACTTTGACCAAGACGTTGGACGGAGCCAAGGAGCGGGAGGCGGCCTTGAAGGAGGAGTTCAAGGCCGAGAAGGCGCTGTTGGCGAGTGCTGCTGCCGCCCAGAACACCTTTAGGGAGACTGTGGAGCACTGGACGGAGGGTCTCGTCAATGCTGCCGCAGATATCGACAAGGAGCTGGCACAGCTAGGGACGGAGTATCTCGGGTATTCCTCCGATGAGAACCTCCACCCCAGCGCCAAGCTCACTTTATTCTTCAAAGGCGTGGCGACAGCCCTCCAGCGTCTGCGGGAGAGGATCCCGAAGCAGCCGGCGGACGAGTCACGCAAGCTCTGCGCGGGAGCCCTTCAAAAGGTGTTGGTGAAGGTGGCCTTCCGCAACCCGGGCCTCAACCTCACCAACGTCCTCAAGTCCCTGCCGCCGGATGCTGATCTGGAGGCGCTCAAGGCCCTTGTCGCACCCATTGTGGACAAGGTGAGCGGGATCAAGAGGGTCGAGGGCGATCGCGCAGATTAGGCCGCCCGTTTTCTTCTTCTCTTGTCGCTGTTGATCATGTTATGAGAACAATCTGTTAGAGCTGCGACAAGCTATCTTGTAATATAACTCTATTTTGGGTAGCGATTGCAACGTTATTTCCTTTACTTGATCCCTTCCTTTGTATGTTCTTGCCCTACTCTTTTAGGGAACTTGCCGGCGCAGGCACCTTAGCCGCGAGCGCTGAGTGCGGAACGTCAGCAGTCTGCTGGCGGTGCTGCTACCGACAAGAAACCTTGTCGCAACTAGTCGCAGCTCACTTAAGTTGTTGAGCGGACTCGAAACAAAGTAAGGGCGCGACTCTAGTCGCGGCACACTTAAGTTGTTGAGCGGAACTCGAAACAAAGTAAGGGCGCAACTAGCTACGAGTTGGTTCCTCCGCGCACGGGTTTTCCATACAAAGTGCGGTCGTTCAAGGAAGATAACTCAAAAATTTAAAAATCTAATTGCTCAAGCTTTGGCAACTTAGCTTTTCTGTTGTTTGCTTCCCGGCAAGGCGAGACTTTCTTGGACGACGCCTGGTCCATACCATTATCTTCTCCTTCCCCCCCGGCAAACTTGTGGGCGAGGGAACCTTCCTTTGCTTGAGAAAAAGAAAGAAGAGAAAATAAAGATATGGAGCCTTACGGCTCGTTATTGCTTACCGGGGGTAGGTGCTGCAGAAAGTGTCAGATAACACATGCAAAAAATAGAAAGCATGAAATTGACAAGATGTGCGGAGCACATAAGCTTTACTTATGCACGGGGTCTGCGCCCGGCTTTGTACAAAGGATTACATGCAACACCGGCAAGACTTGTACAAAAGGTGGTTGCCGGAACGGGTTCCGGCAACCGCGCCTTACGGGTAAAACTTACGAAGATGCTCGATGTTCCAGGAGTTGCTCACCGGAAAACCATCTTCGGTCTCAAGGCGGACAGCGCCGGGCCTAGTGACTCGTTTCACCCGGTAAGGGCCTTCCCACTTCGGCGTCAACTTGTTGGAATTCTTGGTGGACTGAACGCGCCGAAGAACAAGGTCGCCTTCCTTGAGACTTCTGGCGTTAACTTTGCGGCTATGGTAGCGGCGCAAAGCTTGCTGGTAGCGAGCAGCTCGTACAGCAGCCTGAAGACGGTCTTCCTCAAGGAGCAACGCGTCATCTTGTCGCAGCTGCTCTTGCTCAAGCTCATCATAAGCGAGCACTCGAGGTGACCCGTATACGAGTTCCGTGGGGAGAACTGCCTCTGCTCCATAGACTAGAGCGAAAGGTGTCTGTCCAGTGGGTCGATTTGGCGTCATCCTGATCGACCAAAGAACCACCGGCAGCTCCTCAATCCAGTTTCTTCCGCACTTGTGCAGCCTGTCGAAAGTTCTGGTCTCGAGTCCACGCAGCACTTCAGCATTGGCCCTCTCCGCTTGACCGTTGCTTCTCGTGTGAGCAACAGAAGCGAAGCAGACCTTAGCGCCAAGATCTTGGACGTACTACATGAAGGTGCGGCTCGTGAATTGTGTACCGTTGTCGATGATGATCCTGTTAGGGATCTCGAAGCGGCAAACAATCGACCTGAAGAACTTGACTGCTGACTGTGCTGTTACCTTCCTCACTGGTTCCACTTCTGGCCACTTTGTGAACTTGTCAATTGCAACGTACAAGTACTCAAAGCCCCCGGCTGCGCGAGGAAAGGGGCCGAGGATGTCGAGCCCCCAGACCGAAAATGGCCAGGATAAATGGATCGTCTGGAGAGCTTGAGCTGGCTGGTGTATCTACTTGGAATGGAACTGGCACGCTTCACACTTGGTTACTTGTGCAGTTGCATCCTGGAGGGCTGTCGGCCAAAAGAAACCTTGCCGGAATGCTTTGCCGGCAAGTGCTCTTGCGCCAATGTGGTGACCACATATGCCTCCATGTATCTCTGCCAACAGTTTTTGTTTGTCTTCCCGGCGAATACACTTCAATTTCACACCGTTGAGTCTTCTTCTGTACAGTGTGTTGTCAACAAACTGGTACATACTTGACTGCCGGGCTACTCTTTCCGCTTCTTCTTGCTCTTCAGGAAGTTCTCCTGTCTGAAGGAAACGGACAATCTGCTATGCCCATGCTGGAGCTTGTGGCTCGACAACAAGGACTAAAGGCACATCTGCTGCTGCGGGAACATCCGCTTCTACGGCGAGAACCTGCGGCTTAGCCGGAGCTTGATGTTCCCCGGCAAGCTTGTCGAAGCAAAACTTGTCGGGAGCGTCTGCTTCAACGGAACAAACCCTTGGGCTTGCCGGAGCAGACTGCTCCTCAGCATTCTTGGCGTAGATCTTGGGGACCTTCTTGGCGGCGGCTTTGGGAAGCTCTGCCAGAAAATAGTCACCAGAAATCAACTTCCTCTTCTTGCTCTGTCCAGTTGATGGCGTTACGGACGGTTGAGTCAGCTTGAGCACAAAGATCCCTGGTTCCACAGGTAACTTAAGTGCGGCGCACTTTGACAGGCCATCGGCGATGTTGTTCTGAGCTCTTGGAATATGCTCCATCTGTAGGCCGTCAAAGTGCTCTTCGAGCTTTCTCACTTCGTCAACGTAAGCTTCCATCAACGGACTCTGATAACTCTTGTTCACTTGGCGGACGACAAGCTGCGAGTCACCCCTGACAATGAGCTTCTTGATCCCAAGGTCTGCCGCGATCCTGAGACCGGCAAGCAAACCTTCATACTCTGCAGTATTGTTTGTTGCTTGCTCCTTGGGAAAGTGCATCTGGACTACGTACTTGAGGTGCTCTCCGGTGGGTGCGACAAGCAGCACGCCAGCGCCGGCGCCTTGCAGCGAGAAGGCACCATCAAAGTACATCAGCCACTCTTTGCTTGCTTCCTTGACGGGGGTGCTCGTCTCTGGAATTTCTTCATCTGGTGTTGGCGTCCACTCTGCTATGAACTCTGCCAAGGCTCTGCTATGGATAGTTGAAGTGCTTTCAAACTTGAGGCCAAAGCTTGACAGTTCCAGTGCCCACTCAACAATCCTGCCTGTTGCTTCTGGATTCTGCAGTATCCTCTTCAGCGGAAAGCGAGTGACAATTGTTATCTCATGTGCTTGGAAGTAATGGCGCAGCTTTCTCGAGGCCATGAGAAGACCGAAAAGCAATTTCTGCACACTAGAGTACCTTGACCTAGCCCCTTGCAGCAGGGGACTGACAAAGTAAACTGGGCGCTGAACCATTCTCTTCTGTATCTCCTCTTGCGCCTGCGTAGATCCATCTTTGTCGGGACCAGAGCTTGTTGGGGAAGCCCCCTGCTTGTCGCTGGATGCGCCTGCCGTGGTTGCTGGCTCATCATCTGCCTCCCTCTCCGCTACTAACGCAGCACTAACCACTTGATTGGTTGCCGCTATATACAGCAGCAACTTCTCTTGTGGCTTAGGTGCGACAAGTATTGGAGTGGAGGACAGGTATCTCTTCAAGTCTTGCAGCGCAGCCTCCGCTTCCGGAGTCCATTTCATTGGACCTGCCTTTTTCAAAATTTTGAAAAACGGCAGGGCGCGCTCAGCAGACTTAGAGATAAAACTGCTGAGAGCAGCCACGCAACCGGCAAGTCTTCGTACATCCTTGACGCGCTTTGGTGCTTCAATCTCCTCAATGGCCTTGATCTTGTCGGGATTGGCTTCAATTCCCCTCTGAGACACGAAGAACCCGAGAAGCTTGCCGGAAGGGACTCCAAACACACACTTCTCGGGGTTGAGCTTGAGGCTGATCTTGCGCAGATTTGCAAAGGTCTCGTCTAAATCTTGAATCAGAGTTGCTCTGTCTTTGCTCTTGACCACTATGTCATCCATGTAGGCTTCCACATTCTTCAAACCAGCATTCTTCAAACCGAAAGGCATCCGTTTGAAACAGTATGTGCCACATGGAGTGATGAATGCGGTCTTCTCCTCATCCTCTTCTGCCATGAAGATATGATGGTATCCTGAGTATGCGTCAAGAAATGAAAGCAAGTCACATCCGGCCGTGGAGTCAACAATCTGGTCAATGCGTGGCAAGGGAAATGGGTCTTTGGGACAAGCTTTATTCACATCGGTGAAGTCGATACAAAGCCTCCATTTCCCGTTTGCCTTGCGCACGACTACAGGATTGGCCAACCACGTAGGATGGAGCACTCCTCTGACAAGGTCTGCTGCTTCCAACTTCTTGATTTCTTTTGCGATGAATTCTTGGCGCTCCACTGCTTGTTTTCTGACCTTCTGCTTGACGGCCGCGCATGAGGACAGACGGCAAGTTTGTGCTCAATTACTTTCCTGGGAATACCGGGGATGTCAGACGGTTGCCATGCAAACACGTCGACATTCGCCCGCAGGAAAGCAATGAGCGCGCTTTCCTATTTAGGGTCAAGAGTGGCACTGATGGTGAAGGTACCACCAGTGCCGTTCTCCTTGGCGGACACCTTCTTGGTCTCTGGCGGAGCTGTCATCGTCTTCTTACACTTGCCGGTGGAGCTCGATGGTGCGTCCTCGACGGCAGCGCAGCACTCCGAAGAGGTGCGCTTGCCGGAGTGGGCATCAGAACTCTTGCCGGACTTGGTCTTCTTCTTCCTCCCGGGAGCTTCAGCGGCAAGTGACTCGCGATCTGTTGCGGCTGCTGCTTCCCGGTAGATCTTGTCGGCGCAGATAAGAGCATCCTTCTTGTCGCCAGGGACAGAGATGACGCTTATCGGGCCTGGCATCTTCAGCATGTTGTATGCATAGTGAGAGGCTGCCATGAACTTGGCGAGTGCTGGACGGCCGAGTATCCCATTATAAGGCAATGGAAAATTGGCAACATCGAACGTGACCCTTTCAGTCCTGAAGTTCAACTCGCCACCAAATGTTACTGGCAACGTGATCTTCCCCTTCGGCTTGCTCCTTCCCGGGTTGATTCCTTGGAATGTGCCGGTCTCTTCGAGCTCGCTGTCAGGGATCTGGAGTTTCTGGAGTACAGCGGAGGAGATCAGGTTCAAGCCGGCCCCGCCGTCAATTAGCATCTTAGTGACCTTGAGGTTGCGGATAGTTGGTGAAACCAACATCGGCAAGCACCCGACTGAGTTGTGCGATCAGGGTGGTCCTCAATGTCAAAGATGATAGGCGTGCTGGACCATTTCAGAAGCTTGCGCGATTCGACTGGTGGTTCTGCCGCATTGACTTCCCGCACCCACTGCTTGAGCTGGCGGCGCGAGGTATGCAGAGAAGCACCGCCGTCAACGCACAAGACCTCTGTGGCTTTCTGGAACTCCTGCTCACTGGTCTCAACATCATCCATGTCTTCATCGTCGTCGTCATCTTCATCCTTGTCGCGGCCGCGGGGAGGTCTGTCTCCTTGTCGCGGCTTGGCCTTGCCGCGGCGTCCTCCCCGGCCAGTATTCTTCTTGCCGGATCCTCCAGCACCTCCTTGGGCCTTCTCCTTGTCGCGTCGCTCGTATTCAGCCTTTTGTTGCTCAACAAGCTGCTCGACCCTCTTGCAGTTCTGGAGGTCATGACCCTTGGTGCGGTGGATCTTGCAGTACTGCTTGTCGGTGCCGTCCTGCTTGTCGGCGGCCGCCACAGCTTGGCAGTTGGTGCATGCGGCAATCTCCTTGCCGGAGCTACCAACTTTGGCTTTCTTGGCGTCACCTCCATTGCCGGACTGCTCAACGACTAACACATCTTTGCCTCTCTTCTTCCTGTTGTTCCGCCGCCGGTTTTTCTTTGCCGGGGCAGCATCCTCACTGTCAGATCCTCCTGCTCCTGTATCCTCTCCGGGGAGTTTCCTCCCTTCCTCAGCACGTGCACACTTGTCGGCCAGGGCATACAGCTCACTGACGTCCCTGATCTTGCACATCGCCATCTCCTCCCGCATCCTGCGGTTACGCACGTTCTGGTGGAACGCGCTGATGACCGCGGCAGGGTGGACATCTGGGACGTTGTGCTGCACACGGCTGAATCTCTGGATGTACTTGCGCAGGGGCTCTCCTTCCTTCTGGGCAAGCAGATGAAGGTCACTTTCTTGGCCATGGGGTTTGTGGCCGCCGGTAAAGGCGCCGACAAACTGATGGCATAGGTCTGCCCAGGAGGATATGGAGTTGTCCGGCAAGTGCATGAGCCAGGACCTGACGTTGGGCTTGAGTACCAGCAGGAAGTAGTTCGCAAGGATCTTGTCGTCCCGTCCCCCGGCAGCTTGCACCGCGATGGTGTAGATGCTGAGGAACTCCGACGGATGCGTCTTGCCGTCGTACTTCTCTGGTACGTCTGGCTTGAAATTCTTCATGCTGGGCCACTGGACTTGCCGCAGCTCACGAGTGAACGCAGGGCAACCTACCGCGTACGGCAAGTCGCCTGGTTCCCCTGGCTCATGCATGTCGACAGTGGGCCCAGCGCGCTGGTCTGATTGACGACGCGCTTCTCTTCGGCGCTCGATGCGAGTACGAGTGTCTTCTTGTTGTCGTTCGTGAAGAACTTGGCGCTGGTCGCGATGAGCTCGTGGATCCGATGACGCGGTAGAGTCGCTGTCGAGGTGGATCCGGCGAGTCGGCGATCTTGGCCTTCGGGGTGGAGAGTGCACGGTGGTTGCACCCCCACCGGTCTTGTCGCCACCGGCTTGCGCTTGGCTGGCTAGCCGCGGCTGCGACGTATTCGGCTGCCGCGGAGTGTCGCCGTTGGCGAAGCCAATGAGGCTCTGAATGGTGGCCCTCCAGTCGTCGATCTTGTCTGCCGTTGGAGGGAAGTCTAGGAGCAGTTGAGCTCGCGCCAAAGCTTCTGCTGGAGTGGTGGGTAGCGGTGGTGAACGGTGTGACGAGCGGGATATGCTCGGACTTCTAACTATGTTAGAAGGAGCAGTATCCCGTCCAGGCGACCGTGCCTTGCTCGTGCCGGCATGTTGGCGTGCATGCTGGTCTTGAGCGTCCCGAGATCCACCAGCTCGATCTTGGTCCAGCAAACGTATGGTACCGTGAGTACCATGACGTTGCCGGTCCCGCGCCTCCTGAGATGGGCGCGGTGCATGTACGGACGTCGAGGTCTTGGAGTGTGCCCGGTCGTCGTGGGAGCCGGCTACGCCGCCGATGGGCAGCGCAGCTTTGTCCTTGGACTTGGCGGCACCGTGAGCTCCCTCGTCGACGCCCGTTCTTCCACCGGCGTCTACCTCACCAGCCGTTTGCTCCGGCGGTGGTGGGATCGACGCGGACGGAGCAGCCGCCTCCGAAGCCTTCTTCTTCGGCGGCATATCGATGAAGATGATGAAGATCTAGCTCGTGTGGACGCCGGATCAGGTTCACACAACCTCGACGCACCCCTACCTGGCGCGCCAAAGATGTCGGGGAAACTGATCCGCGAACACCTATGGGACCGGCGGGCCGAGTCCCTTTCGGTTTGGCGGGGGCGGAGATTGCACGAAGAGCAGATCGAGGCGAAGCACACGAGCAGTTTACCCAGGTTCGGGCCGCACGGATGCGTAAAACCCTACTCCTGCTTTGGTTTGTATTGAGTTCTTGCTCGGGAGCGCTGAGTGCTACAGTACACTCTAGCAGCTAACGAGACCGAGTGTGAGAGTTCTTCTGCCTCGAACCCCCCTCTACGTTGCGCATGGGCCTCCTTTTATATGCTCAAAGGGGTCACCGACGGGGGGCAACGTAGGCGAGGGTAAAAATGTAAAAGGTGTTGCGGTTGGTACAGCTACTTGTACAGTGTATCATACCTAACCCTGACGGCAGGGGACAAGGGCATTAAATGCCCGTCTGCGTCACCCAAACAGTGCAAAAAGGGACCGTCAGGGGCGCCACCGCTTGCCACGATGGCAATCTTGTCAGCGCCGCTTGCCACCGCGCACCCCTGGCTGCACAGCCTCCCGCCACGTACGCCTGGAAGGGTCCCAGAGCGACACGTTGGTGGATGTGCTGGAGCGCGGGCACAGAGTGGTAGCTTGCCGCGTTCGGGAGCTTGCCGCTCACCAGGCCTTGCCGGGACGCGTGGCGCGTCGCGGCAAGTTCCTTGAGATTCCTTGGTTGGCCTTCCCGGCAAGCTCCTCTTGCCGGGGTCTTGTCTTCTTGGCTTAAATACTTTGTTCTTGAATGGCTCCAAAGGAACCACAGAGGGCCTTGGCGGTCACCCGGCAAGCCTTGCCGCGGGGGTGCTGCGACTACCCGTGCACAAGTTCGGGATACTAGGGTACCCCTACTTTAGTACACCGACAACATGCGTGTAGTACTTGGTTTCGATGTCTAATAATTTTTTGCAATAAGTATGTGAGTTCTTTATGACTAATGTTGAGTCCATGGATTATACGCACTCTCACCCTTCCACCATTGCTAGCCTCTCCTGTACCGCCCAACTTTCGACGGTACCATACACCCACCATATACCTTCCTCAAAACAGCCACCATACCTACCTATTATGGCATTTCCATAGCCATTCCGAGATATATTGCCATGTAACTCCACCATTCTGTTTATTATGACACACACTATCATTGTCATATTGCCTTGCATGATCGTAAGATAGCTAGCATGATGTTTCCATGGCTTGTCCGTTTTTGATGTCATTGCTATGCTAGATCATTGCACATCCCGGTACACTGCCGGAGGCATTCACATAGAGTCATATTTTGTTCTAGCTTCGAGTTGTAAGTAAATAAAAGTGTGATGATCTTCATTATTAGAGCATTGTCCCATGTGAGGAAAGGCCAAAAAAAAGATGGCCTAAAAAATAGAGAGGGGCTAAAAAAGGAGAAGAAAGCCCCTCCAAAAAAATGAGAGAAAAGAGAGAAGGGACAATGCTACTATCCTTTTCCACACTTATGCTTCAAAGTAGCACCATGATCTTCATAATAGGGAGTCTCTTGTTTTGTCACTTCCATATACTAGTGGGAATTTTCATTATAGAACGTGGCTTGTATATTCCAACGACGGGCTTCCTCAAATGCCCTAGGTCTTCATCAGCAAGCAAGTTGATGCACACCCACTAGTTTTCTTTTTGAGCTTTCATACACTTATAGCTCTAGTGCATCTGTTACATGGCAATCCCTACTCACTCACATTGATATCGATTGATGGACATCTCCATAGTCCATTGATTTGCCTAGTTGATGTGAGACTTTCTCCCACCTTTTGTCTATCACCACCTTCTATTCCACCCATAGTGCTATGTCCATGGCTCATGCTCATGTATTGCGTGAAAGTTGAAAAGGTTTGAGAATACTAAAGTATGAAACAATTACTTGGCTAAAACCGGGGTTGTGCATGATTTAAATACTTTGTGTGGTGAAGATGGAGCATAGCCAGACCATATGATTTTGTAGGGATAACTTTCTTTGGCCATGTTATTTTGAAGAGACGTGATTTCTTTATTAGTATGCTTGAAGTATTATTGTCCTAAGGTCAAATGATAGACTATTGCTTTGAATCACTCGTGTCTTAATATTCATGCCATGATTAGATTACATGATCAAGATTATGCTAGGTAGCATTCCACATCAAAAATTATCTTTTTTTATCATTTACCTACTCGAGGACGAGCCGGAATTAAGCTTGGGGATGCTGATACGTCTCCGTCGTATCTATAATTTTTTATTGTTCCATGCCAATATTCTACAACTTTCATATACTTTTGGCAACTTTTTATACTATTTTCTGGGACTAACATATTGATCCAGTGCCCAGTGCCAGTTCCTGTTTGTTGCATGTTTTTTGTTTCGCAGAATATCCATATCAAACGGAGTCCAAACGGAATAAAAACGAATGGAGATTTGTTTTGGAATATATGTGAATTTTGGGGAGCGGAACCAACATGAAACGATGCTCGAGTGGGCCACGTGGCAGGGGGGCGCGCCCTGGGCCCTCGTGGCCACACCGTAAGGCGGTTGATGCCCTTCTTTCGCCGCAAGAAAGCTAATATCCGGATAAAATCGTGTCAAAAAATCAGCCCAATCGGAGTTACGGATCTCCTCGAATATAAGAAACGGTGAAGGGACAGAATCTGGGAACACAGAAACAGAGAGAGACAGAAAGACAGATCCAATCTCGGAGGGGCTCTCGCCCTTCCACTGCCATGGAGGCCATGAACCAGAGGGGAAACCCTTCTTTCACCTAGGGAGAAGGTCAATGAAGAAGAAGAAGGAGGGGGCTCTCTCCCCCTCGCTTCCGGTGGCACCGGAGTGCCACCGAGGCCATCATCGTGTGATGGCGATCTACACCAACACCTCCGTCATCTTCACCAACATCTCCATCACCTTCCCCCATCTATCTACAGCGGTCCACTCTCCCGCAACCCGTTGTACCCTCTACTTGAACATGGTGCTTTATGCTTCATATTATTATCCAATGATGTGTTGCCATCCTATGATGTCTGAGTAGATTATCGTTGTCCTATCGGTGATTGGTGAATTGCGATGATTGATTTAAATTTCTTGTGGTTATGTTGTTGTCCTTTGGTGCCCATCATATGAGCGCGCGCGTGGATCACACCATAGGGTTAGTTGTATGTTGATAGGACTACGTATTGGAAGGCAAGAGTGACAGAAACTTCAACCTAACGTAGAAATTGATGCATACGGGATTGAAGGGGGACCAATATATCTTAATGCTATGGTTGGGTTTTACCTTAATGAACGTTAATAGTTGCGGATGCTTGCTAATAGTTCCAATCATAAGTGCATAGAATTCCAAGTAAGGGGTGACATGCTAGCAGTGGCCTCTCCCACATAAAACTTGCTATCAGTCTACTAACGTAGTCAATTGCTTAGGGGCAATTTCGCAACTCCTACCACCACTTTTCCACACTCGCTATCATTAACTTTATTGTTTCTTTATCTTAACAGCTCCTAGTCTTTATTTACGTGTTCTTTATATTCTTGCAAACCTATCCCACAAAAACTACAAAGTACTTCTAGTTTCATACTTGTTCTAGGTAAAGTAAACGTCAAGCGTGCGTAGAGTTGTATCGGTGGTCGATATAACTTGAGGGAATATTTGTTCTACCTTTAGCTCCTCGTTGGGTTCGACACTCTTACTTATCGAAAGAGGCTACAACTGATCCCCTACACTTGTGGGTTATCACTTACCGTATCACATACCTCTTCCTTTTCGGAGGCTGAATCGTTCTGGAAAGTGTCCCTTATGTATTCCTCCGGGGTTACAGTTTCAATAACGTTGGTTTCAACATTTATAGGGTTACCTGAGATATAATGTTTGATTCTTTGGTCGTTCACCACCTTCAGATTTGTGCCTTCAAAATTGTTGATTTCTATGACACCGGAACAATAGACCTCCTCGATAACGTAAGGTCCTTCCTACTTGGAGATATGTTTTCCTGCAAAAAATATTAAACGAGAGTTGAATAGCAAGACATAATCACCTATGTTAAATTCACGCTTTTGTATCCTTTTGTCATGCCATCTTTTAACTTTTTCTTTAAACAGCTTGGCATTCTCATAGGCCTGGGTTCTCCATTCATCGAGACAGCTAATGTCAAATAGCCTCTTTTCACCGGCAAGTTTGAAATCATAATTGAGCTCTTTGATAGCCCAATATGCCTTATGTTCTAGTTCAAGAGGTAAGCGACAAGCTTTTACATATACCATCTTATATGGAGACATACCAATAGGATTTTTGTATGCAGTTCTATACTGTCTTTTTCAAAATTAATTTCAATTCCCTATTACTTAGTTCTACTTGACCACTAGTCTGTGGGTGATAGGGGGATGCAATTCTATGGTTGACATCATATTTAGCAAGCATCTTACGAAAGGCATCATGAATAAAGTGTGAACCACCATCAGTCATTAGATATCTAGGGACTCCAAACCTCGGAAAAATAACTTCTTTAGGCATCTTAATAGAGGTGTTATGATCAGCACTACTAGTTGGAATAGCTTCTACCCACTTAGTAACGTAATCAACAACAGCTAAAATATGTAGGTACCCATTAGAGGCAGGAAACGGTCCCATATAATCAAAACCCCAAACATCAAATGGTTCAATAACAAGTGAATAATTCATAGGCATTTCTTGACGTCTACTGATATTACCAATTCTTTGACATTCATCACAAGATAAGACAAACTTACGGGCATCCTTGAAGAGAGTAGGCCAATAAAAACTGGATTGCAATACCTTGTGTGCAGTTCTATCTCCCGCATGGTGTCCTCCATAGGCTTTGGAGTGGCACTTGCATAGGATCTGTTCCTGTTCATGCTCAGGTACACAACGTGTAATAATACCATCTACTCCTTCTTTATAAAGATGTGGGTCATCCCAGAAGTAATGTCTCAAATCATAGAAGAACTTTTTCTTTTGCTGGTATGTGAAGCTAGGAAGTATAAACTTAGCAACAATATAATTAGCATAATCAGCATACCATGGAGCAGTACAAGAAGTATTTATGACAGTTAGTTGTTCATCAGTAAAGCTATCATCAATAGGTTGTGGGTCATCAAGTATATTTTCTAACCTTGACAAGTTGTCTGCAACGGGGTTCTCAGCTACCTTTCTATCAATAATATGCAAATCAAATTCTTGCAGCAAGAGAACCCATCTAATAAGTCTAGGTTTAGCGTCTTTCTTTTCCATAAGGTATTTGATAGCAGCATGATCAGTGTGAATAGTTACTTTAGAATCAACGATACAGGGTCTAAACTTATCACAAGCAAATACAAATGCTAAAAATTCTTTCTCAGTAGTAGCATAATTTCTTTGGGCACTATCTAGAGTTTTACTAGCATACTGGATAACATTTAATTTCTTATCAACTCTTTGCCCTAGAACAACACCTACAGCATAATCACTAGCATCGCACATAATCTCCAATGGTAAATTCTAGTCAGGAGACTGGACAATAGGTGCAGAGATCAATGCTTTCTTAAGTATTTCAAATGCTTCTAGGCAATCATCATTAAAGACAAAAGGAATATCTTTTTGTAAGAGATTAGTCAGAGGCCTGGAGATTTTGGAGAAGTCCTTTATGAACCTCCTATAAAACCCAACATGACCAAGGAAACTTCGTATACCTTTGATGTCCTTGGGGCATGGCATCTTTTCAACAGCATCGACTTTAGCTTTGTCAACTTCAATACCTCTTTCAGAAATTTTATGTCCCAAGACAATGCCTTCATTAACCATAAAGTGGCACTTCTCCCAATTCAAAACAAGATTAGTGTCTTCACATCTCTGCAAAACTCGATCATTGTTGCTTAAGTAGTCATCAAAAGAAGTTCCGTAAACGGAGAAATCATCCATGAAAACCTCAACAATCTTTTCACAAAAATCAGATAATATAGCCATCATACATCTTTGAAAGGTAGCAGGTGCATTACATAAACCAAAAGGCATACGTCTATAAGCAAAGGTACCGAAAGGACAAGTGAAAGTGGTCTTTTCTTGATCCCCTTTTGACACAGGTATTTGAGAGAAACCATAATAACCATCTAGAAAGCAAAAATGAGTATGTTTGGATAACCTGTCTAGCATTTGATCAATAAATGGCAAGGGGTAATGATCTTTCTTAGTAGCTTTATTTAACTTACGGAAATCAATTACCATCCTATAACCTGTAACTATTCTTTGCGGGATCAATTCATGTTTGTCATTAGGAACGACAGTCATACCTCCCTTCTTAGGGACACAATGGACATGACTTACCCACTGGCTATCAGCAACAGGATAGATAATACCTGCCTCTGGAAGCTTTAGTATTTCCTTCCTTACCACTTCTTTCATCTTAGGATTTAACCATCGCTGATGATCAATAACTGGTTTGGCATTTTCTTCCAAATTTATCTTGTGTTGGCATATAGTGGGACTAATGCCCTTAAGATCATCCAGAGTATATCCAATAGCAGCACGGTGCTTCTTTAGAGTTTTCAATAGTTTTTCTTCTTCCTGCTCTGAAAGGTTAACACTAATAATAACATGATATATCTTATTTTCATCAAGATAAACATACTTAATATTATCAAGTAAGGGTTTAAGTTCAAACACGAGATCACCCTTGGGTGGAGGAGGATCCCCTAGGATTTCAACAGGCAGGTTGTTTTTCAATACGGGTCCCTGTTTAAAGAATATTTCATCTATTTCCCTTCTCTCATTCATATGCATATCATTTTCATGGTCTAGCAAGTATTGTTCTAAAGGATCATTAGGAGGCACATCAATAGAAGCAAGATCAATAATTTCATCCTTACTAGGTGGTTCCTTTTCAAGGGGTTGTCTACGAAATTTAGCAAAGTTAAAATCATGAGACATATCCCCTAATCCAACAGTAACAGTATCTTTCACACAGTCTATCTTGGCATTAACAATATTCAAGAAGGGCCTACCAAATATAATGGGACAAAATTCATCGTGTGGGGAACTAAGAATGAGAAAATCAGCAGGGTATTTAACCTTCCCACACAAGACTTCAACATCTCTAACAATCCCAACTGGTGAAATAGTATCTCTATTAGCAAGCTTAATAGTAACATCAATCCCCTCTAACTCAATAGGTGCAATATCATGCATAATTTTTCGATATAAATCATGAGGGATAATACTCGCACTAGCACCTACGTCACATAAACCATGATAGCAATGATCTCCTATCTTAACAAAGATAACAGGCAAGCCCACAATAGGTCTATGTTTGTTCCTAGCATTGGGTTTGGCTATTCTAGCAGACTCTTCTTGGAGGTAAATAACATGTCCATCTAAATCTTCTACCAAGAGATCTTTAACCATAGCAACACTAGGTTCAACTTTAATTTGCTCAGAGGGTGTAAGTGTTCTAGTATTACTTTTACGAACTACAGTTGAAGCTTGAGCATGATCATTTATCCTAACAGGGAAAGGTGGTTTCTCAATATAAGCAGTAGGAACAATAGGATCAACATTATAAGTGATAATCTTTTCTTCAACTTTAACACGTTCAACTGCTTTTACTTCAATAGGGGGATGGTATTTAAACCACTTCTCCTTGGGGAGATCAACATGAGTAGCAAAAGATTCAAAGAAAGAAGCTACTATTTCAGAGTCAAGTCCATATTTAGTGCTAAACTCACGGAAAACATCGGTATCCATAAAAGCTTTAACACAATCAAACTTAGGGGTCATACCTGACTCCCTACCTTCGTCGAGATCCCAATCTTCGGAGTTGCGTTTAATTCTTTCCAATAAATCCCATTTGAATTCAGCAGTCTTCATCATAAAAGAGCCAGAACAAGAATTATCGAGCATGGTGCGATTATTGAGAGAAAGCCGAGCATAAAAATTTTGAATGATCATTTTTCTTGAGAGCTCATGATTGGGGCATGAATATAACATTGACTTAAGCCTCCCCAAGCTTGAGCGATGCTTTCTCCTTCGCGAGGCCAGAAATTATAAATATAATTACGATCACGATGAACCTGGTGCATAGGGTAGAACTTCTGATGAAATTCCAACTTCAGACGATTATAGTTCCATGATCCCATATCATCACATAGCCTAAACCATGTCAATGCATCTCCCTTCAAAGATAAAGGGAATACCTTCTTCTTGATAACATCCTCGGGCATACCTGCAAGCTTAAATAATCCACAAACTTCATCCACATAGATTAGGTGTAAGTCGGGATGCAGTGTTCCGTCTCCTGTAAAAGGATTTTCAAGCAGTTTCTCTATCATACCCGAAGGAATTTCAAAGCAAACATTTTTAGTAGGTGCAGTAGGTTGAGGAGAAACTCTTTGCTCTTCTGATCGTGGTGAGGATACCCCGAACAAGCCCCTCAAAGGATTATGAGCCATAGTAACAACTAACAAGTGACAATAAATTTCAGCACACTATATAAATTTTTTCCTTACCAAAGGCGCTTCACTCCCCGGCAACGGCGCCAGAAAAGAGTCTTGATGACCCACAAGTGTAGGGGATCTATCGTAGTCCTTTCAATAAGTAAGAGTGTCGAACCCAACAAGGAGGAGAAGGAAATGATAGGCAGTTTTTAGTAAGGTATTTTCTGTAAGCACTTAAATTATAGGTAACAGATAGTTTTGTGATAAGGTAATTGGTAGCAAGTGACAAAAGGTAAAAGTAAATAAGGTGCAGCAAGGTGGCCCAATCCTTTTTGTAGCAAAGGACAAGCCTGTACAAACTCTTATATAAAGGAAAGCGCTCCCGAGGACACATGGGAATTATCGTCAAGCTAGTTTTCATCACGATCATCTAATTCGCGTTCGGTACTTTGATAATTTGGTATGTAGGTGGACCGGTGCTTGGGTGCTGTCCTTACTTGGACAAGCCTCCCACTTATGATTAACCTCTAATGCAAGCATCCGCAACTACAAAAAAAGTATTAAGGTAAACCTAACCATAGCATGAAACATATGGATCCAAATCAGCCCCTTACGAAGCAACACATAAACTAGGGTTTAAGCTTCTGTCACTCTAGCAACCCATAATCTACTTATTACTTCCCAATGCCTTCCTCTAGGCCCAAATAATGGTTACATGTCATGTAGTCGACGTTCACATGACACCACTAGAGGAGATACAACATACATCTCATCAAAATATCGAACGAATACCAAATTCACATGACTACTAATAGCAAGACTTCTCCCATGTCCTCAGGAACAAAAGTCACTACTCACAAGACATAATATTGTTCATGATCAGAGGGGTATTAATATGCATAATGGATCTGAACATATGATCTTCCACCAAATAAACCAACTAGCATCAACTACAAGGAGTAATCAACACTACTAGCAACCCACAGGTACCAATCTGAGGTTTGGGTACAAAGATTGGATACAAGAGATGAACTAGGGTTTGAGAGGAGATGGTGCTGGTGAAGATGTTGATGAAGATAGCCCTCCCCAAGATGGGAGAGTTGTTGGTGATGACGGCGGTGATGATTTCCCCCTCCCGGAGGGAAGTATCCCCGGTAGAACGGCTCTGCCGGAGCCCTAGATTGGTTTCCGCCTCGAGACAGCGGCGTCTGGTCCCGAAAGCCTCCTTATGATTTTTTCCAGGTCAAAAAGCCTAATATAGGAGAAGATGGGCATCGGGGGGCCTTCGAGGCTCCACGAGATAGGGGGCGCACCCTGGGCAGGGGGCACGCCCCCACCCTCGTGGACAGCCGGTGGCCCCCCTCGTGAACTTCTTTAGTCTGATATTTTTATATTTTCTGAAACGAAGTTCTGTTGAGTTTCGGGGCTTTTGGAGTTGTGCAGAATAGGATTCCAGAGTTTGCTCCTTTTCTAGCCCAGAATTCCAGCTGCCGGCATTCTCCCTCTTCATGTAAACGTTGTAAAATAAGAAAGAAAATGTTGGGGAACGTTGCATGGAAAACAAAAATTTTTCTCTACGTTCACCAAGATCAATCTAGTAGATGCAACTACGAGGGGAGAGTAGGATCCACATACCCTTGTAGATCGCTAAGCGGAAGCGTTAAGAACGCGGTTGATGGAGTCGTACTCGCCGCGATTCAGATCGCCGAAGATCCTAGCACCGAAGCAACGGTGCCTCCGCGTTCTTCACACGTACGGCTCGGGGACGTCTCCTCCTTCTTGATCCAGCAAGAGGTGGAGGAGAGGTTGATGGAGAACCGGCAGCACGACGGCGTGGTGGTGATGGTGGAGAAGAATTCCAGCAGGGCTTCGCCTAAGCACCGCGGGAGAAGAAGATGTTATGGGAGAGGGAGGGCAGCACCGAGGCACAAACGTGTGTTGGCTGCCCTCCCTCTACCTCTCTATATATAGGGGGAAGGAGGAGAGGGGGGCGCCCTAGGGTTTCCCCTAGGGGGGCCGGCGGCCAGGGCAGAGGGGGGGCGGCGGCCAAGGGCTGCGCCTGGCCCTAGGGTTTCCCCCCCTAGGTGCCTTGCCCCCCACTCCAAGGGGTGCGGCTGCCCTAGGGGGTCCAGCCCCCTTAGCCGCATGAGGAGAGGGCCCAGGGGGGCGCACAGCCCTATGAGGGCTGTGGTGTCCCCCCTTGTGGCCCATTAGGCCCAGAAACACTTCCGGGACCCCCGAAACCCTTTTCGGTAATCCGCCGATTTCCCGATGCTCCCCGGAACACTTCCGGACTCCGAAACCTTTCATCCTATATATCAATCTTCGTCTCCGGACCATTCCGGAGACCCTCGTCACGTCCGGGATCTCATCCGGGACTCCGAACAACCTTCGGTAACCAAGCACTGTTCTCACTAACAACCCTAGCGTCACCGAACCTTAAGTGTGTAGACCCTGCGGGTTCGGAAACCATGTAGACATGACCGAGACACTCCCAGGTCAATAACCAATAGCGGGATCTGGATACCCATATTGGTTCCCACATGTTTCTCGATGATCTCATCGGATGAACCACGATGTCAAGGATTCAGGCAATCCCGTATACAGTTCCCTTTGTCTCGTCGGTATGTTACTTGCCCGAGATTCGATCGTCGGTATCTCTATACCTAGTTCAATCTCGTTACCGGCAAGTCTCTTTACTCGTTACCGTAATACATAATCCCGTGACCAACCACTTAGTCACTTTGAGCTCATTGAGATGACGTATTACCGAGTGGGCCCGGAGATACCTCTCCGTCACACGGAGTGACAAATCCCAGTCTCGATCCATGTCAACTCAACAGACACCTTTGGAGATACCTGTAGAGTACCTTTATAGTCACCCAGTTACGTTGTGACGTTTGGCACACACAAAGCACTCCTACGGTGTCAGTGAGTTACATGATCTCATGGTCATAGGAACTTATACTTGACATGCAGAAAACTATAGCGATAACTGACACGATCAAAAGCTATGTTTAACGTTTGGGTCTCGTCCATCACATCATTCTCCTAATGATGTGATCCCGTTATCAAATGACAACTCATGTCTATGACCTGGAAACCGCGGTCATCTTTGATCAACGAGCTAGTCCTGTAGAGGCTCACTAGGGACACAAAGTCTGTCTATTCATCCACACATGTATTTGAGTTTCCAATCAATACAGTTATAGCATGGATAATAAACGATTATCATGAACAAGGAAATATAATAATAACTCTTTTATTATTGCCTCTAGGGCATATTTCCAACAGTCTCCCACTTGCACTAGAGTCAATAATCTAGCATTACAAGGTAATGAATCTAACACCCATAGAGTCTTGGTGTTGATCGTGCTTAGCCCGTGGAAGAGGCTTAGTCAACGGATCTGCAACATTCAAATCCGTATGTACTTTGCAAATATTTATGTCCTCCTCCTTGACCGAATCGCGGATGGAATTGAAGCGTCGCTTTATGTGTCTGGTCCTCTTGTGAAACCTTGGTTCCTTGGCTAGAGCAATGGCACCAGTGTTGTCACAGAACAGAGTCATTGGGTTCAGTGCACTAGGCACAACTCCAAAATCTGTCATGAACTCCTTCATCCAGACACCTTCCTTTGCCGCCTCCGAGGCAGCTATATACTCCGCTTCACATGTAGAATCAGCTACCACGCTCTGCTTGGAACTGCACCAGCTTACCGCTCCCCCGTTGAGAATATATACGTATCCGGTTTGAGACTTAGAGTCATCCGGATCAGTGTCAAAGCTTGCATCGACGTAACCCTTTACGACGAGCTCTTGATCACCTCCATAAACGAGAAACATCTCCTTAGTCCTTTTCAGGTACTTTAGGATATTCTTGACCGCTGTCCAGTGATCCATACCAGGATTACTTTGAAACCTTCCGGCCATACTTATGGCAAGGCTGACATCTGGTCTTGTGCACAGCATTGCATACATGATAGAGCCTATGGCTGAAGCATAGGGGACGACACTCATCTTTTCTCTATCTTCCGCAGTCACTGGGCATTGAGTCTTACTCAACTTTGTACCTTGCAATAACGGCAAGAACCCCTTCTTGGATTGATCCATTTTGAACTTCTTCAAAACTTTATCAAGGTATGTACTTTGTGAAAGTCCTATCAAGCGTCTTGATCTATCTCTATAGATCTTGATGCCCAATATGAAAGCAGCTTCACCGAGATCTTTCATCGAAAAACTCTTGTTCAAATACCCCTTCACGCTATCCAAAAATTCTATATTGTTTCCAATCAGCAATATGTCATCCACATATAATATCAGAAACGCTATAGAGCTCCCACTCACTTTCTTGTAAATACAAGCTTCATTGTAAACTTGTATAAACCCAAACGCTTTGATCACCTCATCAAAGCGAAGATTCCAACTCCGAGATGCTTGCACCAGCCCATAAATGGAACGCTGGAGCCTGCATACTTTGTCAGCATTCTCTGGATCGACAAAACCTTCTGGTTGCATCATATACAACTCTTCCTTAAGAAAACCGTTAAGGAACGCTGTTTTGACATCCATCTGCCAAATTTCATAATCGAAATATGCAGCTATTGCTAACATGATTCGGACGGATTTAAGCATCGCTACGGGTGAGAAAGTCTCATCGTAGTCAATCCCTTGAACTTGTGAAAACCCTTTGCCACAAGTCGAGCTTTATACACGGTGACATTACCGTCAGCGTCCGTCTTCCTCTTAAAAATCCATTTATTCTGAATGGCCTTCCGCCCTTCAGGTAATACTTCCAAAGTCCATACTTTGTTTTCATACATGGATCCCATCTCGGACTTCATGGCCTCTAACCATTTGTCGGAATCCGGGCCCACCATCGCTTCTCCATAGCTCGTAGGTTCACCGTTGTCTAACAACATGACCTCCAAGACAGGGTTACCATACCACTCAGGTGCAGTGCGTACCCTTGTCGACCTACGAGGTTCGGTAGTAACTTGATCAGAAGCTCCTTGATCATCATCATTGGCTTCCTCTTCAACCTCTGCAAGCTCCACAAAAACATCTTTCTGCGCTGCGCTACTCTCTGGTTGAAGCAGAGGTTCAATAACCTCATCAAGTTCTACCTTCCTCCCACTCAATTCTTTCGAGAGAAACTCTTTCTCGAGAAAGGACCCGTTCTTAGCGACAAACACTTTGCCCTCGGATCTGAGATAGAAGGTGTACCCAACAGTTTCTTTTGGGTATCCTATGAAGACACATTTGTCCGCTTTGGGTTCGAGCTTTTCTGGCTGAAGCCTTTTGACATAAGCATCGCAACCCCAAACCTTGAGAAAAGACAACTTAGGTTTCTTACCAAACCACAGTTCATACGGTGTTGTCTCAACGGACTTAGATGGAGCCCTATTTAAAGTGAATGCAGCTGTCTCTAATGCATATCCCCAAAACGATAGTGGCAAATCGGCAAGAGACATCATAGAACGTACCATATCTAATAGGGTTCGATTACGACGTTCGGACACACCATTACGCTGTGGTGTTCCAGGTGGCGTCAACTGTGAAACAATTCCACATTTTCTTAAGTGATCACCAAACTCATAACTCAGATATTCTCCCCCTCGATCAGATCGTAGGAACTTGATCTTCTTGTTACGATGATTTTCTACTTCACTCTGAAATTGCTTGAACTTTTCAAAAGTTTCAGACTTATGCTTCATCAAGTAAATATACCCATATCTACTTAAGTCGTCAGTGAAGGTGAGAAAATAACGATATCCACCGCGCGCCGTTACACTCATCGGACCGCACACATCAGTATGTATGATTTCCAATAAGTCACTTGCCCATTCCATTGTCCCTGAAAACGGGGTCCTTGTCATCTTGCCCATGAGGCACGGCTCGCACGTGTCAAGTGATTCAAAATCAAGAGACTCCAAAAGTCCATCAGCATGGAGCTTCCTCATGCGTTTCACGCCGATATGACCGACTTAAATGAGTAACCGTCTCGCAATAAACAAGATCCAGATATAATGTTCATGCTTAACGCAGGCACTAAATAACAATTATTCAGGTTCATAACTAATCCCGATGGTAATCGAAGAGCGAGCGTGCCGACGGCGATCACATCAACCTTGGAACCATTTCCCACGCGCATCGTCACTTCGTCCTTCGCCAGCCTCCGTTTATTCCGCAGTTCCTGTTTAGAGTTGCAAATGTGAGCAACCGAACCGGTATCAAATACCCAGGCACTACAACGAGAGTTGGTAAGGTACACATCAATAACATGTATATCATATATACCTTTGTTGTTGTTGGCCCCCTTCTTGTCCGCCAGATACTTGGGGCAGTTCCGCTTCCAGTGGCCGTTCCCCTTGCAATAGAAACACTCAGTCTCTGGCTTGGGCCCAGCCTTGGGTTTCTTCACTGGATTGGCAACTGCTTTGCCACCCTTCTTAGAGTTACCCTTCTTGCCCTTGCCATTCTTCTTGAAACTGGTGGTTTTATTGACCATCAACACTTGATACTCCTTCTGGATGTCTGCCTCAGCGACTTTCAGCATCGAAAACAGCTCGGCGATGGTCTTGTTCATCCCTTGCATGTTATACTGCTGCACGAAGCTCTTGTAGCTTGGAGGGAGTGACTGGAGAATTCTGTCAATGATAACCTCATCCGGGAACACAAGTCCCAGATCAGCTATGCGGGTATAGTACCCATACATCTTCAGTAAGTGCTCACTGACAGACGAATTCTCCTCCATCTTGCAAGCAAAGAATTTATCGGTGGTCTCATACCTCTCGATCTTAGCATTCTTTTCAAAGATGAACTTCAACTCCTGGTACATCTCATATGCACCATGACGTTCAAAACGCCTTTGAAGTCCTCCTTCCAAGCCGTACAACATGGCACACTGCACTATCGAATAGTCATCCGAACGTGTCTGCCAGACGTTCAAAACGTCTGCAGGGGCTGTAGGAGCGGGGGGGGGGGGGTCACCTAGCGGTGCATTTAGGACATAAACCTTTTGGGCAGCTGTGAGGATGATCCTCAGATTGCGGAGCCAGTCCACAAAGTTGCTCCCATCATCTTTCAGTTTAGCTTTCTCTAGGAACGCATTAAAATTCAGGGGAGCTACTGCGCGAGCCATCTACAACAAAAGATTTGCAAAGACATTTTAGACTATTGTTCATGATAAGTGAGTTACTACCTAATCAAATTATTTATAACTCCCACTCAAATTGACATCCCTCTGGTCATTCGAGCGTGACATGATCCAAATTCACCAACCCAAGTCCGATCATCACGTGAGATGAGGTGGTGTCAATGGTGAACATCTACATGTTGATCATATCTACTATATGACTCATGCTCGACCTTTCGGTCTTCCGTGTTCCGAGGCCATGTCTGTACATGCTAGGCTCGTCAAGTCTAACCCGAGTGTTCTGCATGTGCAAAACTGGCTTGCACCCGTTGTATGCGAACATAGAGTCTATCACACCCGATCATCACGTGGTGCTTCGAAACGACGAACCTTCGCAACGGCGCACACTCGGGGGAACACAATTTTATCTTGAAATTTTAGTGAAGGATCATCTTATAATGCTACCGTCGTCCTAAGCAAAATAAGATGCATAAAAGGATTAACATCACATGCAAATCATAAGTGACATGATATGGCCATCAACTCGTGCTTTTGATCTCCATCTCCAAAGCACCGGCATGATCTCCATCGTCACCGGCGCCACACCATGATCTCCATCATCATGATCTCCATCATCGTGTCGCCATCGGGGTTGTCGCGCGCCCACCATGCTCTTACTACTATTGCTACCGTTTAGCGATAAAGTAAAGCATTACAAAGCGCTTAATGATTGACACGCAGGTCATACAAAAATTAAAGACAACCCTATGGCTCCTGCCGGTTGCCGTATGCATCGACATGCAAGTCGATATTAACTATTACAACATGATCATCTCATACATCAAATATATCTCATCATGTAATTGGCCATATCATATCACATACATACCCTGCAAAAACAAGTTAGACGTCCTCTAATTTGTTGTTGCATGTTTTACGTGGCTGCTATGGGTATCTAGCAAGAACGCTTCTTACCTACGCAAAGCCACAACGGTGATATTCAAGTTGCTATTTAACCTTCTACAAGGACCGCCTTGTTCTATTCCGATTCAACTAAGATAGGAGAGACAGACACCCGCCAGCCATCTTATGCAACAAAAGTCACATGTCTGTCGATGGAACCGGTCTCATGTACGTGGACATGTAAAGTTGGTCCGGGCCGCTTCATCCCATAATACCGCTGAATCAAGAAAGACTAAGGAGGGCAGCAATTTAAACATCAACGCCCACAAACCCTTTTGTGTTCTACTCGAGAAAGCATCTACGCAAGATCCTAGCTCTGATACCACTGTTGGGGAACGTTGCATGGAAAACAAAAATTTTTCTCTACGTTCACCAAGATCAATCTAGTAGATGCAACTACGAGGGGAGAGTAGGATCCACATACCCTTGTAGATCGCTAAGCGGAAGCGTTAAGAACGCGGTTGATGGAGTCGTACTCGCCGCGATTCAGATCGCCGAAGATCCTAGCACCGAAGCAACGGTGCCTCCGCGTTCTTCACACGTACGGCTCGGGGACGTCTCCTCCTTCTTGATCCAGCAAGAGGTGGAGGAGAGGTTGATGGAGAACCGGCAGCACGACGGCGTGGTGGTGATGGTGGAGAAGAATTCCAGCAGGGCTTCGCCTAAGCACCGCGGGAGAAGAAGATGTTATGGGAGAGGGAGGGCAGCACCGAGGCACAAACGTGTGTTGGCTGCCCTCCCTCTACCTCTCTATATATAGGGGGAAGGAGGAGAGGGGGGCGCCCTAGGGTTTCCCCTAGGGGGGCCGGTGGCCAGGGCAGAGGGGGGGCGGCGGCCAAGGGCTGCGCCTGGCCCTAGGGTTTCCCCCCCTAGGTGCCTTGCCCCCCACTCCAAGGGGTGCGGCTGCCCTAGGGGGTCCAGCCCCCCTTAGCCGCATGAGGAGAGGGCCCAGGGGGGGCGCACAGCCCTATGAGGGCTGTGGTGTCCCCCTTTGTGGCCCATTAGGCCCAGAAACACTTCCGGGACCCCCGAAACTCTTTTCGGTAATCCGCCGATTTCCCGATGCTCCCCGGAACACTTCCGGACTCCGAAACCTTTCATCCTATATATCAATCTTCATCTCCGGACCATTCCGGAGACCCTCGTCACGTCCGGGATCTCATCCCGGACTCCGAACAACCTTCGGTAACCATGCACTGTTCTCACTAACAACCCTAGCGTCACCGAACCTTAAGTGTGTAGACCCTGCGGGTTCGGAAACCATGTAGACATGACCGAGACACTCCCAGGTCAATAACCAATAGCGGGATCTGGATACCCATATTGGTTCCCACATGTTTCTCGATGATCTCATCGGATGAACCACGATGTCAAGGATTCAGGCAATCCCGTATACAGTTCCCTTTGTCTCGTCGGTATGTTACTTGCCCGAGATTCGATCGTCGGTATCTCTATACCTAGTTCAATCTCGTTACCGGCAAGTCTCTTTACTCGTTACCGTAATACATAATCCCGTGACCAACTACTTAGTCACTTTGAGCTCATTGAGATGACGTATTACCGAGTGGGCCCGGATATACCTCTCCGTCACACGGAGTGACAAATCCCAGTCTCGATCCATGTCAACTCAACAGACACCCTCGGAGATACCTGTAGAGTACCTTTATAGTCACCCAGTTACGTTGTGACGTTTGGCACACACAAAGCACTCCTACGGTGTCAGTGAGTTACATGATCTCATGGTCATAGGAACTTATACTTGACATGCAGAAAACTATAGCGATAACTGACACGATCAAAAGCTATGTTTACGTTTGGGTCTCGTCCATCACATCATTCTCCTAATGATGTGATCCCGTTATCAAATGACAACTCATGTCTATGACCTGGAAACCGCGGTCATCTTCGATCAACGAGCTAGTCCTGTAGAGGCTCACTAGGGACACAAAGTCTGTCTATTCATCCACACGTGTATTTGAGTTTCCAATCAATACAGTTATAGCATGGATAATAAACGATTATCATGAACAAGGAAATATAATAATAACTCTTTTATTATTGCCTCTAGGGCATATTTCCAACACTCAATTCCCCAATAGCTTTCCAACGCCTATGAAAACGACGAAATCGGTGCTTGTTCTCACTTGCTTTGAGAGTCTCGATCAATTCGGACTCTAGGTTGATTTTTGTATTTTCTTTGATCACCGTTTCTTCGCGAGAGTTGGCCTAACACCCTATTGTATCCATACATGGGTGGGGCGCCAAGGACCTGAACACCAAAGTGATATGCCGGCTCATCAAAATTTGAGCTGTAATTGCGATAACTTTCATTTTTTCCAATCCTGCAGGCCATTTTTGAGGGCCAAGACAACCCTTTTTGTTCTCAAAATTTTCCACGCACGTGATCCTGTGTGTGCACGTATGTAAAATCCTCCAAATCGTAAACACTAGAAGTCCTATCACCTCAATTCCCCAATAGCTTTCCAACGCCTATGAAAACGACGAAATCGGTGCTTGTTCTCACTTGCTTTGAGAGTCTCGATCAATTCGGACTCTAGGTTGATTTTTGTATTTTCTTTGATCACCGTTTCTTCGCGAGAGTTGGCCTAACACCCTATTGTATCCATACATGGGTGGGGCGCCAAGGACCTGAACACCAAAGTGATATGCCGGCTCATCAAAATTTGAGCTGTAATTGCGATAACTTTCATTTTTTCCAATCCTGCAGGCCATTTTTGAGGGCCAAGACGACCCTTTTTGGTCTCAAAATTTTCCGCGCACGTGATCCTGTGTGTGCACGTATGTAAAATCCTCCAGATCATAAAAACTAGAAGTCCTATCACCTCAATGTTGGGGAACGTTGCATGGGAAAAAAAAAATTTTCCTACCGTTCACCAAGATCAATCTAGTAGATGCAACTACGAGGAAGGAGTGTGATCTACGTACCCTTGTAGATCGCTAAGCGGAAGCGTTATGAACGCGGATGATGGAGTCGTACTCGTCGCGATTCAGATCGCCGAAGACCTAGCACCGAAGCAACGGTGCCTCCGCGTTCTTCACACGTACGGCTCGGGGACGTCTCCTCCTTCTTGATCCAGCAAGGGGTGAAGGAGAGGTTGATGGAGAACCGGCAGCACGACGGCGTGGTGGTGATGGTGGAGAAGAACTCCAGCAGGGCTTCGCCTAAGCACCGCGGGAGAAGAAGATATGACGGGAGAGGGAGGGCAGCACTGAGGCACGAACTGTGTTGGCTGCCCTCCCTTTGCCCCACTATATATAGGGGGGGTGGAGAGGCCAGGGCGCCCTAGGGTTTCCCCCTAGGGGCCGGCGGCCAGGGCAAGGGGAGGGGGGCGGCGGCCAGGGCAGGGGGAGGCGCCCAGGCCCTAGGGTTTCCCCCCTAGGTGCCTTGCCCCCCAAGTCCCAAGGGGTGCGGCCAGCCCTAGGGGGTCCCACCCCCTTAGCCGCATGGGGAGAGGGCCCAGGGGGGGCGCACAGCCCCCTGAGGGCTGTGGTGTCCCCCCTTGTGGCCCAATAGGCCCAGAACACCTTCCGGACCCCCCGAAAACCTTCCCGGTACTCCGCCGATTTCCCGATGCTCCCCGGAACACTTCCGGTACTCCGAAACCTTTCATCCTATATATCAATCTTCGTCTCCGGACCATTCCGGAGACCCTCGTCATGTCTGGGATCTCATCCGGGACTCCGAACAACCTTCGGTAACCATGCACTCTTCTCACTAACAACCCTAGCGTCACCGAACGTTAAGTGTGTAGACCCTGCGGGTTCGGAAACCATGTAGACATGACCGAGACACTCCCAGGTCAATAACCAATAGCGGGATCTGGATACCCATATTGGCTCCTACATGTTTCTCGATGATCTCATCGGATGAACCACGATGTCAAGGATTCAGGCAATCCCGTATACAGTTCTCTTTGTCTCGTCGGTATGTTACTTGCCCGAGATTCGATCGTCGGTATCTCTATACCTAGTTCAATCTCGTTACCGGCAAGTCTCTTTACTCGTTACCGTAATACATAATCCCGTGACCAACTACTTAGTCACTTTGAGCTCATTGAGATGACGTATTACCGAGTGGGCCCGGAGATACCTCTCCGTCACACGGAGTGACAAATCCCAGTCTCGATCCATGTCAACTTAACAGACACCCTCGGAGATACCTGTAGAGTACCTTTATAGTCACCCAGTTACGTTGTGACGTTTGGCACACACAAAGCACTCCTACGGTGTCAGTGAGTTACATGATCTCATGGTCATAGGAACTTATACTTGACATGCAGAAAACTATAGCGATAACTGACACGATCAAAAGCTATGTTTAACGTTTGGGTCTCGTCCATCACATCATTCTCCTAATGATGTGATCCCGTTATCAAATGACAACTCATGTCTATGACCTGGAAACCGCGGTCATCTTTGATCAACGAGCTAGTCCTGTAGAGGCTCACTAGGGACACAAAGTCTGTCTATTCATCCACACATGTATTTGAGTTTCCAGTCAATACAATTATAGCATGGATAATAAACGATTATCATGAACAAGGAAATATAATAATAACTCTTTTATTATTGCCTCTAGGGCATATTTCCAACAGAAAAGGCATAAGTATTGTGACAAAATATGTAATAACAGCCCATAGTGCAATAAATATCAACATATAAGCATGATGCAAAATGGACGTATCAGAACCCCGAGCCCCATCTTCTCCCCTGCGCACGCGCCGCGCCGCCCAGCAACAGAGAGCAACTCCTCTCTCCTCCCTCCACTCCCCCTCCGTTCTTCTTCGTTCCTCCACCATTTTTGCGGATCGAGATGGCTCCAAAACAATAAAAGTAAGCTCTCTCATTCCCTCCAATAAGTTTTAGTCGAAACACTTTCAATTCAATGCATTATTTGGTATAAATCAACCTTGTTTTCATATTAGATTTTAATTTTGGTTGATTATGGGTTTTCTTAGCTTGATTCTATATGATGTATGGGGTTGAATATGAACTATAGTAACTAGTTGGAAAGATTCTATGTAGTGTCCATATGAACCCTAGTTTATCACCATTTTTTGAATGAATGGTCACATGATGGATGTTGGAGGGATTGTACCTAGTTGGCCACATATATGTTGTTGAATGAATGAATCATATACATATAGTATAGTGTTTGAAAATGATGGATTTTGATGAATTATGCATACACGTACTTTTTTATAAATGTTGAATAAATAAATGAATGAATGATGGTTGAATGTTGCTGAATGAATAATGTTGGTTGAATATGTTTCATTTGCATTTGTCATTTATATTGGTTGAATATGATATGATTCATGTTGGTTGAATATGATTCATTTATATTTGAACTTGATATGATTCATGTTGGTTGAAAACGATATGATTCATGTTTGTTGATAATGATATCATTTATATTTGAACTTGATATGATTCATGTTGGTTGAAAATGATATCATTTATATTTGAACTTGATTCATTTCCATTTGTTTTAGGCGCCCCCCTTGCACCCAACATCAGCGTCAAGTACACCATGCTTGACCATGCTTTCGACAACGATCATCGCAACCATTTTAAGGAGAATGGAGTTGTAATATCTATGATCAAGTTGTTGTATTGGTTATTATGAGAAATGAAGTTACTAACTATTTGTGTTTACATTTTGACAAATGCTATCCTCATTGCGGATGAGGGACCACACGAAGTCCATTCAGATGCAGTATGATGAGCGCTACACGTCGTACTTCAAGAGAGCACGACTGCTGGGTTTCGCGCTTCAGTTCAAACGGCAGTCGGCGACGCTCAGCCACTCGGCTCTCACATTATTGATCGACCGATGGCGCACCGAGACACATACCTTCTATCTTGAATGTGGTGAGATGATTGTGACACTCGAGGACTTCGCCATGATCACGACCCTACCGATACAAGGTCATGCTATCACTTGGCGAGTGGAGAGAAACAACTGGCAGGACAGGGTCATCACCCTCATTGGCGACCGCCCTCCGATGAAGGGGAACATAACATCCGGTGTGCCACTTAAGTGGCTCCAAGATAACCGGTCTGTCTGCCCACAAGATGCCGATGAGCGGACCGTGGAGTAGTACGCGAGGGCCTACTTGTGGTACCTTCTAATAGAGGTCATGTTTCCAGATTGCCCGATGTATCTCGGATTCTTGCAGGAGTAGAATGCGGGGTACATCTGAGGGTCCGCCGATCTCCCTTACCGATACCGCTCGGTACGATAAAAAAAATCTCAATATTCGTTTACGGACATATGTATGTTGCTTTAGATTGTGTAATCTTATCATCATTTGAAGTTTGTAGTTGGACGACACAACGCAGATGACCGAATCGACCTCCAGCATGTGTGGATTTGTTTGGGTCCTATCTATTTGGATGTGGGAGCGGTTTCCGGTCGGCCGGCCTGAGAGAGATGACCGGCGTCCATGGATGGAGTATGGCGAAGAAGGCGACAATGCTCGATACCTGACCACCGCGTACGCTTGGGACAAGGTGAAGGTCTACACGGACAAGACCAATACATTGTACAAGATCTTCACCAACGAGCTGGACAACCTGACAGCTTACCAGATATACCAAGTAGCTTACCAATCGTTTTGTTGCCACTTTCACGTTTCTTACCAATCCTTTTGTAGGTCAACTAGTGGTCGTACCACGACCGAGAATGGGGGTTTGAGCTCACCTCGATTTGCGAGGAGGACATGCTTGCCTGGCGGTGCATTGTGCTATGTGTGTACGCCGTCGAGTGGCACTTACCACAGCGTGTGGCCACACAGTTTGGTATCTTCCAAAAAAACAACCGTCTAAAGCCACCGACACTAGTGGCTTCCAACTTCACTGGTGAGGACATTGTTCTCTGTTTGCCATGTACATTGTTCTCTATTTGCCATGTTTTCGTTTGTGTTTGATGTTATCATGACGTCCACTTCTTCTTATGCCTTGCATGAAGAATATGAAGAATTGTCAGTCAATCACAGACTGGGGGCACGAGCACGTGGATCACGTGAAAGCGTGGGACGAGAGGAGGTATCACAAGGGCGGCGGGAGGAGAGCGGTTGACTGGGACGCGTATGGTGAACAACACATGAAGTGGTATGACGCTGGTGTGAAGTACCGTCTGCGCCTGAGGCCATAGTGGACGGAAGCCGATATTGCCGAATTGGAGGAGGATGATTCCGATGATGGAGCCTACTGTGACAAGTTCAGAGAGCTCAAAGGTGATTTCAGGGAGTATGCACCCTGATGAACAGAGTGGTAAGTGGTGTTCTCTATTGTTTTGAGCTGTCAGCGGTTGGGTGTGTATGCTTTAGTCAGTGTCACTAACATACAAATGATGCTTACATGTGCATGCTTTGGAGCTTAACAGAAGCATTCATGATGGCTTGAACGCGCTTGCGTGTGACCTCAAAACAATGGAATCTGGCAGCAACCTAAGGGAAACAATGAAGGTAAATTCGAGCCTCCTAGACATGTTATAGTTTATTTGTAACCCTAAAGTTGATGTGTATTATGTTCTTGGTTGTTTGCTATTGCAGAAGTTCATGACCCATTGTCGTAAGATAGTGGGTATGCTTGGGTGCGCTCCCGCGGCCGATGTCCATGATCCTGTTCATGGAGGGTCGATGTATGGCATCGCTTCATCGAGCCACGCAGTCGGAGCTTCCTCTACCCATGTCGTCTCGTCGTCTCGTGTTGTTGAGGAGGAAGATGAAGAAGATGATGAGGAAGAGGAAGAAGAAAATGAGAAAGAAGAGGAGCAAGCCGAGGAAGGAGGTGATTAGGAGGAGGAGTACGACGACGATGACGGACCTCCACCGGCTCAGCCAACCCAGGACAAGAGGGGGAGACAGCCGAAGAAGGATGGAGGAGTCCATCCCCGTTTCAGAAAGAGCGTACTCGTCGTCACACGAAGAAGCCAGGCGAAGGCCGCTCGAAGAGAAACGAGGACCGTACCGCCAAGAGGGGGAGGAACAAGTGATAGGGACGTGTTGAACTCGCTTAGTTGAAGTAGTGTGAACAAGAACTTGTATGCTATGTAGGTGTTGTCGATTTGCTATCTTTTAACTATGTTGAACCTATTTGATATGTCGATTTGATACGTACCTATTTGATATTACCGATTTGCTACCTACAATGTGTGAGATGATCATATTTCGATTTGCAAATGTGTTGAACTATCATTCATATTTGTAGTTGAAATGGTAAAGATCATCTTAAAAAATAAGTGACAAATGACCTTACCGCCAGGGAATGTGGCGATAGGTTCTCACATCCTATCGCCGGACCCCCTAGCGGTAAGGTGTGATACCCTACCGCAGAAAATAACGCAGTTTCTGTTACAGAACCTGGCGCTCGTGCAAGGCCTGACACACCCTATCGCCGGACCCCCTAGCAGATGGCGGTAGCCCCACCACCGTTAACCTTGATGGTATAGCTGTTATGCCACATCGGCCCAACAGGGTTGGCTCACGACGGCTACCGTTACACCTACCGCCGGGGGGGTTGGCGGTAGGGTGTGTTAAGGTACCGCCGTGGACTGTGATGATAGTAAAAGATCCTAAAATACTTTTGAATGAGGATCAAATCCGGGTAAACTTTGCCCAAAGGTCAAAACATCAATTTACCTTTTCTCTTCCTTCCTCCGCGATGTGCCACCGACCGTGGCCCCCCTGCAAACGAGACCACGGACTCCTTTTACCTTTCCTCTTCCTCCGCGATCGATCCCCTCCTCTCCCACGCCGCCCTCCAACCCAAGCTCCAACCCAACCCTCTAACGCATCGCCTGTCTGCTGTCTCCACCTCGTCCGCATCCTTGGACACTGATTTCTCAGGTATCACCTTTCCGTCACTCAGTGATTTGATTAATTAATCCGAAATAACCTCTACAATTTTTCGGTGAACAACCGGCAATCATCTATCTAGATCCTCCTAATCTTCTTAACCTTTTAACCCCCACCGTCAAAATTAAAATTGGTACTGTACAAATTTTGGGTGAAAATTAACAATCAGCCACTTAGTGTTTCAGTAAACCTTTTTTCTTTTCAGAAGACGCTTTTGCAGTCCAATTTGAACTGCAAAAACTTCATATATTTAGTTACAGAGGTACTCCCACACTACACTCCGTCCCATAATATAACGATCTTATATTATGGGACAGAGGGAGTAGTATATATATTAGTTCAAGGACTATCAGCTGACATGAGACTTATATTAGGGACCCTTTGATTAATGTTGTCCGACAATCTTTTGTTTCCGGCTATGACTGAACATTTGGATTTTCTTTCGTTCCGCTTCAGTGTTAGAAATATGCTGAAAATTAAGAGAGCCGGCGACGATCTAACAGAAAATCTCATAGAAAGCTTCAAAAAGATCAGGAGAATCTGCACTGACGGAGCAGAGACACTTGATCTGTTGACTTCAGGTCTGCCGGTGCCAGCACTCCATCTTTCTATACATAATTTATTTCAGCTCTATTGGAGCACTCACAATTGTGTTCCATCTTTTTTTTTTTAACTAGGTGACTTACATCCGGATGGCAGTTCGGAAGAACCGATTGATAGCTTTAGTGATTCTGGTCAAAGTGTCTGGAGTGAGCTCAGTAAAGAAGTCACCTCAAAAATTTCTAGAACTGTTGTCTCCCTTGCTTTGTCTGATGGTGACTATGCGGTCTTACTCTAATTGTCTTAGTTTTAAAATATTTATCTTATTTAACAATGCTAGTTACAGATGATTAAAATGTATATCTTGTGTAGGACATTCGGTATTATTTGCATGCTCGGGCATAGCCTTGCAATGTGGGATGCAAGCCACAAGGTTTCTGACTTCAGCAAGTTTGATTAAAGCTTTCAATGATAAAAAAAGAGAAGGCCATGATAGCTTGAAAGTTGGTGCTGCTAATCATCCTTCAGTTATTTTACTTGTTTGCTCAATATAATTGTCAGTTTGTCACCATTCAATACTTCTCCTGCCGTCTCATTACAGATTGAAGTGCGTCGCAATGGTGATGTTGCCAGAGGGTTATTGGGATACTATGATTCGGATCAGGGGATTGCTCTTGTCTACATAGTGTTCGTCACCCTTGGTGTTCATCCAGTGGGTCTCGATCATCAGGTGGAATTGCTTCCCAGTATGAAGGTACTAGCTGTCGCGCGTGCCAATTCTGACACATTAATGGCCGCAAGTGGGATATTACCTGATGATTCAAGTGGATCTGAAGATGGCAAACAGCTTATGCTTTCCACTTGTAAAATCTCTGAGGTACACTTCCACTATGGTGTGAGTATTTTATCTGTAACTATATGCACTTGAAATATATAGCTCTGAGGCATATAAATCATGTTTTTATTATGTACCTCTTGTTCAATATCGTTCTTTTTTGTTCAATGTAACCAATGTTGCTTCTTTATTTTTTATTTTTTATTTCTAGTTTTGGGAAGGTGGGCCGCTTTTTGATTATGATGGGAACTTTTTTGGCATGAACCTTTCTTTGGTCGCGGAAAAAACTTCTTTCGTGCCAAGGAGTACAATTATGAAATGGTTGGAGAAATTTAAGCCAAAAAGGGAAGTTGAGAGGTTCAGGTATATCTTGTGTGTTTCCTTATGTGTGTCCAGCACTAATTCATTTGCGCTAGGCTATATTGATTGCCAAACATTTCGAGGCATATTAATTTTGCAAGAATCTGGATCGTGGGCGCAGGGTGTCATTCCTTTTGTCGTTTTATCCATCACATTTGTAATTTCCTTGCACTTTTCATTGTTTATTTATCCCTTCATAACAACTTGCTTCTTGGCTGCCTCTACCAATAATACTCATCATTACTTCAAAGCTGAAGTTAGTAGGTTTTTTGTTCCTGCTTTATATTTATGTATGGTGTTCGTAGTTTCTTTGCACTTTCCACTTTTATCCTTAGGTAACACATTAATGTTGAATGTACTCCCTCCGTTCCATAATTCTTGTGGAACTAAAACCACGACAAGAATTATGGAACAGAGGGAGTAGAAGATTTTTCTAGTCTCATCCTGTCTCGGACTTAAAAATGTGGTAAGTAGTAGGATTTATGATCTTTTCCTGACCCTATAGGTTCTGTATAGTGCAATTGCTCGGTTCTCCTAACAACGTAGTCCTCTTTCTTCTCTTGTAATTCTGTTAATGTAGATGTTGCATAGCGCTGATTTGGTCTATTTTACTTCTGGTTTGTACTCTCATGGGGATGTAAAATTTATTGCAAGTTTACTATGTCTTTCCAGTTCCCACAAGGATATAAAAATAAAGAGGCCAGTGCAGCCCATGCCATATTGCACCTATGCAAGAGGTGAGCACACAGCCAGATATATTTTGCTATTGTGCATTTTCTCATCATTTCTAGTGATATTGTTTCATAAGATCCTCACAAGTGATGCAAACTTAGCCTTTCACGTTTGTGTTTTCATAATATAACCATAAGCTGTTTAGCCTTTTTATAGTTGTACTCTCATGGTGTGAATGCTAATCAGCTAACCTTATTACACTATCTTCATTGGTGTGTTCAACTTGAGGACATAGACAGATCTGGTGATCTAGACTCCTTGGGTTATCCAAAGCCATCAAAAACCATTGTCAGTGGTGAGTTGATGCTTGTAAGTCGGTACTGTGTTGCACTTGTTTACAGCTTTCCTCTACCACTGACTACTATTGTGCCATCTAACATTGAACAGAGGGCTTGGTTTTGGTTAATACCTTTGAAGAGACTTTTGGTGACATATATGATTCTGGTAAAGGTATCTGGAGCAAACTCACATAAATGGGTTCTCATAGTTTACCTCGACGAGTTGTCGCACTCGCTTCATTCAGCGGTAATATCTCAGTAATGTGCTATTTACTATTCCACATTTGAACTTGGCTGTCAATCAAAAAACTGTGGTATATATACAGGAGAAAGGAGGTTTTTCGCATGCACAGGCTTATTTATTGAATGGAATGGATGCACCCCCATTCTGACTTCAGCGAGTTTGGTTAGGGATCCTAAAGATGGAAACAAGATTGCTGAAAAGTTGAAGGTTGGTTCTTGATGTGGTCCTTACATTTTCTGGTTGGTTCTTGATGTGGCCCTTACATTTTCTGCTTAAGTCTCACAAGTGCCATTTGCAGATTGAAGTTTTGCTTCCAAACAATAAATACAAAGAAGGGGAACTGCAATATTATAATTTGCACTACAATGTTGCTCTTGTCGTTGTCAAGGATTTCTGCTGTCTTCGTCCAGTTAGAATTCATGAAGATTGGTGGAATCCTCTAATTCTGGAAGATTCCAATGTACTAGCTGTGGGGCGCTGCTTCAAATCTAGCAGGTTAATGGCTACACATGGAAGACTAACTGACTGGTCAGGTGTGCTTGACTACAGAGATCTTAGGTACTCCAGTTGTAAGATCACTAAGGTTAGTAGTGCTCGTGGAGTCGTGGGTTAATCTTATTTGATGTATCCGTCACATGATGTACTAGAGCATATCTCTTTGGCAAAACAAATGGCAACTTCTCCATGCATATTGCTTTAATGGCACCTTTTGTTTGCTAGGCTGGGATTGGTGGGCCTCTGATTGACTTTAAAGGGAGATTTGTTGGCATGAACTTCTATGATAAGAAAATAGGAACCCCGTTCTTGTTCAGGGATTGTATTATTCGAGTGCTGGCACATTTTAAGGAAAATGGGTATGTACACTGACTTTTTGGTTGGCATATTCAACTGCAGGACTTGAAATTTTGTGTTTTGTCAAAGAGAAAAAGAAAAACTTTGCATTAAATCTGGCCTACTGTGTTTGACACAGGACTGTTGAAGTTGGCAGCGGTAAACCAATTAGGTGTGCATTATATTTACTCATCACTTTGATGTTTTGCATAAACAAAATCTGCCGATAACGTTACTGTGTGTGGAAAATGATTGAATAATGGAAATAGGTGGCCGGTGCCCATACCGTGTTGGCGCCATCCGGACGATGAGCTCAAAGATTCGCTCCCACCTGGCCACGGGGAAAAATCTGGGAGGTTTGGATTCACATATGTGGATGGAGACAGGGTTGACAACCATTAGATCTCGTCATGCCCTTGATCTGCTCCGTTGAATTTGTGCTCTCCATGTGTTGAACCTGTTCGTTTGAGCTGTTAGAAGTTATCTCTCATCTAGCCATATCTCAATGTTTGGACCAATATTATGGTGTTTCATTTATGAGAGTGAATATACTTCATCTAGAGCTCTGGTGGTGTTTGCTAGTTTCTGTGGTAGCTGAACATTTTATGCGTCCTCGGGCAGCATTTGCATGGGCAAGCAAACGGAGTGACTTGGTAATTGTTCATTTGTACTGTCATTGTTGAAATTTCTACTCCCTCCGTTCCTAAATATTTGTCTTTCTAGGCATTTCAACAAGTGACTACATACGAAGCAAAATGAGTGAATCTACACTCTAAAACATGTCTACATGCATCCGTATGTTGTAACCATTTGAAATGTCTAGAAAGACAAATATTTGGGAACGGAGGGAGTACATGTCTTCTGATTACATATTATGATAATGTTTTATCATGTTACTGAAACTGCATGGTTGTGTGACCATTCCCCTAATGTTTCTTTGTACATAGTGGCTTCAAGTTCTGGAATTGGACAGTCAAAATATGACCCCGAGTCTTTTTAAGACGCGAGGGATTATGTTTTGCGTGACTGGCTGTAGGGGTGGGTGTTTCGATCTGAACCTAATTTGCTTTATGTAATTTGTGTTCTGCCTTGTATAGCAAGATGTCCACCTCTTGCCTCTTGCGCTGGTGTGTGTGAGGTAATATATAATCAACTTCATGTTCCCCATAGTAACTGACACATGTAACTGCTTTAAGATTTGTGCGTTGTCGTGGTGGGCGCACGGCAGATGCCAAGGGATGACTAAAGATAGGGACAACCTCGAGGGCACCGGTGGGCTCCAGAAGCGGGGTTGGCATGAGCGAGCGTGGAACGCAAGACATACCCAGGTTCAGGGCTCTCCGGAGAGATAACACCCCTAGTCCTGCCGGGTGTTTTATGTATGGGTATACGTAGCGGTACAGAGTTGCTCCTAGAGCTGTTTTGGAGGAGGGAGGAAGACACACCAAGGCTTAGGCTGCTTCTCCCCCGATGGATCAGTGTGTATGTGTGTGGATGAATCTAGTCGAGTGAACGCCGTGCCCGTAGATGGAGGCCTTTTGAGGGGTTTATAGGTCAACCCCCCAGGGTTACAATGGTAAAAGTACAAGGCCGTGGGGCCGGGTTGCCAGTGACTAGAAGTCGGTGCTGGGGCCCGCTGGGTACCAGGGTAAACTGGGTTCTCCAGGAAACACTATGCCTCGGAGTGCCGTACGCCGCGGAGTGGGCAAGCCTGATCAGCTACAGTGCCGGGACGCCCCGTCGCCATCTGTATGTACTGACATGATGGAAGCACATTGTAGTCATCATTGCGCCTGGTCAGCGGGAGTAGGTGGGGCACTGTAGCCACGCACGGTTCATCGTGGGGCTCTGCTCTGTCGTACGCTTGGAGTGGACGGGCGCTGACTTGTCGCCGGGTTGGAGTCTTGGCCGGGTTGCGGTCTTGGCCGGGTTGGAGTCTTGGCCGGGTTTGAGTCTTAGCCGGGTTGCGAAACCCGGTTTAGAGCAAGCCGTCTTGAGGGGCGAAGGCGGCCCCGTTGTTTTGAAAAAGATCTGGGCTCTGTTGCCTGCCCGGGGCTCATCCCCCCGACAGTAGTCCCCGAAGCTGTGAAGGCTCGCCGGCTTCGAGCAGGGGGGGCCTTCGCAGTTTCATCCCCCTGAGAAGGCGGCATTTGTCGTTGGAGTTTCGTGGTCGCTGGGTTCGACGGCGCCACCCGTTTGCTGGTTTCTGGAAGACGAATCGAGGTGTCCCGCAATGGGGGGGAACCGAGAGATCTGCCGAATCTTGAAGGGGAGGAGTCGTGCCTCCTTGTTTTCGGCGTGCACGCCGCATGGCGTGCGGCCGCTGAATAAGTCTGACAGGCCACGCGCGCGACGGGACGTTACGGCGGGGTGGGGGCGCGCCACGCTACGCCCTCGGCTCGCGCGTGGGGATTTATTGCGGCAACTGCGGTTGGTTGCCCTTCTCTGGGCAGTTAATGGGCACGCAGATCGTGCCCCACTCGTTGCGGGGGAGTGGGAGAGGTGGGCGCAACTGATCCCACTTCCCCACGCCGAGCCGTGTGGTTATAAATTGGGGGAGGGGCGGTGAGAAACACTTTACGCTCGCACCTTCCCTCGCTTCCTTCTTCCTCTCGTCTCGCCCACAGCTCGCTGCACGCCGCCGCGCATCCGCTTGCTCCGAGCGACACGCCGCCGCCGCGCTACGCGAGCGACAACTTCTTTCGCATGTCGCACTGTCCTTCCCCACCGCATCCTCGAGATGGGGGTTTCATCGGAGGGGTCGGAGGTCACGGACGCCGACATTCAATATCTCCACGAGACCCGCCGGCTACAGTCGGCGGAGGACGTAGCCGCGCGTGCGCTTGGGCAGAGCGCTCGCCGACGCCGCGGAACGGCGAGCGCGTCGTCTTCCTCAACCACTTCCGCCGCGGGTTCGGCCTCCCCGCGAGCACCTTCTTTCGCTCCTTCCTCCCCTTCGGCTTGCAGCCGCATCACCTGGGCGCGAACGCCGTGGTGCAACTCGCGGCCTTCGTCACCCTTTGCGAGGGTTACTTGGGGGTGGAGCCGGTTCTGGATTTCTGGAACCTGCTCTTCTTCCTCAAGCAGCAGGGGCCAGGGACCGGAGCCATGGCGGACTGCGGGGCCACCTTGGTTTCGATCCGGTCCAACACCGGCTTCCCCAAGATGCTCCTGGAGGATTCCGCCAAGAACTGGCAGAATTCTTTCTTCTACGTGAGCAACGTCGGAGGGAGGAATGACGCCATCAACCTTCCCCTCTTCGTCAATGACCGGCCAGCCGCCATGATGAACTGGGGCTACTCGATCAAGAACCCGTCGCGGGGCCTGGCGAACCTGCAGGAGCGGCTCCGGATGATGACGATGCAGGAGGAGCTCAAGGGGACGGATCTTCTTGCCGCCTTCGTCTCAAGCCGCGTCTTGCCACTACAGCGTCGGGTCCATATCATCGGGCTGATGGGGGCCTCCAGGATCCTACCCGGATGTCGGTCGAGAGGCTGAACCAGGCGCAGGTGACCGAGTGTGTCAACGTCATCTCCAAGGCCAACCTTGGGGAGGACTGGGACTTCAGCAAGGCACCCTACAGCGCCCGGTACTCGGCTCCAGCGTTAGTTCTCCTCCCTTCCTTTTGTTTTAACTTTTCTTCCCCCGTCCTGACGCTCGACGGAACGGGGATGCAGATTGCGGGCGTTGAGATGGCTTGCCTGGCGGCGGAGGCCCAGGCCGCTAAGCGCCAAGCGCCGGCCAGCAGCGTAGTCGGTGACGCGCGCCACACGGTGAGGTCTCCGCGCCATGACCCCCTCCGGGATTGGTCGGACGATGATGTCATGGAGGTCCCGACACCGATCGTTGGTGCAGTGCCCGGGAGGGGAGGAGACGGTACCGTCAACCCCCCGAGGCGGCTGCAGAAGATGGCGGATGCCGGAACGTCTCGCGCGACCAGTCGGCCACACGGGAAGGAGGACGTAGCGGCGAGCTCGCTGCCCGTGAAGCGCGCTGCAGAGCCGGCAGCGGGTGGCAGGTCTGCCGTCAAGAAGAGGCGCCGCGTTGCGCCGGTCGCGCCCGCAAGTCCGGCCGTCCCGATGGTGATTGGGTAGGTTTTTCTGCCGCCTTCGGCGAGCTGACGAATGATGCCTTTTCTGTTTCTTAGCTTGCTTCTTGATCCAAGACACCGCTTCAGTTAGCGTTGGCGGCGACGGAGGCTGCGTCCGGGGGCAACTTCATGTTCCGTCGGTCTCGGAGGAGCGCCATCGATCCGCCCAAGGATCCGACCGCGGAGGATCTTGCCCTGGATCCGCAGGACACGGAGCGCTGCGGCTGGAGGGACTGGAACAAGGCCCTCCGGGAGATGGAGGAGGAGGACCGGGCATGGCCGATGGTGTCGGGGGACACGGCGGCCGGTGTGCCACCGATGGTGGAGGAGCGCGGCCTGGTTAGCCAGGCGGGCGCGGAGACAGCCGACCGGGAGGTCGTGGTGGTGGGTGATGACACCCCACCGCAGACCGGGGCGGCCGACCGGGTGGAGGAGAAGGAGGGCCGAGGCGGGGCCGCTCCAGAAGCGGCGCCAAAGGCGGCCTCAGATGAGGCACCGTAGATGGCGGCGGATGGGGCGCCGCCTTTGGCGCCCACGCCAGAGGGGACGCCGGCCGCGGGTGGCGCGACGAGCGGCGAGCACGCCCTTGCGGTGAGGCAGCCGCCGTTGGTGGTGCTGGGCGGTCATCAGGCCGCGGGGACACGACAGACCCGGGCCGGGGCTGACCCGCCCATCTTCGAACCCATGACACAGGAGGAGGCCACGATGGCGGCCGTGACCCAGCGCCTTCATGGGTGCGCGGTCCGGGTTCAGGCCTTTGTGCAGGCCGAATCCGAGTGGGGACGGGAGTTGGAGCGCGTCGTGCGCTTAAGTTTTCCTTTCTCTCAATTCTTTCCTTTCTTGCGGCTGAACAGTGGAGGCGCGCTAGCGCACCCACTTGGTGTAGCCCCCGATACTCGGGCCAACTTCGTAGTAGTTGGGTCGACTCTTCAAAATGCTTCATCTTGTGTTGACACTTGTTCCTTCACAACAACTCGATGCTTACCTTGTTGGCGTCTACAACCGGCTCGTGAGAAGCACCAAGAGGTCACGGCGTAGCTTGCCGCCAAGACGGGAGCGCTCCATCTTGCCGAAGGTAATATTTTTACATGCTCTCAGTGGGGGCGCGTGAGCGCACCTACTGGGTGTAGCCCCCGAGATTCGGTCCAACTGCGTAGCAGTTCGATTGAATCTTAAAAACATTCTTGTTCTTTTCTTCTATCTTGACTCTGATTGCTTGCTCGCGTGGCCGCTGCAGCCGAGGTGGCGAGGCTGAAGACGGAGGTCGCCAAGGTGGGTGAGGCCCAGCAAGCACTTGCCGAGGCCATCCAGTGGCGTAACCTGCTGGCCGACGATAAGAGCCGGCTGGAGGCCGGTGTGGAGCGCATGACGGCGGAGGCGGCCAATGCAGCAGAGGCCCGAAAGTCGCTTGTCGAGATCGGCGAGCAGCGCGATCAGCTGGTCGACGACAAGGGCCATCTGCAGGTTGAGGTCGATCGCCTGAAGGCGGAGGCCGTTAAGACGGTGGAGGCCCACCAGGCGGAGCTCCTCCACCTCAAGGGGGAGCATGAGAAGAAGGCGGCCGCTAAGGACGCCGAGCTGAAGGCGACCGTGGACACGGACGCCGAGTTGGGGAAGGCGCTAGAGACGCGCGATCGTGCCGGGAACTTGGCACGGCACGGTATGTTGCTTGAAGTGCAACACCTGGACGTAGCTTTCGCCAGTAAGTGCTGCTTTGTGGTTTCGCCGGGCTGAGAAGCCGGCTTCGATTTTTTTCGTTGTTGATCGTCTTGTTCTTTCTGCTTTGTAGGCCCCTTCAAGGATACGCAGAAGACAGCAAAGGGGGCCGTCTGCGCTCTGCGAACGCCGGCGGATCCCAACGCTGAGCTTGATCCCAACGTGCCTTGGAGCTTCACCGAGATCATGGGTGCCGCCCATGCCCGTCTAGTAATATATGAAAATTCACTAGTAATATATGAAATAGACAAAATAGGAGACTCTCTATCATGAAGAACATGGTGCTACTTTGAAGCACAAGTGTGGAAAGGGATAGTAACATTGTCCCTTCTCTCTTTTTCTCTCATTTTTTATTTATTTTGGAGACTCCTCCTTTTTTTGAGACTCTTTTCTCTTTTTTTGGCTCTTTGGCCTCTTTTATTTGGGCTCTTTTTGGCCTCTTTTATTTATAACCTCACATGGGACAATGTTCTAATAATGATAATCATCACACTTTATTTACTTACAACTCAAAATTAAAACTCGATGGTAAACTCAACATAATGATGGAACGGTGGAGTTACATGGCAATATATCTCGGAATGGCTATGAAAATGCCATTATAGGTAGGTATGGTGGCTGTTTTGAGGAAAGGTATAAGGTGGTTTTTATGTACCGACGAAAGTTGCGCGGTACTAGAGTGGCTAGCAAGGTGGAAGGGGGAGAGTGCGAATAATCCATGGACTCAACATTAGTCATAAAGAACTCACATACTTATTGCAAAAAGTTTATTAGCCCTCAAAGCAAAGTACTACTACGCATGCTCCTAGAGGAAGACAATCAAGAATAAATCGCGCTCCAACTTCATCACATAACTAGAAGACCATACGTGCATACTACGAGAATCACAAACCTTAACATAATTATTATTTTAACCACACAACATACTACTATCATGACTCTAGTATCACCATCTTAATATCTCAAAACAATTGCAAAGAATCAAACTTCTCATATATTCAATGCTCTTTATGAAAGTTTTTATTATACTCCCCCTTGGATGCCTATCATATTAGGACTAAATTCATAACCCAAGAAAATTACCATAATATAAATGAAGCATGAGAGTTCATAAATTTCTTCAAAATAAACATCACCGCCGTGCTCAAAAAGATATAATTGAAGCACTAGAGCAACTACCCTAGCTCAAAAGATATAAGTGAAGCACATACAATATTCTAATAAATTCACGATTAATGTGTGTCCCTCTCAAAAGGTGTGTATAGAAAGGATGATTGTGGCAAACCTAAAAGCAAAGACTAAAATCATACAAGGCGCTCCAAGCAAAACACATATCATGTGGTGAATAAAAATATAGCCTCAAGTAAATTTACCGATGGATTGAAGACGAAAGAGGGGATGCCATCCGGGGTATCCCCAAGCTTAGATGCTTGGTTGTCCTTGAATATTTCTTCGGGGTGCCTTGGGTATTCCCAAGATTAGGCTCTTGCCACTCCTTATTCCATAGTCCATCCAATCTTTACCCAAAACTTGAAAACTTCACAACACAAAACTCAACAGAAAACTCGTGAGATCCGTTAGTAAAACAAATTCAATCCTTATTTGTAGGTACTGTTGTGAACTCATTCTTATTTTATATTGGTGTAATATCTACTGTATTCTAACTTCTCCATGGTTCATACCCCCCATACTAGCCATAGATGCATCAAAATAAGCAAACAACACAATAAAAACAGAATATGTAGAAAACAGAACAGTCTGTAAAGATGTGAATTAAGGTGAAACCTTTGTACCTCTAAAAATTCTGAAAAATAGGAAAATGTGGGTAATTTGTAGATCAGAAACTTGTAAAAAAAGTCAGAGTTTTTTCACGTTCCATCAATCAGAAACAATTCTGACACTGGACGCAAAAGTTTCTATTTTCCAGAAAAAACCAATCTATTATCTTCCAAATCATCCCAAAGATCTTGTTTGGCACAAACACTAAATTAAAACATGAAAACACATCTAACCAGAGACTAGATGATAGATTTATTCAAGAACATCAAGAAAAAGGTAAAAAAACAAAAAAAATTGGGTTGACTCCCAACAAGGCCTGTTGTTTAACGCTCTTAGCTAAGCATAAAGCAATGATCTATGTATTGTCATCTTTGGTATTCAACCCATAAGTAGCCCTCATAATGGATTCATATGTTAACCTTATTTTCTTTCTAGGAAAGTGTTCCATGTCATTCCTTAATAGAAATTGAAATCTAATGTTTTCTTCTTTCATATCAATAATTGCATCAATCGTTCTAAGGAAAGGTCTACCAAGAATAATAGGGCATGTTGGATTGCAATCTATATCAATAACAATAAAATCTACGGGCACATAATTACTATTTGCAACAATAAGAACATCATTAATCCTTCTCATAGGTTTTTTAATAGTGGAATCCGCTAGATGCAAATTTAAAGAACAATCATCAAGTTTATGGAAACCTAACACATCACATAGATTTTTCGGAATTGTGGAAACACTAGCACCCAAATCACACAAAGCATTACACTCATAATCTTTAATATTCATTTTAATAGTAGGTTCCCAATCATCATAAAGTTTTCTAGGGATTGAAACTTCCTACTCAAGTTTTTCCTCGAAATATTTTATCATAGCATCAATAATATGTTTCGTAAAAGCCTTATTTTGATTATAAGCATGAGGAGAATTTAACATGGATTGCAACAAGGCAATACAATCTATCAAAGAACAACTATCATAATTAAATTCCTTGAAATCCAAAATAGTGGGTTCATTGCTAGCTAAAGTTTTGACCTCTCCAATCCCACTTTTTTCACTTTTTTCACAAAGATCATTATTCTTCAAATTATCGGGACGCCTTTTATCTAAAGTTGACTCATCTCCAGTCCCTTCTTTTTCAAGATCTATATTAGCAAACAAAGATTCAATAGGAGTCAAACCAAGCATCTTAAGATCTTCATCATTGTTAATAGTTTCATGTTTAGCAGCCATGTTATTTACCAACGTAGTCTGGTTGTCCGAAATTTGCCTCAATGGAGTTTCAACATTACAATTTGAGATTTAAGACCAGATATTTCCTTAGTAACATCATCAAGATCCTTATTGATATATTCTGGAAAAGCTTTTTGTTCTTTAAGCTCGTTACGAAAGAAACTATTCTGCTCAAGTTGTAAAAACATACAACTTTCTTAGTTTTTTTTCAATTTCTCCCAGCTTCCTAAGGTAATGATCAAGATCGCTGAGTTGAGACATAATGGCAAAGAAATCTAGCACACGAGCAAAAAAGACGAACGGGGAAATGGCGAATAAAAAGGCAAATATTTTTGTATTTTTCTGAAACCCTTTTAGAAGTGGGGGAGATGAAAACGAGAGGCAAATGGCAAATAATGTAAGTGCAAGAGATGAAAGTTTATGACAAGTACCTGGTAGGCTTGATGTAGACCTCCCCGACAATGGCGCCAGAAATTTTTCTTGCTACTTAAGTGCTCATGAATTGAATTGAAATTAACACAACTACAAGTGCAATATAGTTTACTACACATGCTTTTATAGACAGAAACAAAACACATCTTATTAATTTGGCAGATTCGCACATCTAACCAAAGGCCTTTCAGGCAAAAGAAAACATGTTCAGTTAAGAAGATGATATATCCACACATGCAACCCATCACTAGTAGAAAATAGGGCTTTGGTTTGGGTCTGGCAAGCCCATTAGTCCCGGTTCACTCACGAACCGGGACCCATGGGGGCATACATTCCGGTTCGTGTGCCCAGGGGGACGGCCGGGCCTCGTGGGGCATCTGTCCCGGTTGGTTAGGACCCATTTGTCCCGATTCCAGGCACGAACCGGGACCAATGGGCCTCGCTCCTGGCCCACACCCATTGGTCCCGGTTCTTGTCTGGAACCGGGACAAATGGGTGGCCTTTAGACCCGGTTCCTGATACGAACCGGGACCAATGAGTTTCCTATATATAACCCCTCGCCCACCACTCCACTGCTCTGTTTTTTCTGGCCGACCAGGGGGAGCTTTGTGGTGTTCTAGCTAGATCACCTCCTATGCACAGGAGGTGTTCGATGAAATGCTCGAGCCACACTAGTTAAGCTTTTTTCCTCTCGAAGCTCGAACTCCAATCTCCATTTTCTCCGAGATTTGTCTAGGTTTAGCGGTCCGTCACGTCCCGTCCCCGTCTTCACCGCCGTCGATCGCCCCCGCCGATCTCGTCACCAGCACCACCGTGGTGAGCCTCTTGTTCTGTTCATGCTTTTCTTACTTTTATTATTGCTTGTTATTATTGCTTTAGATAGATATTTGTCTAATTTTCTTACGTTTATTATTGCTTGTTATTATATAGTGCGATGGTTTTGATATCCGCCCACGTCGGCCCTCGTCCTGTCTATGATTCGGATGTGGTATATTATCTTTAATTTATAACTATTTGTTTTAGTGTTTATGACAATTATGCCGACCAACCTGACATAGATGTTTTTATATGTCTAGGAGGTAGTTGAACCGGAAATTCCAACCGACCCTCTTGTGGAGAGGTTAAATTTAGTTGAAAAGGAAAACATTTCTTGAAGAAAAAATTGGAAAAAACGGAGGAGGAGAAGATGGAATTGGAGTTGCATGTTGCGGAAGTCGTCGATGATCACAAGATCAAGATGGACCCTATTGTCAAGAGGTTAAATTTAGTTGAAGAAGAAAACAATTACTTGAAGGAAAAACTAAAAAAATTGAGGAGGAGAAGATGATATTGGAGTTGCATGTTGCGGATATAGTTGATGATCACAAGATCAAGGGATGCCATGCGCTTGAAGATTAGAAATATTAGAAAATATGCCATTTATACCGAGGATTGGTATCATTATGTCGTTGGATCAATTGTTACCTTGGTTGTGATTATGATCGCATTTGTTGTTGCGTTGAAATGTTCTACATAGTTTCAATGTATGGTTTAATTAGATGCTCTAGAGATATGCATGTACTTTGAATGGCATGTGATGATGAACTTATATTAATTTGATCACTTATCTATCCATGATATTCTGTAATGGTTTTTCACACGCTTAATTATATATCGTGGGAGTGGAGGGCAAGACAGACATCCAGGGTCTTATAACTTTTCAATTTCAGGGTCCTTATAGCTCAAAAAATTCAGTAAATGCATGAAAATAGCAAATGAAGTCAGAAATGGTGGAAAATTGATGATGTTGCTTTGAATGGTGCATTTTGAACACAGAAAAAGTCTGTAGTTCAAATAAGTTCGAAAAAATGAAATCCCTTTGTAACACACGAGTTTTCGTCTGAAACCCTGATACCTCGAAAGAGATTGTCCGTTTTGTACACGAAGTGCACCCAGTTTTTGTCGTAACCCTCTCTACTTTTTTGCACATGCTATGTGGGTGAAATGATGATACCATGCCAACTTTCAACATTTTCATCGTTCATTTGAAATGCTTTTCAATTTCAGGGTCATTTAGCTCAAAAAATTCAGTAAATGCATGAAAAATAGCAAATGAAGTCAGAAATGGTTGAAAATTGATGATGTGGCTTTGAATGGTGCATTTTGAACACGAAAAAAGTATGTAGTTCAAATAAGTTCAAATAAATGAAATCCCTTTGTAACAGACGAGTTTTCATCTGAAACCCTGATACCTCGGAAGAGATTGTCCGTTTTGTACATGAAGTGCATCCAGTTTTTGCCGTAACCCTCTCTACTTTTTTGCACATGCTATGTGGGTGAAATGATGAAACCATGCCAACTTTCAACCTTTTCAGAGTTCATTTGAAATGATTTTCAATTTCAAGGTCATTTAGCTCACAAAATTCAGTAAATGCATGAAAAATAGCAAATGAAGTCAGAAATGGTTGAAAGTTGATGATGTGGCTTTGAATGGTGCATTTTGAACACAGAAAAAGTCTGTAGTTCAAATAAGTTCAAAAAAATGAAATCCCTTTGTAATAGACGAGTTTTCGTTTGAAACCCTCATACCTCGAAAGAGATTTACGTTTTGTACACGAAGTGCATCCAGTTTTTGCCGTAACCCTCTCTACTTTTTTGCACATGCTATGTGGATGAAATGATGATACCATGCCAACTTTCAACCTTTTCGGAGTTCATTTGAAATGTTTTCAATTTCAGGGTCATTTAGCTCAAAGAATGAACTAATATAAAAAAGAATGAACTGGAAAACTTTTATGAAACTCTAATAACAAAAATAATAAACTAAAAGAATGAACTAGAAAACTTTAATGAAACTCTAATAGAAAAGAGAATGAACTAGAAAACTTTAATGAAACTCTAATAGCTAAAGGAATCAACGAAAAAGCTTTTATAATTAAACCTCTATTATTATTGAAACTAAAATTATATAAAATTTATGCAACTAAAATTATCAATGTATTTTCTGTTCGAAACATTAAAAGCAAATATAATTTTCATAAAATAAATAAAATAAGCAAAAAATAAAATAAAATAAATAAGTAGAATAAAAATAAAATAAATAAGTAGAAACAAAATAAACTTTAATAAAATAAAATAAATAAACATTAATAAAAATAAATAAAAATAGCAATAGTAAGTATTCTTTTGATAGTAGAAACAAAATTAAAAAAATAAAACAATAAAGAAAAAATGGAACAAAAAAAAATGACACCTACTGGGCCACCACGGCCTGAATACGACTAGAAACCCACCCGTGGGCCAGGATTCAGGCCCGCGGAAGGCCCACAGGCAGATGCAGTGTGTTTAGGCCCGTAGGCCTGCATTAGAGAGGAGCTCGACATAGAAGGGGCAGCGGCACTTATAAACCGGTCGCGACATCTCTCAGCTAGCGAGGTGGGACTAAACTCCCACCGCACGCGGCTGCGCGAGGTCATTGGTCCCGGTTGGTCCCACGAATCGGGACTAAAGGGTTGCATTGGTACCGGTTCGTCAAACAAATCAGGACCAATCCCCACCTTTAATCTCGGTTGGTGCCACCAACCGGGACCAATGTCCTCTTTTTTCTGCCCTTTGGGCTGCTGAAAACTGGTCTTTTGCCCCGGTTGGTGCCACGAACCGGGACTGACGGGGCCATTGATCCCGGTTGGTGCCACGAACCGGGACCAATTCGTTTGCTATATAAGCAACACTTGGGAAATTTTCAGATTTCCATCGTCAGTTTGCCCCCGACGCTGCCAGGCTGCCCGTCGATCGAGCTCGCCGTCGATGTCGTCGCCGCCTCTGCCCCGACCTTGCCGTCAACGCCCTCTGCCCCGACCTCGCCGTCGACGCCCTCTGCCCCGACCTCGCCGTCGACGCCCTCTTGCCCCAACCTCGCCGTCGCCGCCCAGCAGTGAGCACTCCGGCCCCCTTCCCCCCCGCCGCCGCCCCTGCCTGCTCTGCTCCTCTGCGCCGCCACCCCTGCCGCACGCCGCCGCCGCCGCCCCGGCCTGCTCTGTTCTGCTCTGCTTTTCTTGTTCATTAATTGATGTAT
>LR738713.1:593185837-593212483 GCA_902687465.1 Secale cereale
CCCCCCTTCAGAAAAAAACAAAAGAAAAGCCTTAGCCCCATGGGACAAAAATCAAGCTTATTTGTCCCGGTTGGTGCTACCAACCGAGACAAAAGCCCCCCTGCCAGCGCAAGCCGCAATTGCCACGTGGAGGGCCCTTTGTCCCGGTTGGTATAAGAACTGGGACTAATGGTCTAGGGCATTTGTATCGACCGTTCAGTCCCGGTTCCCCAACCGGGACAAATGGCCCTTACGAACCAGGACAAATGGCCCTTTTTGCACTAGTGCATGGAACACCTAGGCGCCGACGATGACTGGAGGAGCGGTACCTCCAGCAGCTGCAAGCATGCCTACATCGCGTAACTAGTGGTCCCCAACCAGTTATCGACTTCAGGGAAAGAGCCCACGCCGTCCAAACTAGTACCACCGGCGACGCCGTCACCGCCGCCACCCATACCGCCGCCGCCCCGGTCCGGAATCATCAACGCCATGGCGGCCGCCACCTAGGTTAGAGAGAGGGAGAGCTAAGCGAGGAGGGCGAGAGCGAACTGCAAGAGGGGAATGGCTCAGATCTTGACCGCACCCGGCCGACAGTCGTGTCCCGTCGGCAAACGCGCCGTTAACACGCGGGCGTGCACGGTTGGCTACAGTGGCAACTGATTTGTGGGCCCAACTGGTTAGTTTGGTGCTTAGAGTGGGCGAAGCAGGCGGTTATCTGACATGGTAGTTTTTTGCCACGGTTTAGGAAAAAAAGTGGTAATTTTTTGCACAAATTTGTAAAGTGGTAGTTTCTGGGCACATTTCCACGAAATGTGGTAGTTTAGTTTTAAATACTCACTTCTGTCAGATAAAAGTGAACAAGGGAACTCATACTTTGCCTTCTCGGATGGAAGTGTAATGGTAAGTTTTTCCATCACTGGTGTAATAGCAATCTGAAGCCAATCATTGAGACGATTGTAAAATCTGGTATTATAAGGACCATAGAATTCAAGCTCGAATGTCTTCACACCCACGTCTCTATGATTTGCCAGAACACGGTCAATATTGTTGTTGTATTCTTTTCTATTTACTAGCAAAAGGGTCCGTACGTTGCAACGGGGTTCGAATCAATCTACTGAGATCATATAATGTATAGCCCACCTTGTTTATTCGAAATCAAATAAAACTGACCACTGGTTGCACTTAACAATTATTCATGCTAATATAATACATTTAGTTGATGGCTTACATGAGACAAGCTTTAGAGACAACAGTTTATTCCAAAAATCTTAGTTTAATTTTAGCATTTGAAACTTTCATTATTCGTCGCATAATTAAATACAAATTGTGACTCTGTTTTTGTTTGGAATTTTCATTTTAGACCAACAATACATTAACCATTAAATTGGAAATTGTTCTTCTGAAATTAGTATGACATGTGACTGCTCCAGCAGAATACATAAACCAATTTAATATAAATAACACAACAAACAATTACAAAAAACAGGTGGGCTACTTAGCCATGTAATCTACGATCTGCCTTGAGCTGTAATGCAACATGCCCGTACGGGAGAAATAAAATCCTTGGCGTAATAATATTGTTTAAGACGCTCCACGGGTACATGCCCATCATTGTGAATGCCACGTGTCATCCATCAGGGTGGGTCTCACCTGCTAATCGTGAGAACTGGTTTCATATAATTTTTTTCCAAACCAGGTCTCACGGGTTAGCAGGTGAGAACTATCCTGATGGATGACACGTGGCATTCACAAATCACAAAGCATCTACCCCATCCCCACCTGAAATCAGGGGTGGAGAGATTAGATGCTTTGTGATTTGTGAATGCCACGTGTCATCCATCATGGCGGGTCTCACCTGCTAATCGTGAGACCTGGTCTCATACAAAATTTTTCCGGCTGACTGCATCATCACAAACGGGTTCAAGCGGACATCCCGCATTGTCCAACGGGCGTCGCAACATCCCGCCTATGCTGCATCCAATGAAAATACAGAGTAACTCGTACTACCAGCCTACTCTCTCTGATCGGGAGAATCCACAAGCAGCTACCAAGCAAACTCTTCGTCATTGATTCAACGATTCAACTTGATTGCATGGAGTTAAACCCGTATACAACGCCAACGCTGGCCGTCGATGTCTTGTCAGGCGTAAGTACATCCCCTGTCCATCCTCAACAGGATCACATACCACTACCAGATTCAGATGGCCACCATGTACGCCTTCGCCGATGCCGGCTCCACCGCCACCGAGAAGGGCCGCGCGGCTGTGCTCGCACAGTATTGCGTCTTTGCCGGCCAGTGATGGCTTCTCGCCCCTCGTTGGTTACCCCAAGTGGAAGGTTTGAGATGCAGTGTAGCGGAAGTTTTCCCTTGGCAAAGATACCAAGGATCGATTTCCCCTGAGACTCCCAGTTTCAACAAGAAGGTGTCAACTGCTAACAGCGCCAGATATTAGCAATCAACGTGGACCTGCACACAGATACAAATAACTTTGCTCCCAACGAGTACAGAGAGGTTGTCAATCCCTCCGGCATTGTCGTTTACAAAGGATCAAACGCAAGTGATAATAGTGATAGGTTTTGCTGCAAATAGTAAATAAAAGCGGAAAGTAAATAGCGGATGTGATCAGTGATGGTAATATGGACCGGGGTCCCATGATGTTCACTAGTGATGTCTCTCTCCCAAAAGACGATAAAACAGCTATGTGAGGTAAACGAATTACAGCTGGGCAATTGACAGAATTATGTGCGCAAACCAATGCTAACTATGTTGCAAGAAATGTAGAGGTTCAAAGCATGGGCGGTACGCCAATGCAAGTAGACCGAAATCCGTCTGCATCTACTACTAAGCATCCACCTTGAGATATCTATCCAGAACATCTCGCTAGTATTAAGTTGCGAGTCCCACCCATAGTGTAAACTCAAAGCAACAGACAACTGCATTAAAAGAACTTTGCGTAAAGTAAACAATCCTTGCACCCGCGGGCACAAGCACCGTTGTTTTCCCCCTTGTGGCAACAGCACATCCCCTAGACTCATGTTTCTGTCACTCAAGCTAGTCATCGAGGGGCATGAACCCACAATCAAGCATAACGTTCCCTCTTGGAGTCACTACCTACTACTTGGCCAAAGCAATAAATAACAACGAAGAACATGCAAGAATTACTTACGAATATAAATATAAAAGAGGTAGATCAAATATATTACTCAAACACAATCTGAACATAATCTCACAATCCATCGGATCCCAGCAAACTCAACATAGCAACAGCATAAGGATTACATATGTGCCTCGATCATGTAGGGCAGCTCATGAGGTCTAATTAGTGAAGCACAAGAACGGGAGGAGAACATCACATAGCTACTGGTCATGGACCCATGGTCCAAGGGAGACTACTCACAACTCATCCGGGAGGCGTCCATGGTGGTGGAGAGGCTCCCGGTGGTGATCCTCCCCTCTGACAGGGTGCCGGGAAGAGTTCTCCTGGTGCTCTCGATCTTGGAAGCGCGGCGGCGGCGGAACAGAGATGAGATCGCGAAAAAGGGTTCCCGTCTTGAGGGTTTCGGGACACGATATAAATATATGCCAAAGGGGGCATCAGCGGAGGCCTGGGGGGCCCAGGCGCCCCCCCCGGCGCGGCCAGGAGGGGGGCCGCGCCACCAGGGCGCCTGGAGCCCTGGTGGCCCCCCTCCGGCTCTACTTTGGGTGCCGGGAAGCTTCTGGAACGCTGATTTTTTATATAATTTTTCCGGGATTTTTCTGGCCGTTTTCGTAATGGGAAAACCTGAAATACAAAAACAGCAGAAAACATAAACTGGCACTGGGGTTCACTGAGTTAATAGGTTAGTCCAAATATGATCAAAAGTGTATGGAAGTGTATAAATATCATAGCAATATCACCCAAAAGAGGCATGGAGCAAGCAGAAATTATAGATACGTTTTGGACGTATCAACATCCCCAAGCTTAATTCCTGCTCGTCCTCGAGTAGGTAAATGATAACAAGAATAATTTCTGTGGTGACATGCTATTAACCATATAGGACTTTTCGTAGTCATATGACAAAAGCTTACTGAGACAATGAATCTTTAGTAATTAAGTTGCCTCATGAGAAAATCACAAAGAACTGAAAGTTTTACAATATGATACTGAAACATCAAATAGATTTGTAATGAGCATGGTGTGCAAATATGATAAAGTGATATCTCGCTTGCCCCCTTTAGTGAAGCAAAACATAAATGCAGGGGCACCTCCAAGGTTTAAGTGATGACTAGATACAATAATTTCAGAATAAACGATATCATAATCATGCAAAAGACAATGCTACTTTGGGACAATGCACATTACACTCAGAATGACAATCATGCTCTCAGTAGTTGGTGCTTTAAAAGAAGGTGGAGACTCTCGAACCGTGGCTTTTGTTGGCAAGGTTGAAAACCCATAGTCGGAAACAAAGACAAAGCATGTACCAGAGCTCTTGGTTTTAAAAACAGAGGTAATAATATATTTTTTTAGATCATGCATGTTTCGTCAACGAATGCTAGCAGACAACTCAATTACTTCTTGAGATGGACAAGTTTCGAGGAACGGCTCCCGAATGAGGATGATCACATCCTCTTAATCTCCTTTGTTTATCACTGCCAAAGTTTTCTGATTTCTCATGAACAAAGCGTGAAGGAGGGTTTGTTTGTTATATTATTTTTGAGCCGGGCGCACTCAATGCCAGTTCCTTCTCGTATTATGGGTTTGCACATTAGACATGCAATCCCGGGGTGAAGCTTGTCCAACTTAAAAAGATCATGAATTAACTACTACTTCCTCATGGACTTAAAACAGAGGCACAAAACAGAAATGCTTTTCTTTGAATAATTTCGAGATGGTACATGAAAGTCTTCGTTAGGAATGGCAGGTAAATACCATGTATAGGAAGGTATGGTGGACTCATATGGCATAACTGGTTTAAAGGATTTTGGATGCACAAGCAGTTAGTCCGCTTAGTACAGGTGGAGGTTAGTAAAAGACTAGGAGTGACCAACTAAAAGAGCAATGACGGTCATAATCATGCAGAGCGACAAAGCAACATTGAATCAGGCATGGAAGTTATATCGCTACTCAGAAACAAAAGATCATCAAGGCTTGACAGACTTTCTTTACAGTCTTAAATATGCGTGAGCATACGCCAAGTCAATCAAAATAAATTCTTGAAGGAAGATATTACTAAACCATACCACATCATAGGCAAACAAATCATGTTGGTACTCCAATAACACATTGGGAACCCCCCAGCTATTTGAGACTAACCATAAGAAAACATGAACTACTAAGCACCATTATGCACGTAGCATTTTTATCATAGACATATCAACCAATGCAACAGAAGCAAACTCTCTTAATAAGATAAGCATGATAACTAAAGAGAGTTCAAGCAACCAACTAAACAAAAGCTCTTTAAAAAGATAAGCATGAATACTAAGAGCTGAACATGATAGTAGCTATTGAAAGACAAAGAACACACACAGCAAAGATAGACATGAAAATTCTATGTTATGTTCTAGGTAGAAGTGGAGCGTGTTTCTCTCCCACACAAAGAAAGCTGAGTTCCGACTCGTTATGAAAAGCTAAAGAAAACTAAAAAGGAAACTAAAAGCAAGACTCTCCAAGCATAGCACATAACACATGAAGTGATAAAAATATAGTGGAACGAAAGACGAACTGATAATGTTGATGGAGAAGGGGATGCACGGGGGCATCCCCAAGCTTAGAGGCTTGAGTCTTCTTGAATATTTCTTGGGGGTGCATGGGGGCATCCCCAAGCTTGAGCGTTTGACACTCCTGAATCTTTTTATCATCTTCCCTCGCACACTTGAAAACTCCCTTCATACATAACTCATCATAATCTGATTAGCGAGGTTAGTACCCATAATAAAATAATTGTTCCTTGCTGGAAATAAAGATATTCTTGAAGGTCTACTGTTTCTCAAGATTGCCAAAAGGTTTTTGCAAAGAAAAAGCAAGCTCAAGGTTTGCAAAATGAAGGAAATGCAAAACATGACAGAATCTGTGAAAAACAGAACAGCAGGTAGTAAATGATTTTTTCGGGGCACTTCTGCAACTCTAATCAAAAAACTCAGAACAGACGCACGAAAGACAATTGTATAAAGCACGCTTTTGAAAAAATTCATACCAAAAAGATGATCTGGTGATTTTATACGAATTTTTCTATCCAAGGACAGAATCTGTTTCCTGGACAGCACGTCACAACTTTTGAACTTTCTTGCAATCAGAGGCTAAACTTGGCACAAAGCTGAAAAGAAAAGATACAATGATGATGCTACTGTAGTAACAAACATCAAGACCACTAAAACTGAAAGAACAAACTGAAAGCAAAGATAACAAGGGTTGTCTCCCTAGAGCTCTTTCTTTATAGCCATAAAGATAGGCTTAAGACTTTAATGATGCTCTCGTAGGAATAAGAGTTGAAGAACAAAAGAGAGCATCAAGAAGCAAATACCAAACACATTTAAGCCTAACATGCTTCCTATGCATAGGAATATTGCAATAGAATAATTCATTGAAGCACAAAGCAATAAGCATAAGAAGACAAAACAAGTGCAGCTTCAAAACCTTCAACATAAAGAGAGGAAACTTCTTATTATTAAGATATTTAGAACAATGTCTCCCTCTCTCATTATAAATTTCAGTGGCATCATGGATGAACTCAACAATATAACTATCACATAAGGCATTATTTCCATGATCCAAAATCATAAAAGTGTCATTACTCTTCATATAAGCAAAATCTTTCTTATTAGGAATAGTGAGAGTAAGACTATCATAACCATCATCATATTTAGGAGGCATATCATAATCATAATAAATTTTATCCTCAATAGTAGGTGGACTAAAAAGCTCACATTTATCATTGTAATCATCATATATAGGAAGCAAAGTACTATCAAAGTAAATTTTCTCTTCAAAAGTTGGGGGACTAAAAATATCATGTTCATCAAACGTGTCATCCCCAAGCTTAGAGCTTTCCATGTCATTAGCAATATTGATATTCAAAGAAAGCATACTAATAACATCACCGCAATCATGATTGTTATGCAAATAATAAAGTTCCATAGGTTTTTTAATTTTCTCTTCAAACACATCATGTCCCAAAGCAAGGTAGAGCTTATAAAGCTCTCTCATATTTTTGTTGTTTTCCATTAAGCAAAGCTAGTGAAAAGACATAAAGAAAACTGAAAGGTAAACTAACAAGACTAAAAAGCAAAGATAAAAGATAGCGTGCAACTCCCCTATCTTGAAGAGTGGAGTCCCCGGCAACGGCGCCAGAAAACTTTGCTTGATGGCTTCTTGCCCCTCGTTTGTTACCCCAAGTGGAAGGTTTGAGATGCAGTGTAGCGGAAGTTTTCCCTTGGCAAAGATACCAAGGATCGATTTCCCCTGAGACTCCCAGTTTCAACAAGAAGGTGTCAACTGCTAACGGCGTCAGATATTAGCAATCAACGTGGACCTGCACACAGATACAAATAACTTTGCTCCCAACGAGTACAGAGAGGTTGTCAATCCCTCCGGCCTTGTCGTTTACAAAGGATCAAACGCAAGTGATAATAGTGATAGGTTTTGCTGCAAATAGTAAATAAAAGCGGAAAGTAAATAGCGGATGTGATCAGTGATGGTAATATGGACCGGGGTCCCATGGTGTTCACTAGTGATGTCTCTCTCCCAAAAGACGATAAAACAGCTATGTGAGGTAAACGAATTACAGCTGGGCAATTGACAGAATTATGTGCGCAAACCAATGCTAACTATGTTGCAAGAAAGGTAGAGGTTCAAAGCATGGGCGGTACGCCAAGGCAAGTAGACCGAAATCCATCTGCATCTACTACTAATCATCCACCTTGAGATATCTATCCAGAACATCTCGCTGGTATTAAGTTGCGAGTCCCACCCATAGTGTAAACTCAAAGCAACAGACAACTGCATTAAAAGAACTTTGCGTAAAGTAAACAATCCTTGCACCCGCGGGCCAAGCACCGTTGTTTTCCCCCTTGTGGCAACAGCACATCCCCTAGACTCATGTTTCTGTCACTCAAGCTAGTCATCGAGGGGCATGAACCCACAATCAAGCATAACGTTCCCTCTTGGAGTCACTACCTACTACTTGGCCAAAGCAATAAATAACAATGGAGAACATGCAAGAATTACTTACGAACATAAATATAAAAGAGGTAGATCAAATATATTACTCAAACACAATCTGAACATAATCTCACAATCCATCGGATCCCAGCAAACTCAACATAGCAACAGCATAAGGATTACATATGTGCCTCGATCATGTAGGGCAGCTCAAGAGGTCTAATTAGTGAAGCACAAGAACGGGAGGAGAACATCACATAGCTACTGGTCATGGACCCATGGTCCAAGGGAGACTACTCACAACTCATCCGGGAGGCGTCCATGGTGGTGGAGAGGCTCCCGGTGGTGATCCTCCCCTCCGGCAGGGTGCCGGGAAGAGTTCTCCTGGTGCTCCCGATCTTGGAAGCGCGGCGGCGGCGGAACAGAGATGAGATGGCGAAAAAGGGTTCTCGTCTCGAGGGTTTCGGGACACGATATAAATATATGCCAAAGGGGGGCATCAGCGGAGGCCTGGGGGGCCCAGGCGCCCCCCCGGCGCGGCCAGGAGGGGGGCCGCGCCACCAGGGCGCCTGGAGCCCTAGTGGCCCCCCTCCGGCTCTACTTCGGGTGCCGGGAAGCTTCTGGAACGCTGATTTTTTATATAATTTTTCCGGGATTTTTCTGGCAGTTTTCGTAATGGGAAAACCTGAAATACAAAAACAGCAGAAAACAGAAACTAGCACTGGGGTGCACTGAGTTAATAGGTTAGTCCAAATATGATCAAAAGTGTATGGAAGTGTATAAATATCATAGCAATATCACCCAAAAGAGGCATGGAGCAAGCATAAATTATAGATACGTTTTGGACGTATCAGCCAGCTCCGCAAGTGTCCCGGCAACGTGCCGGTGTGGGGTCCTAAACGACCGCAGCATGCGTGCGCTCCTCCAGTCCTCAGTACGTGCCCAACCGCAAAGTTTGCGGCTATCCGCGACATGGAAAGAGAGAAGCTGGTGGCGGACTGTGCTGCTGGTACCTGAGTTCCTCTGCTCTGTGTTGTGTTCGTCGCCAGCAGCACCATCGTCCAACACCCCGCCGACCGACGAACCCCGCCATCCGCCGTGTCCGGAGCTGGCCTCCACTCTAGATATATCGTCCCCATCAACACAAGCCACCGCACCCTCCTGATCGCCAGTCCCGATGTGCAGCCGCTGCCGACATAGTCTACCTCGATCACCGCCCCGGTCCCTCCCTGCCTGCCTCTATGTGGTGTGTTCGTCGCCGGCAGCACGAGCACCCAGCCTACCGTCGAATCTCTCCATCCGCCGCGTCTGGATTGTCCCCTCCTTGCCTCTATGTTATATTTTCTTCTTTTTGAGTGGGATTTATCGGATCTCTTTTGGCTGATTTTATTTAAAGAAGCGGACTAATAGAAATCGAATTTCATGCTATCATAGTACCGTGCGGCTGGCTACTTCCCCGTAGATGGAAGCCGAGGTTGGGAGTTTGATTCACAATTGGATTGGATTAGTTTTCATTCTTTTTCCGCCCTGACGGTAGCAGGAGCCGGCCATCAGGAATCCTTTTTCTACCTTGACGATGTGGCTCAGGTAACGTGCGGAACTTTAGGTTGAGGCCCAGCCTGTTGGGCGCGTAGCGGCTTTCGGACTAAATTTTCTTAGACGACGGATAAAAATTCCATAAAATTAGTACCACCTCGCTTATATTACGATTTTGTCCATACAAACTGTAAAAGCGTATTATGATATGAGAAGAAAGTGTATTGTGACGATGAATTCGACAAAGTCAATCCGTGCTTTATTATTACTAGCAAAATATACCCGTGCGTTGCAACGGGAGAAAAACAATACTACACATCCTTGGCAAGCATTGCTTAAGACCTCATGAATGTGCACCTCTCTATTTCACCACTACCCCATTTTAGTTTTTTTAAAGCACCACCCCATTTTGAAAATAATATCTAGCTCGATTTTATTAGGTCAGATTCTAATTGGTCAATTATCTTTTTTACCGATAAACAATTTAATTCCTCTAAGAAATATTTAATAATTTTTTGTTCATTCCTTTGAATAGTATAAGACTTGCCTTTTATGATGCTTGGATTGGATGGTGAACTCCAAAAAGTCACGTCATCTCTTCTTCCTAATGTCTACCCCTTTGTTAGTGTCATGAAGATGAGATCTTATTTTAATTACTGAGTTATCACCAGGAGAAATACACATGCGCATGTGCTCACTCTTAATAATCTCAGACGACCATTGCATCGACATCCAATTGTTTTCAATCTGCTACACAAATTAGCTTTCTTGGAATAGTAAATAAATAGCATATAAGATTATTTCCAGTTTGCAAAAAAGCTATCAAACTACTGGATGAGATGAAGTGCTGGAAAATCTAGGAGAACTATTCGATTGAAGCTATCAGAAATGATTTGTGAAGTATGTTAAGTTGGCAAAAGGGAATAAAATCGTCCAGTAGTTCGGTTCACATGAAATAAATCCACATATTTGGCATGTTGCGGATGGTTTACCTATGTTAACTAAGAAATTGATATTACCAAATAGTTGTATTTTTTGTCAAGGAAAAACAAACAAAATCTTACCACAAGGAGGTTACTTTTGACAAAGAAAGAGAAATAAGAGATTACTTCCTACACAGAAGGAGAAATCTAACCCCAATTCCTTTTATAATGTGCAGCTCATCCCTTCTGAATTCGATCATTCCTTAAATTTAAATAGTCAACACAACATCAATTCCATTTACTAGTTCCTTTAATACCTCCTGAAATCAAGCTACTCGAATTTAAATATCGGGACACAACCTCAAATCTAGCAGCGTATCCTCCGTGGGATCCATCTTCCTTTAGTACCTCCTGAGATCAAGCTACTTGAATTTAAATACCAGGAGACAACCTCTAGCAGCGTCTACATCCTCCCTGGGATCCATCTTTTTTTCCTTTATGATTTGGAGCTTGCACAATTCACTCCTCATCTCCTTCCCATCTCGAACTCGCGCAGCCACCGCCGCCGCTAGGGGCTGATCTCCCTCCTCCGGCCACCTCCGGCCCAGCCAAGCACAGATCCGGAATCCTCCAGATGTCCTCTCTCCATCCATCCCGAAGCCCGTCGCGACCCCCTCCTTCTCACGATCCCCTCCCTCTCGCGACCCCCTCGCGCCGCCACCCAGGGCGACGCCAGGGGGACCTAATTCCTTGCGCCCCCAGCCTTCCCGCGAGGCAGATCGCTGCCGCCGCTCCCGCCGGCACTGGTCGCGGGGGTGGCGGCGACCGACGCCTAAACGGCTAGGGCAGGAGGGAAGCGACGGATCTCCCATCAGGCGGCTGGGGCGCCTAATGCGGGGTCTTCGCGCGGCAGCCACGACGGCGTCCTGGCTGTGCGGCGGCAGCCGGCGAACCCAGGGCTGACGAGGTCCTCCGATGGGATTCTCCGCTATGCGATGGGCGGAGGCGGTGGCCGTGGATCTGCCGTCCCGGCCAGATCCGTCGTGGTTCGGCTATGGCCGGCCGACGGCGCGTGATGGGGCCGGGCTGGGGTGGCCGGAGGTCCTCAACCGGCTTTCCGACGGCACTATACGTCTTCATGGCGAGGTTCTGCTCGGTTTCAGCCAGCCGTGAGACCGGGACAACGTGGCTTCCGGTGAAAATCGCGCCTGACTGCTTTCTTGGTGGACAATGATGGCGTCGCAGACGTCGTTCCTTTGTTGAGGCATCGTCGTTGCAGGTCACGTCAACCTGACCGGGAAGTTTCGGGGGAAACTGTAGATCTGGGTCTACCGGATCGGACGACGACGGCGCCTTCGGTGTCGTTCTCCATCCTAGGGGCATCGTTTTGGAGCAAGTGCTGGTTGGTGGGGACAAGAAGAGGAGCGCTGATTTATCTTGCCCATTGATGATGGCGGATCTCGGCGGCATGGCGCAGTGAAGACTCGGCGCCCGATGCGCGGAGATGGACTCGCGCAGGAGGGTAACACTGTCTGGCATCATGGCGGCGTCGGTGGCAGCTAGACCGGGCAAGGTAGATGCAACAGTACAACTCTGAAGATGGATTGGTGACAGGTGGCTGCGGCGGCCTCATACCCGACATGCGTCCTGGTTAAGGAGCACGCCGGACTGGTGGGTGCCCATACCCGCAGGCGTCCTGGTTGGGACCTCAGGTCTTAGATGTTAGGTTTGTTTGCGAGGTCTGTTTGGTATTAGGCCGAGACTATCAGCACCCCTTCATCAACTGGATAGGAGTAACGACAGATGCTGCTTAGACGGTGACTTTAGTCTTACTGTTGTATGACTTTGTAAGGTCTTGTGTTAATAATTAATAAAATGGTTGTATGCATTGTCCAGATGCAGAGGCCGGGTGTCTTCCTCCTTTTCTGAAAAAAAACAATTCACTCTGTTGTATATAAATTGATGAAAATTGTTTGAAGGAGTGAAGTATCATTACTCGGTTAGTACTCAGTACAAAAATACATGGGTAGATGGGATGGTTTGTTGTCCCATGTTATGGGCCAGCCACCTGGGTTCGACTTCTGTTTTGGATGGAATTTCATTTTTCTAAGCTGACTATCTTTTTTCCTTTGCAAAACCAGTACGTGGCTGCCAGCCCATCAGGCCCAGTAGCACACCGATAGAGAGATCAAGAGTGGCGTACGACGAATGAAAATAAATTGCATGTACGAAACGGACGAAAATTTAGGAGGAAGAGAATTAGTACCACCTCGCGTATATGTTTTAAATTCAAAGTGAAAGCATAAACTTATGGGAAGAAGCGTATTGTGACGGTGTACCCGACAAACTCGTTCCGTGCTTTATTATTAGGTAAAGATTAGGAAGAGATTCTATAATTCGGGTCTGTTGTTCCCTCGTACATATTTTCCTTTGAGCACATTGTTTCCTTAGTGAAGGTGAGATTCGGATGGCGCCTCGCATTGGCAAAAAGGCAAGAGTCACACATGCAATCTTGGCTGCGTCTTGCATTGGCACTAGGGAATGTATGTGATGCCAGATTTCCTGCATGCAAAAGTGGAGAAATTCAAACATTTGACTGGCAGAGTTTAAAGTACAAAGGAACTACTTGATCTTTAAATGGTGTTTTATATGCTGGACAAGGGTGGCATAAGCTAGACGAGGATGAAGCAAGAGCCTAGGACCCTAAGCTAGATGTGAAAGAGAGGCCAACAAACCTTCCAAGGGTTGTTGTGGATCTAAACTACAGGCGCAGCTTATAAGGCAAACTCGATAACAAGGGGTGATCTAAATCTCGAGACGCGAAACACGGAAACAATTTTTTGCTGGGGAGTTGGTTGTAACTGTAACTTGCAACAGAAGTGAAAAATATATTCGTAATATTTTCTTTAGCCATTCTGCTGATATTTGCACTCACAACAGAAGCTTCCCATTATCAGAACATACCTCTCGAAGCTCTGGACACAGATATCTTGCTTTTTTGCCACCATGAGAATTGCCATCCTGTCGGCGGGATCCATCTGTCAATCATGAATGGCATTGTTGGATAATTAGGCATCGTTTCCATGATTAATTCCAGCATATTAAACATGACGACAGCAGCTACTAACATGTGAAACTCCAATACAGTAGATGTACTAATCAACATGCAGAATAGCAGCAACAGGTCGCTACACACGTACACACTAAACATGTTTAGACAACGAACAGAGACACTGCGCACGTACCGAGCGTTTGCAGATGAAGCAGCGGTGCCCGTTGCGGCGATGTTGTTGATGACAACGTTGGTGATGATCGGTCGAAGACGGCGTCGGTGGCGAACCGCCGCAGCAGCAGGTAGACGAGCCGTGGTGGAAGCAGCGATCAGCCGCGCGAGGCGCTTCCCAAAAACCTAATTCGCCCTCTCCCGTACAGGATCACAAGAGCGAGTGGTTCCGGAGACCTGCTCTCCCGTTCGCCGGTGCTCGGGATGGAGTAGACTACGGTGGCGGCGCAAGGAACGAGAGTAGCAAAACCCTAGATTGGTTTCGGTGGTTTGCGTCGCAGGCAGTGCACAACTTATATAGTGCGGCTCAGGAAAACCCTAACGGAGGCGAACGTGGGCCGAGTCCACGTCGCGCACGTTCAGGTCGGTTACAGTAGCCCACGATCCGGGAGCGACCCGAATTGGCTAACTGTTGACACGTCTGTCACGTTTTTCTTGCACAGCAAAAATAAGCTCGGCTCGGCGAGATTCCCGCAACCCGCGGCGCGGCGCGTCGTGACGAGACGGGCGGGCAGTGCGTGCGTGCGAGCGGCGGCGGCGTCGTCGTCGGAGGAGTGCGCGAGAGGCTCTCCTGTTCTCACTCACTTACAAGTGGTAGAACACTCCACCTTATAAGGTGGTGTACATCTCCTCCAACTTCCAAGGTGGGACTAAACTTTAGCTCCCACTCTCCACTCCACTAGCAAGTGAGCTGCCACAAACATGGGCCCATTTGAGATTTCAGAATTTGCTTATTGGGCTGCCCCAAATAATGGGCCCAATACTAACAATCCCCCACCAGATCTCAAATGCCCATTTAGAGTTTTGCCAATCCTCGCTACTTGTTTATATACCAGTGTTTCAGCAGAGACTGTTAAGTTGAACTTCCGCCTAGAACTTTAAGCTACATCTGCCAGCAACTTGAACAATGGACTACGCCTTGAATTGCAAGCTTGTGCCAACAGACTTCACTCAAAGTCATAACCAGTACCTGGCTGCCAGTAGCCTACCCCGCGGGTGGAGCATATACGTCGTACTCCCTGGTCTCTTCATGAGTTTACTAGAGATCACCCAAATCTCATAGACTGCGACGTTTGACAGTCGGACTCATATAGGTGTGTTCTTTCAAGAATGCTCTGTAGGACAGCATCTTTGCTATGAATAGCCAACATGAACACATTAAGGCAATATTGCCAACCTGCCTTACAGCACTTGAGAGTTCTGCATCTTCACTAGAGAGGGTCTCACATAGAACTCTCCTCAGTTAAACCAATAGCTTGTTCTTCCCATGTCCTAATTCACGGGATCTCCGATCACATAGGTTGGGTTACCACTATGGTGTAACATCCACGGGTCTCATACCCATCTCTCTCGATGCACCTTCTATCACATTACGCGATAGTCCCTTCGTAAAGGGATCTGCCAGGTTTTTGTCTGTCTGAATATATGTGACAGTTATCACTCCGGAGTTTCTCATTTTCCTGACAGACTTGAGACGTCTCTTAATGTGTTTTGATGACTTCGCATTATCCTTAGTACTGTTCACTTTGACAATTACCGTTTGGTTGTCACAGTTCATAAGGATCACCGGTAATGGTTTTTCAACCACCGGCAAGTCCATCAAAAGCTCACGCAGCCATTCCGCCTCAATAGTGGCTGTATCTAAAGCAGTAAGTTCTGCTTCCATGGTTGACCTCGTCAATATGGTTTGTTTACAAGACCTCCATGACACTATGCCACCTCCAAGAAGAAATGCATATCCACTTGTGGCATAGAGCTCATCAACATCTGAGATCCAGTTGGCATCACAGTATCCCTCGAGCACAGCAGGGTGCCCTGAATAGTGTATCCCATAGCTCATTGTACCGTTGAGATAACGCATGACCCTTTCAAGTGCATGCCAATGATCAGTACCCGGGTTAGACATGAACCTACTCAACTTGCTCACAGCAAAAGAGATATTAGGTCGTGTCGCGCTCGCAAGATACATGAGCGAACCGATCACTTGAGAGTATCTCAGTTGATCTCTCGGTCCTTTCTTATTCTTTCGCAGTGTCACGCTGGGATCATAAGGCGTTGGAGAAGGCTTGCTGTCTATAAAGCCAAACCGGCTCAAGACCTTCTCAACATAGTGTGATTGCGTTAACGTAATCCCACTCTCATCCTTAATCAGCTTAATGTTCAGAATCACATCAGCTTCTCCCAGATCTTTCATATCAAAGCAACTTGATAGAAAAGACTTGACTTCAGTTATCACACTCATACTTGTACCAAAGATCAGTATGTCGTCAACATACAAGCACAGTATAACCGTATCGCCCCCACCATGGCGATAATAAACGCACCTATCAGCCTCATTAATGACAAAGCCCGCAGAAGTTAGAGTTATGTCAAACTTCTCATGCCATTGCTTAGGTGCTTGTTTCAGCCCATACAAAGATTTTAACAATTTGCACACCTTTCTCTCTTCACCCTTTACCACAAACCCATCAGGCTGATCCATATAGATTTCCTCTTCCAACTCTCCGTTAAGGAAAGCTGTCTTTACGTCCATTTGATGAACGATAAGACCATAAGAGGCAGCCAGGGAAAGTAGTACACGAATGGTGGTCAGTCTAGCAACAGGTGAATAGGTGTCAAAATAATCTTTGCCTTCTCGCTGAGTGTAGCCCTTGGCTACAAGCCGTGCCTTGTACTTTTCAATAGTACCATCAGGCCTTAGCTTCTTCTTAAACACCCACTTACAACCCACTGGTTTGCAACCATAGGGTCGTTCAGATAACTCCCAAGTTCCATTGGAAAGAATCGAGTCCATCTCACTATTGACAGCTTCTTTCCAGTCATCTGCATCAGGAGATGCAAATGCCTCTGCAATGGACGTGGGAGTATTGTCCACAAGGTACACAATGAAATCATCACCAAAGGATTTTTCAACCCTCTGTCTCTTACTCCTCTTGGGAGCTTCATTGTCATCCTTCTCATGGATTTCCTCAACATGTGGTTGTTCAGAATAATCACTAGATGTACTAGATTCAGGAATGAGCTCAGAAGAAAATCTAGCAGGTCTATGCATATCTTTCATAGGAAACATATTCTCAAAAAATGTTGCATCACGAGATTCCATAATACTATCAACATGCATATCAGGTACCTCAGATTTAACTACTAAAAATCTATAGCCAACGCTACGCTGAACATAGCCTAGAAAGACACAATCCACTCTCTTTGGTCCGAGTTTGCGTTTCTTGGGAATTGGAACGTTGACCTTAGCCAAACATCCCCAAGTGCGCAAATAAGAAAGTGATGGTTTTCTCCCAGCCCACTCCTCATAAGGGGTCTTATCTTTATTCTTGTTCGGAATTCTATTCAGGACATGACATGAAGTCAATAAAGCCTCCCCCCACCATGCCTTAGATAAACCAGCAGTGTCCAACATGGCATTCACCAAGTCGGTCAGCGTGCGGTTTTTCCTCTCAGCAACCCCGTTTGACTAAGGCGAGTAGGGAGGCGTCCTCTCGTGAATAATACCATGTTCCTCACAGAAATCATCAAAAACTTTGGGAAAATACTCTCCACCACGATCCGACCTAAGACGTTTGATCTTTCTCTCTAATTGATTTTCAACTTCAGCCTTGTAGATTTTAAAGTAGTCTAATGCCTCATCTTTAGTTTGCAACAGATAAACATAGCAGAATCTAGTAGCATCATCAATTAACATCATAAAATATCTCTTTCCACCTTTTGTCAACACACCATTCATCTCACACAGATCAGAATGTATGAGTTCTAGAGGTGCCAAGTTTCTCTCATCGGCTGCCTTGTGAGGCTTCCGAGGTTGCTTTGATTGCACACAACTATGGCACTTAGAACCTTTGGCAATAGTGAAATTTGGAATTAAACTCATACTGGAAAGCCGAGACAGTAAACCAAAATTAACATGACATAAACGAGAGTGCCAAACACTAGCATCCGAATCAACATTGTCACAAATATGGTATACTGACTTATTACAAAACTCAGAAAGTGATAAGCGGAATAAGCCTCCGCACTCATAGCCTTTACCAATAAATTGTCCAAATCTCAACACAACTACTTTATTGGACTCAAATACTACTTTAAATCCATCTCTGCAGAGTTGGGAGCCGCTAACGAGATTCTTGTTTATAGTAGGGACATGCTGCACGTTCCTCAGCTGCACGATCTTCCCCGAAGTAAACTTCAGATCTACCGTGCCAACACCATGAACAGTAGCATGCGAACCGTTCCCCATTATGACGGGAGAATCTCAGACGACCTGATAAGAAGTGAACATAGAGATGTCAGCACACACATAAACATTAGCACCCGTATCAATCAACCAACTTGGAGATTGAAAAGCTGAAAGCACAAACGGTAAATTACCGTACCCATCAGCACCGCTAGCGGTCACGACGTTGACATTCTTCTTCCGGTCTGCACGGTCTGGGCAGTCCTTGGAAAAGTGGCCGACTACTCCACAGGTGTAACACCCTAGTCTGGCCAGCTTGTTCGGCTTCTTCTTCTTCTTGAAGGAAGTAGTATTGACAGGCACATTTGTCGGAGGCTTGTAGTTCCCTTTCTTGCTGTTGTTGCTGTTCTTGTAGTGTGAGTTTTTCTGCACCATGTTGGCGCTAGACTGACCCTCAACACCTCTCTCATGAGCGTCCTTAGCCCGAGCTTTCTCCTCAATATCAAGAGACGCTATCAGGTTTTCAACCGATATCTCCTGTCTCTTATGTTTGAGCGTTGTGGCGAAGTTCCTCCACGAAGAAGGCAACTTTGCAATTATGCACCCAGCCACAAACTTGTCAGGTAGGACGCACTTGAGTAGTTCAAGCTCCTTTGCAATGACCTGTATTTCATGAGCCTGTTCGACTATGCCACGGTTGTTCACCATCTTGTAGTCATTAAAGCTCTCCATGACATACAGTTCACTGCCTGCATCAGTTGCACCGAATTTAGCATCCAGTGCATCCCAGAGCTCTTTGGCATCTGTTATGTGCATATACACATCTCGCAGATGACCCTCAAGAACACTCAGAACACAGCCTCTGAAGGCAGTAGTGGCATCCTTGAACTTAGTCTGATCTTCCTCAGACATAGCTCCTTCAGGTTTGCCCTTACTGACCTCCCAGATCTTCAGGGCCTCAAGCCAGAGTTGGCACTGAATCTGCCACCTCTTGAAGTTCACCCCGGTAAACTTATCCGGTTTCATCGCATCGGTAAATCCAGCCATTGATAAATTAGGAAATTGCCTACAATTAGGTTTTTGGATTGTTGGATAATTAGGCATCGTTTCCATGATTAATTCCAGCATATTAAACATGACGACAGCAGCTACTAACATGTGAAACTCCAATACAGTAGATGTACTAATCAACATGCAGAATAGCAGCAACAGATCGCTAAACACGTACACACTAAACATGTTTAGACAACGAACAGAGACACTGCGCACGTACCGAGCGTTTGCAGATGAAGCACGGTGGCCGTTGCGGCGATGTTGTTGATGACAACGTTGGTGATGATCGGTCGAAGACGGTGTCGGTGGCGAACCGCCGCAGCAGCAGGTAGACGAGCCGTGGTGGAAGCAGCGAGCAGTCGCGCGAGGCGCTTCCCAAAAACCTAATTCGCCCTCTCCCGTATAGGATCACAAGAGCGAGTGGTTCCGGAGACCTGCTCTCCCGTTCGCCGGTGCACGCCGGCGCTCGGGATGTAGTAGACTACGGTGGCGGCGCAAGGAACGAGAGTAGCAAAACCCTAGATTGGTTTCGGTGGTTTGCGTCGCAGGTAGTGCACAACTTATATAGTGCGGCTCAGGAAAATCCTAACGGAGGCGAACGTCTGTCATGTTTTTCCTGCACAGCAAAAATAGGCTCGACGAGATTCCCGCAACCCGTGCCGTGCCGTGCCGTGACGGGCGGTACGTGCGTGCGTGCGGCGGCGTTGTCGGAGGAGGAGTGCGCGAGAGGCTCTCCTGTTCTCACTCACTTACAAGTGGTAGAACACTTCACCTTATAAGGTGGTGTACATCTCCTCCAACTTTCAAGATGGGACTAAACTTTAGCTCACACTCCCCACTCCACTAGCAAGTGAGTTGCCACAAACATGAGCCCATTTGAGATTTCAGAATTTGCTTATTGGGCTGCCCCAAATAATGGACCCAATTCTAACAATAAGTAGCAGTAGTGGGGCTAGCGGCACACACACAGATGTGTAGTAGCGTCTGAACCAGAGGTGGGATGCACACAGCAAAACAGAAGTACACATATAGTACTAGATGAATACTAGCAGAGAGGCCGAAGGGGGTTACGATGGGATTGGCTACGGCCGTGACTCCGCTTCTGCTCGACACGAGCCGCTTCAGCGTCAGCAGCCCCTACCTTGATAATCCTGTAATGTCTCTGTTTTTCTGCTCTCCCCTGTATCTTCCTCTATCTGCTACTCAAATTCAAGGTGGACATCGCGCGCTATCTCAAACTGCTGCGGATGGGCGAAATCAGGTGGATCGCCGCGGCCGGCCAATGCCAACTGCTAGTCGTCCGGGAGAGACGGAATCAGAGCAGGAAACCCATGGACAAAACTCTACGTATGGGCAATGTCTATGGCGGTATGGATGTGTCGAGGCAACTTCACAACCCCGAGGAAGACGGAATCAGAGAGGGAACCCGCCAAAACCTCGTTGGGCCTTGTCTCGGCCTAATTTGGGTTTCTGACTCCTATTCTTTGCCCATTGTGAAAAAAAAGGGACCTCCTGTTCGGCGCTAGAAAGGTTTGTTACAGCCAGGCCTGTCGCAAAAAAATGCGATAAAGGCAGGATTCGATATCAGTACGCCTATGTCCAAACATTCGAACACAGCCACTAGGTAAAAACAAACTTAGCTGTTTATTTTGAGGACAAACAACCCTTATTATACACCCAGCCTATTATACGTATAATTTTAAGATAAAACGATAAAATAAAAAGGAATGCATAATATGAAAACGTGACTTTGAAAGAAAGTTCATAAAATTGAAAAGGCTCGTACAAATTTAAAAAACGTAAATTTGAGAAACTTCATGAATTTGAAAAATGTTCACAAAAATTTAGGATAAAGTTCACGAAATTACAAAAAGTTCACTAATTTGCAAAACTTCATCGATTTTTAAAATGTTCATCAATTTTGAATTAAAGACAGTCTAATTTGCAAAACCAGTTCACTGATTTTGAAAAAAGTTCACCCATTTAAAATATGATCATCGACTGTGAAAAAAAGATAATAAAAATTTGAAGAAAAAAATAGTACACTGATTTTGGAAAAAAATCACCGATTTTGAAAAAAGCTCATCGGTTTAGAAAAAAGTTCATCAAAATTGCAAAGAAGTTCATCAAATTCGGAAAAAAAATCATCAATTTTCAAAAAATGTTCATCAAATTTGAAAAGGTTCATAGAAAATTGAGTATAGTTCATCAAATTCAAAAAATAGTTGATCGGTTTGTAGACATAGTTCATTGAATTTAAGAAGTGTGTGCATATTTATAAAATAAAAAAATAAAGAAAAATAGAAAATACAAACAAGAAAGAGAAAAAGCAACAAAAAGAAAGAACAAAAACGGAAAGTGGGAGAAACTGAACACATGACGTGTGTTGTCTTAGGGCGTGTTTGGTTGCCCGCATGCAGCCCAACCAGGCCCGCGCGGGATGTGCGCGGCCTGTTTGATTGTCTGGGCTGCATGCGGTTTGTGGCCCGCACAGACCTTAAAGCAGCCCGCAGCCTGGCCCGGCGGAAACTGCCGAATCGGTAGTTTCTCGCGAGCCTCGCTCAGCGCGGCCATGCGTGCGAGGCAGTTGCACGTCTCGGGCAGCGCGGGAGACGGAGGCGATGTCTCATAACTCGGCCCCCACTCTCTTGTCACCGCCCAGTCGCACTGTTCCCACCGCTCCCTCTCTCCCTCCCCGCCCCTCCCTCTCCTCTCTTCCGATGGCTCCGCCTCGCCCACCGTCGCGCCGCCCTCTGACCCCCGTCGACCAGCACATCGTCGGCATCCAGGAGCGCTGGCTGGCCGGGCTCCAGAACTCGGGCCGGGACCTGGCGTCAGTGCTGCGAGCGACGCCCCCCATCTGCTGCCGGACACCACGAGCGCCGGCCAATGCGGTGCCGACCGTTCCTGCTTCGCCGCCGATTCCGAACCTCGTGGTCCTGGGCTCGGCGTCGGCGCCGTCCACGGAGCCGCCGCTTCTTGGGACCCCATTGGGCGGGGGGTTTTCTTGACCCCCGTCCAAGGGTTTTGTGGTGTCGGCGGGCCGTCCTCCTTGACTTCCGGCATGACGATGAGCACGGGGCCGATGCCGCAGGCCGTCGCCAGGGCCGGCTCTTCCTCTGCTTCGCCACCTCTCTCCTTCCCGCCGGGGTTTTCACCCAGGCCTCGGTTCATTGCGTGTGCTCCGGTGAGTCAAACCCCCTCAATGCTTGCTCGTAGATGTAGATTACGTGTTTATTTCTTAGGCATGTGCTAGTAGTTAGTGGATTCGATACGATTAGATAGGATTCGAGTAGATCCGACTGGATGCGAACCCAATCGAATCCAATCGTACCGATCTGTTCTTGTTTTGTACAGTGTGTGTCCTAGGATTATTTTCTTCTGCTGCTGCTAGTGTGTCCTAGGATCTGTGTTCATGCTACTAGCTGTGTTCATGCTAGAATCCCCAATGGTAGTGTGCTTTGCTAGGATCTGTGTTCATGGTAGGGTCTTGCTAGGATGTGTGTTCATGCAAATGGCATGCTCATGTTCAATCTAGGATCATGTTCATGTTGTTGTTCATGTTGTTGTTCATGTTGCTAACATACATGTTCAAGCTAGGGTTTGTGTTGATTGTTATATGTGCATGTAGTAGGACCATTTTAGGATGCTGCCAAATGTGCATGGCTGAACATGGGTGCTATTGGCACTTGTTGTTGCTATTTTTAGATGTTTCGATGCTTAGGATAGTGCACTGATGAGTGGCAGTTGCAGAAAAGCAGATGCCACTGATCAGTGAACTTGCCCAACAGCAAGTGCCACTAATCAGTGCCACTTGATGTTGGGCAAGTCCATTGATCAGTAGCATTGATAAGTGGCATTTTTCCCAACAACAAGTGCCATTGATAAGTGGCATTTGCCCATAGGAAAATGCCACTTATCAATGGCACTTGCTGTTGGGCAAAATGCCACCTATCAATGCCACTTGTTGTTGGGCAAGTCCACTCCATTGATAAGTGCCATTTGCCTAACAACAAGTGCCATTGATAAGTGGCATTAGCTCAAAGAGTTTGTGCATTGATCAGTGGCATTTGCTCTTGGAAAAATGTCTCTGATCAGTGCCATTTTGAAAAGAGTTTGTGCACTAATACTTGTCATCTTACCTCACAAGATATTGAAGAGTGGCTGGGATATTGCTGGTGGAGGAGCTCAGGTGGTGGCCGGAGCTGAGGGCGCCGAGGATTTCATCCCCACGAACAGGTGGCTCAGGACGGTGGACCTGCCTGGCAGGATCGCCTTCATGAGCCTGCCTCGTTCAAGGGGACGATCTCTGAGGCAGGGCCACGAGGAGGGGGCCCGGGAGCCGCTGCGCTTCTACAAGCAGATCAAGGACAACGAGGACCTCGCCATGCTCGTCGTCCCACGCAAGTTCGTGGAGGTGATGAACACATGGCTGGTCATCAAGCAGCTCCCGCGCGTGGTGAGGTTGTCGGCGAACAAGCGATGCGTGTTCTGGGTGCAGGTCCAGAACTTCGAGGGGCACATGGTGCTTGGTCGGGGCTGGAACTACTTCCGGCGCCGCCACCGGATCGTCCCCGGCGATCTCGTCGTTGAGCGCATCTCAGGACTCGGACTGAAGGTTTAGATCTACAACCACGACTCATCGGTAATGTGCAGGTTTCGTTGCATCAGGCACAACTATGTTGGTGACATCGAGCATGCTATGTAGGTAAGTCAAGTAAGGTGTTAGTGTTGAACTTTTATGGTGTGTGGAAGACTTGTGCTGGGAACTTGTTCATATTTTGGCCAGGAGCAGCACCATGGCATGGATCAGGGAAGGAGGATGCCCCTGCTATTAATCTAGACTTATGCTATGTAGTTAAGTTTGTTTTCATTTCCTTGCTTGATGTGTTAAGTTTGATGTCATTTCCTTGCTTCATGTGTTAAGTTTGTTGTCATTTCCTTACTTGCTTTGTTTGATCTTGCTATTGTGTTGATCATGTGGTGGTAAGGCCACCACATTTGAGTGGGGTGAGCAGAACACAAACGCTGCTTGCAACCAAACAGCTGAAGTTTGCATCTGCTCACACCCTAAGCACAAAAACGGCAACCAAACAGCAGGGGGGGTAAGTGCCCCTCCATGCGATGCAGGCAACCAAACAAGTTGCATCTGCTGCATATGAGGCTGCATTTCAAGAACCAGGCTGGCTGGAGATGGACATGCAATGCAACTACTGTTGCAAACTATAACCAAACACGCCCTTAGGTTGTTTGTGCAGCTTGGCGTGAGCGAAGAGATCGCGGGTTCGAGTCTTTCCCATGCGTTGACAACACTTTTTTCAGTCTTTACATAAATAGGGAAGGAAAGCTACTGGGCCAGCCCAATCATGGCACGAAGGCGTGCGCTGCATGCGCTCGTTAGCAAAATGCTCTATAACTGTTGCCTGCAGCGTCAAATAGGGTTTGCAAAATAAACTACTAGATTCTAAAAAAAAATCTTCCAAATAGCATTCCCCTCTAGTTTTGGACCGGGCTTTTTTTAACATAGTACAGATGCAAGCACTCATATATACGCTCATACACTTAACCGTATGAACTCATAGGGGAGAGTATCTGGTGCTACCGAGGCTTAAATGCTACCGTGATACGGACATCTGAGCCGTCAGATTCTTACATCGAACGGCATCCGTGAGCTGTTGGATCTACTGGACCTACGCGCAATTTTTGGACTCCTCGTAGGATTTTTTGCAAATGTTGCAAAGTTATTGAGAGCCATCAGATCTGAGAATCCGACGACTCATAAGCTTGTATCACGGTAGCACCTAAAGCTTGGTAGCACTAGATATTTTCCCGAACTCATAGCACACCCTACCTCTATGAACACCCGTGTGTTGCCAACACTTTTTTTTCAATCTTTACAGAAACAGGGAAGGAAAGCTACTGGGTCGGCCCAATCATAGCAGGGGGCATGCGCTGCAGGCGCCCGTTAGCAAAATTCTCTATAACTGGTGCATGCAGCGCCAAATAGGGTTTGCAAAACAAACTACTAGATTCTAAAAAAAACTTCCAAATAGCATACCCCTCTAATTTTGGACCGGACTTTTTTAATACAGTACAGACGCATGCGCTCATATATACGTGCATACACTCATCTGTATGAACTCACGGCATACCCTACCTCCATGAGCACTCCGAGAAACTGAGCCGGCATATCGTCATGAGATTTTACGAAGTCACCGCAGACGCCTTGTAGTTGACGGGAACGTCTCCTCCCATTAAACGCACATGCCGAAAATTCTGAAATAAATCCAGAATAAATGTGAGTGTCAGGACTTGAACCCTGGTGGGCTGGGGGTTATCACTCTCGTCCTAACCATCCAACTGTAGGTTGCTTCGCTCCCATTTCCTTGACCGTTGTGGGTGTATGGAGTCAAAGTTGGAGATGACCTTTAATAAAATGCCCTATAACGGGCGCCTGCAATGTCAAATAGGGTTTGCGAAAAAACTGTCGGATTCGCAAAAAAACTGCCAAATAGCATACCCCTCTAGTCTTGGACCGGACTTTTTTTAACATAGTACAGACGCGGGCACTCATATATGCGCGCATACACTCACCTGTATGAACCCAGACACGCACACCCTACCCCTATGAGCACCTCCGAGAAACTGAGCCGGCATATCGTCATGAGATTTTATGAAGTCAACGTAGACGCCTCGTAGTTGACGGGAATGTCTCCTCCCACTAAACGCACATTGCCGGAAATTCTGAAATAAATCCAGGCTAAATGCGAGTATCAGGACTTGAATCCTGGTGGGTTGGGGATACCACTCTCGTCCAAACCATCCAACCACAGGTTGGTTCGCCCCATTTCCTTGACTGTTGTGGGTGTATGGAGTCAAAGTAGGAGATGACAGCTAATAAAATGCCCTATAACGGACGCCTGCAGTGCCAAATAGGGCTTGCAAAAATAACTGTCAAATAGCATACCTTTCTAGTTTCGGACCGAGTTTTTTTCTAACATAGTACAGACGCAAGCGCTCATATATATGCGCATACACTCACCCGTATGAACGCACACATGCATACTCTACCCCTATGAGCACCTCCGAGAAACTGAGCCGGCATACCATCTTGAGATTTTACGAAGTCATCGTAGGCGCCTCGTAGTTGACAGGAATTGAAGGAAATATGCCCTACACTACTGGAATCAGCTACTTTGCCATTTGCCAGCTCTTTGCCGTCTGCTAGCAGACGGCAAAGAAGATCTTTGCCATCAGCTACCGAAAAGTGGACGGCAAAGAAATGGCAGACGGCAAAACATGCCTTTGCCATCTGCCGACTCTTTGCCGTCAGCCAGCGGACGACAATGAATCTTTGCCGTCAGCCAGTGGACGGCAAAGAATCTTTGCCGTCCGCTAGCTGACGGCAAAGAGGGAGGTGGCCCCCACCCCCCGCCCGTTTAGAAAAAGCTTAACGCCCCACCTCTTTGCCGTCTGCTAGCAGACGGCAAAGAGAGATAAAGGCGGACGGCAAAGACTGGCGGACGGCAAAGAGCAGACTAA
>LR738713.1:593212736-593230056 GCA_902687465.1 Secale cereale
TTTCTTTCTGTTTTTCATTTTTTTTGTTGTTTAATTGTTAGTGTTAGTGTTAGAAAAGAATTAGAAGAAGTAGAAGTAGTAGAAGAAGTAGAAGAAGAAGAAAAGAAAAGAAGTAGAAAAAAGATGAAAAAAGAAAAAGAAGAAAAGAAGTAGAAGAAGAAAGGAAGAAAAGAAAAGAAGTAGAAAAAGATGAAAAAAGAAGAAGAAGAAAAGAAGTAGAAGAAGTAGAAGAAGAAAAGAAGAAACGAAAAGAAGTAAAAAGTAGAAAAAAGATGAAAGAAGAAGAAGAAGAAGAAAGGAAAGAAGAAGAAGAAGAGAAAGAAAGAAGAAGAGAAAGAAAGAAAGAAGAAGAAGGATAGAAGGAAACATCACGACACGGCACCCCGACCCCGACACGGCACCCCGACACCGACACGACACCCCGACCCCCGACACCTCCCGAAAAGGTGTTCTTTGGCCTTCCAGAGGCCGACGGGGTCATATATTTGTGAATTATTAGTTAGGTCATATATTTTTTGATTTTGTTATGAAAAACATCATATATAATTGTGTTGATCGGGTAGATTTAAATGTGCAGTTGTTTCATCGCTGCGAGGTTTGGTGTTCGACGACCTCGCCGTGCGTTTGACGAGCTCTGCTCCTTCGTTCGTGGGTGAGCACAAATGACATGTCCTCCTCCCCCCATTAATTATTTGCTCTATTCCGGTGTTTGTGCCAGTGAAACTTGATAGCTAGCTATATATGTGTCTTGAATCATCAGTATGCGTAACCAATATGTGTCTCCCGTTCGAAATCGTCATAGTTATAAATATGCATGCATTTGCATATTTATAACCTTGATTCTTTCGAATTGTCCAACGCTATCCATGGACAGCCCGAGTATGTGTAGATTGGATTCGTTTTCCCATATGCTTTGCTCCGGATCTGACACATAAATTTTGTCAGTGCCTCCCCTGTTGTTCTCCGGGTACACATCCTCTCTGTTTATTGCAGAGACGTGTATCAGGAGAACAGTGGGGAGGTGCTGCCGAAATTTTGCGTCGGATCCGGAGCATAGCATGGGAAAATGAACCCAATCTACACATACTCGGGTGGGATTAGGACCTATCATTACCTATTAGAGTGTAGGTTGCATGGACGTAATAAAATTGACAAAGTAGATCAACTGATGAATATATACATGGTGAATTACATATATAATTGTTCTGTGTCCAGTAGCTCTGAAAGTCAAGATGAGTGATCGTGCATGGATGTATACCGGTCACACTGGTCAGAACAAATGGAGCGTTGAATGGTTCACAAAAACCAAGGGGTTTGTGCAAGCCGCATTTGCAAATGGCCAGAGGAAAACCTGGTGCCCCTGTTTCTGGTGCGGCAATTGGGAAAAGAGGACACAGGCTGAAATGGGCAAACACCTGCAGAAGAGTGGTTTTATGCCCGATTATACGGTGTGGACATTTCATGGTGAGTCTGGCCAACGTGACCGAGCTGAGGTGGATCGTCGTCGCACCGACGAGCATGGTATCGGGATGGAAAACATGGTGTAAGACTATGATGATGCTCAGGATTCGGACGAGGAGATGGAGGAATCTGCAAAGGCCTTCAATGAAATGTTGGAGTCTTCAAAACGTCCGCTCCACGAGCACACTGAGCTTTGTCAGTGGGATGCCATCTCACAAGTAATGGCTCTGAAGGCTCTGTTCAACTTGGGCAGAGAATGCTATGACGCAATTATGATAGTATTTGGACGCTTTCTACCCAAAGGCCATGTAATGCCTGCAAACCTGTACCAGTCGGACAAAATCCTCCGTGCACTGAAGATGCCCTATGAGAAGATACATGCTTGTGAGAAAGGATGTGCCTTATTTAGGCTTGACTATGCGGACTTGAACTATTGCCCCATTTGCAAGTTATCCAGGTATATTGTGGTAGACAACGGTATGGGTGAGAAGACACAGACCAAAATCCCCGTTAGTGTTCTTCGGTATATGCCAATCGTACCAAGACTTCAACGTCTTTTCATGGTCGAAGAGACGACCAGACAGATGACATGGCACAAAACAGGCAAAAGAACCGAACTAGATGCAGATGGGAATCTGATGATGGTACACACATCGGATGGTGTTGCGTGGAAAAAGTTTGATGAATTACATGATGAAAAAGCGGCAGATCCGAGGCATCCTCGAGTCGGCGTCAGCACGGATGGGTTCAGTGTGTTTGGTTTGACGGCAGCCCAATACAGTTGTTGGCTCGTATTTGTCTTTCCACTCAATCCCCCCCCCGGACAGATTATGCAAAGAAAGAATATTTTCCTGACGTTGATAATTCCAGGGGCCAACTATCCTGGGAAAAATATGAATGTGTACATGCAGCCGCTTAAGGACGAATTGCAAGAAGCCTGGGATAATGGGTTCAAGACATACGACGCCTATAGCAAACGGAACTTCATAATGCGTGTCTGGTACATGTACTCGACGCATGACTTGTCGGCGTATGCGCTATTCGTTGGATGGTGTGTGCATGGAAGGTTCCCGTGCCCCACATGCAAGGGAGCTCTTGAGTTTCATTGGCTTCAGGCCGGTCGCAAGTTTTCTTGCTTCGACATGCATAGACAGTTCCTGGATCCCCACCATAAGTTCAGGAAAGACAAGAAGAACTTCATCAGAGGTAGAGTTTTCAAAAACTCTGCACCACCTGCATTGACAGGCCAACAGACCCTGGATCAGTTAAACGCTCTCGAGCTAGATCTAGAGCGTCCAGGGTACTTCAAGGGGTATAATTCTAAGCACGCCTGGACTCACAAAACATGCTTATGGGATCTGCCTTACTTCAAAGACCTCTTTTGCCCACACAACATCGACGTGATGCACACTGAGAAGAATATCGCCGAGGCACTTTTTGGTACATTGTTCGGCATAGATGGGAAGTCAAAGGATAATACTAAGGCTAGAGTCGATCTGGAGGCCCTATGTGATAGGCCGTTACAAAACATTAAAGAACCAAAAGGAAAGCAGAACTGGACGAAGCCAAAGGCATGGTTCAATCTTGGAAGGCCAGCTATGAGAGAAATTATCTTATGGGTGCAACAGCAGTTGATGTTCCCCGATGGGTATGCAGCGAATCTAAAGAGGGGAGCGAATCTTGATAAATTGAAGATATTTGGTCTCAGGAGTCATGATTGGCACATATGGATTGAGTGGGTAATGCCGGTGATGTTGCGTGGCTTCATCCCTGAGGATGAATGGCTAGTACTGGCAGAACTCAGCTATTTCTTCTGTGTTGTTTGTGCGAAAGAACTATCGCCTGGCGTGCTAGAAGAAATGGAAGAGTTGGCGCCGGAGTTGATCTGCAAGTTAGAGAAGATCTTTCCACCAGGCTTCTTTAATTCAATGCAGCATTTGATTTTGCATCTCCCGACCGAGGCAAGATTGGGGGGGCCCGTGCAAAATCGTTGGTGCTACCCAACTGAGAGGATGCAAAAGACACTTCGAGAAAAATGTAAAAATAAACGTAGAATTGAAGCATCGATGGCTGAGGCATTCATCACTGAGGAGGCGACAAACTTCGTGACAACACACTACGAAGCCAAAAATCGTCATTTGCATAATCCGAAGCCTCGGTACAATCCTGACGAGCCTAAAAAGGGTGGATCCAACTTCAGCCTATTCAAAGGGAATCTCGCACCAGCCAGTGTTTCAAATCCAGTATCTTTGGATAACAAAGAACGGCGGACCATTTCGTTGTATATCTTCAACAACCTGATAGAAGTGTGGCCGTACATCGAGTAAGTTCTCGATACATTGATTCGCAACTTCTATTTCCTTTGAACTGTGCTCTTATTCCTGGATATTTCATACAGTCGATATGTCGCCATATTCTCGTATGGAGCGGTGATGCAAAAGGATACTGTCGAAGAGTACGAGCTTCTCGCAAAGCAAGGAGGCAGCGCCTATCCCAGTTTCATCTCTTGGTTCAAACAAACGGTAATTTCTATTAGACAATTTCATTTCATTCGCTAATTTGTGTGTAATGCAACAATCCTTTCATATTAAACTTGTAGGCTACTTCAGAGTCTACGGATGCCGAATTGAGACAAGTCGCTAATGGTTTTGACTATAAGGTCCGTTCATCTGACAAATACGACATCAACGGGTATCGCTTTCGTACCTATGGCAAAGAGCTATCTATGGCCGACCAAAAGTCTACAAATTGTTGTGTATCTGCTATCGGCGAAGGAGGTACCGAGTATTATGGGAGAGTTGAAGCAATTTATGAACTTCTATTCTATGGTGAAAACCCACCGAGTGTCGTAGTCTTCAAATGTTATTGGTTTCAGCCGAAGAAGACTAGAAGGACTCATGAACATATAGGGCTAGTTGAAATCAACCAAAGCACCCATTTAGATGTTCCTGATGTCTATATTACGGCTCAACAGGCGACCCAAGTATTCTATCTACCGTGGGCCTGCCAAACTAATCCAAATCTGAAAGGTTGGGATGTCGTTTATGAAGTGCCGCCACGTGCTAAACTTTCTCCCCCAAAGGAAGAGGATTATGAACCTCACATTAACCGAGACACATATGAAGGAGAAATCTTCCAAGAGACACGTCTTTCCAAAAAGCGTTTCAAGAACCGCTATACTTCACCCCAAAACATTGAAGTAGACAGCGACAGTGAATCCGACATCACCCTAGAGGAGGAACAAGAAGAGCCGGAACAAGAAGAGGTTAGTGCTGCGGATGACCTGTCAATGCTTGACCGATTACGTCAAGGTGGCCTTGCACATGTTGATGCCACTGAACCCTATGAGCCCGTCATTGATTATAGTGATGATGATGATTATGCATTTATTGATGATACTGATCAAGATTATTAGTAGTGTCAGGTATTTAGTTTTTTTATGTTGTACTTGATGATGATACACTTAAGTGATATACATATTATTATTCATGTCGGTATTTTTTTATGTTGTACTAATTTTGTTTACTCTTTGTCATGGCAGGTGTTGAAAGATGGGGGGCGCTGGTTGGGAGCGCTCCGAGACCCTGGAGGAGCACATGTCTGGATGGGGTACCTGGCCGAATCAGCCTGAGGGGCCGAGTGGCCATGCTGATGATGGCGGGGAGTCGACTGAGGCCAAGGACAAACATGCCCAAATGGAAGGTGTGCCACACCATCAAGGCAGCTCCAGCTTATATCAGTTCGGGCGGAACTGGGTATGTGGTTTGCTTCATGATTCATGAAATTCATTCATCATGCTATCTTGAGCCCTTTAATTACTAATTAACTTTGTTTCTCTCTTTCAGGCATGCTACAATAAGACGGATAAGGTGCCAGAGGTGTACGACCTATATGCCATGGCCCACACTGCCTCTTACAAGAAAGTCAAGGGGAAGGCGAGGAAAGGGGAGGACTTTAACCTGAGCCAGGGTCCCATTGACCCAGAGCAGGTGATGATATCTGGTGGCGGGAGGTCCCATGGATCTATAGCCATTGGAGATGTGCAGTTTGTGTGCGAGAAGTCCGGTCAGATCGCTCCGCCGAAGCCAGAGATTGCTCCTGGGACCGCTTCGCCTACACCTCCATGATCACGGTAAGTTTCTCCAGTGTTTTGCTTAACAAATGCATAAAACCTAGACTTAGCTTTATTTCCTCCAATATGCTTACCATAATGACCTAGAGTTAGCTTCTTTTCCTCCAAAATGACTTAATAAGCTTACTGACCTCTAAAACTAGCCATCTAACCTAAGTTAGCTCTAAAACGATTTATAGTTAGCTTTGTTTCCTCCAAAATGACCTAAGTTTGTTGTAATATGCTTAGTTAACTAGGTTTTCTCAATAATGACATGTAAGATGGATCCATTTTACCCAAGTTAGCTTTAAAATGACCCATTTTACCTAGATTATCTCCAAAATGATCCATTTTACCTACGTTAGCTCTAAAATGACCCATTTTACCTAGATTAGCTTCAAAATGACCCATCTTACCTAGGTTAGCTCTAAAATGATGCAATTTACCTAAGTTAGCTCATAAACGATCCATTTCACCTAGGTTAGCTGATAAACGATCCATTTCACCTAAGTTAGCTCACAAACGATGGAGTGCTTCTTCTTCTAGTCTTCTTCTTCTACTCACCTTTTCCTAACTTTCTTATTTGCCATTTTGCTGATTTCATTCACTTCACGGAAGCTAGCTTGCTATGATGGAGTGCTTGTTTTTTATTTCATTCTCTTATAGTATTCTTCTAGCTTGCTACGATGGAACTTGCTATCTTGATGAAACTTTGCATTGTAATATGTATGTGCAACTTGCTAATGGTTGCAACTTATGTGTATGTGCAACTTGCTATGTATGAATGGATGGAACTATATATGTCATATGTTTGCTGTTAAATAGCCCTATGAAATATATATATATGTCATATATATTTGTTGTGAAAATTGTTTGATTTAAAAAGAAAAGAAAAAAAGAGGCAATGCAGGATATTTGCCGTCAGCCACTGATGGCAAAGGCCCCTTTGCCGTCCGTCGCAGACGGCAAAGAAGCCACGAGGCGGCCACCTGTGCTTTCTGGGAGCTGACCCATTTGGTCAGTTTGCCTACAGTGGCAGACGGTAAAGGCCTGCTGTCTAGTGACGTCTAGCTGACATCATACGGCGGACGGCAAAGGCAGGACAAATTTTGCCGTCAGCGGCGGACGACAAAGTCCTGCCGTTAGCCACCTAACGGACTAACAACGCAATTTTTGCCGTCAGCTTTCTTTGTCGTCTGCTGCTGATGGCAAAGGCCCCTTTGTCGTCAGCCGCGTTAAGCAAACGGCAAAGTAGCTGTTTGTCGGACCTTTCTTTGCCGGAGCCTTTTGCCGTCCGCGGCAGACGGCAAAGACCTTTGTCGTCCGCTGTTCATGCCTTTGCCGTCCGCCGTGGCAGACGGCAAATTACCTGTTTCCTGTAGTGCTAGAGGCAATAATAAAGATGTTATTTGTATTTCCTTATATCATGATAAATGTCTTTTATTCATGCTAGAATTGTATTTACCGGAAACTTAGTACATGTGTGAATACATAGACAAAACAGTATGTCCCTAGTATGCCTCTACTAGACTAGCTCATTGATCAAAGATGGTTATGTTTCCTAGCCATAGACATGAGTTGTCATTTGATCAACGGGATCACATCGTTAGAAGAATGATGTGCTGGAAAAGACCCATCCGTTAGCTTAGCACTATGATCGTTTAGTTTTACTACTATTGCTTTCTTCATGACTTATACATGTTCCTATGACTATGAGATTATGCAACTCCCATATACCGAAGGAACACCTTGTGTGCTATCAAACGTCACAACGTAACTGGGTGATTATAAAGATTCTCTACATGTGTCTCCGTAGGTGTTCGTGGTGTTGGCATAGATCAAGAATAGGATTTGTCACTCCGAGTGTCGGAGAGGTATCTCTGGGCCCTCTCGGTAATACACATCATAATAAGCCTTGCAAGCAAATGACTAATGAGTTAGTCACGGGATGATTTATTACGGAACGAGTAAAGAGACTTGCCGGTAACGAGATTGAACTAGGTATTGAGATACCGACGATCGAATCTCGGGCAAGTAACATACCGATGACAAAGGGAACAGCGTATGTTGTTATGCGGTTTGACTGATAAAGATCTTCATAGAATATGTAGGAGCCAATACGAGCATCCCGGTTCTGCTATTGGTTATTGACCAGACATGAGTCTCGGTCATGTCTACATAGTTCTCGATCCCGTAGGGTCCGCACGCTTAACGTTTGATGAGGATCGATATTATGAGTTTATAAGTTTTGATGTACCAAAGGTAGTTCGGAGTCCTGGATAAGATCACGGACATGACGAGGAGTCTCGGAATGTCCGAGACGTAAGTATTGAAATATTGGACGACTATATTCGGACACCGGAATTGTTCCGGAAAGTTTCGGAATAAACCGGAGTGCCGGGGGGTTACCGGAACCCCCCGGGGAAGCTATGGGACCTAATGGGCTTTAGTGGAAAGAGAGAGGGATGGCCAGGCCTGGGCCGCGCGCCCCTCCCCCTTGCTCCGAATTGGACAAGGAAAGGAGGGGGGCGGCGCCCCTTTCCTTCTCCCTCTCCTTCCTTCCCCCTCTCTCCCTCTTGGTGATTCCTACTAGGAATAGGATTGCAATCCTATTCCTAGTAGGATTGCTCCTCTAGGCGCGCCATAGGGGGCCAGCCGGCCTCCCCCCTTGCTCCTTTATATAAAGGGACAGGGGGGCACCCTAGGACACACAAGTTGATCTCTCCAACCTTGTGCGGTGCCGCCCTCCACAGAAACACACCTCGGTCATACCGTTGCAGTGCTTAGGTGAAGCCCTGCGCCGGTAACTTCATCATATCCGTCACCACGCCGTCATGCTGACGAAACTCTCCCGTGAAGCTCAACTGGATCAAGAGCTCGTGGGACGTCATCAAGCTGAACGTGTCTGAACGTGGAGGTGTCGTACGTTCGGTGCTTGATCGGTTGAATCACGAAAAAGTTCGACTACATCAACTGCGTCACTTGACGCTTCCGCTTTCCGTCTACAAGGGTACGTAGACACACTCTCCCATCGTTGCTATGCATCTGGTAGATAGATCTTGCGTGATCGTAGGATTTTTTTGAAATACTACGTTCCCCAACAGTGGCATCATGAGCCAGGTCTATGCGTAGATGATATGCACGAGTAGAACACAATGAGTTGTGGACGATACTAGTCATACTGCTTACCAGCGTGTCATACTTTGTTTCGGCGGTATTGTGAGACGAAGCGGCCCGGACCGACATTACGCGTACGCTTACGCGAGACTGGTTTCCCCGTTATGAGCACTCCTTGCTTAAAGGTGACTTGCGGGTGTCTGTCTCTCTCACTTTAGCAGAATCAAGTGTGGCTACGCACGGTCCTTGTGAAGGTTAAAACAGCACATACTTGACGAAAAATTGTTGTGGTTTTTGTATGCGTAGGTAAGAACGGTTCTTGCTAAGCCCGTAGCAGCCACGTAAAACTTGCAACAACAAAGTAGAGGACGTCTAACTTGTTTTTGCAGGGCATGTTGTGATGTGATATGGTCAAGACATGATGAGTTATACGTTATTGTATGAGATGATCATGTTTTGTAAAGTTATCGGCAACTGGCAGGAGCCAGATGGTTGTCGCTCTATTGTATGAAATACAGTCGCCATGTAATTGCTTTACTTTATCACTAAGCGGTAGCGATAGTCGTGGGAGCAATAGTTGGCAAGACGACAACGATGCTACGATGGAGATCAAGGTGTCGCGCCGGTGATGAAGGTGATCATGACGGTGCTTTAAAGATGGAGATCAAAAGCACAAGATGATGATGGCCATATCATGTCACATATTTTGATTGCATGTGATGTTTACCTTATTATGCTTCTTATTTTGCTTAGTACGGCGGTAGCATTATAAGATGATCCCTTACAAAATTTCAAGGTATAAGTGTTCTCCCTGAGTATGCACCGTTGTGAAAGTTCGTCGTGCCGAGACACCACGTGATGATCGGGTGTGATAAGCTCTACGTTCAAATACAACGGGTGTAAGCCAGTTTTGCACATGCAGAATACTCGGGTTAAACTTGACGAGCCTAGCATATGCAGATATGGCCTCGGAACACTGGAGACCGAAAGGTCGAGCGTGAATCATATAGTAGATATGATCAACATAAGATGTTCACCATTGAAACTACTCCATCTCACGTGATGATCGGACATGGTTTAGTTGATTTGGATCACGTGATCATTTAGATGATCGGAGGGATGTCTATCTAAGTGGGAGTTCTTTAGGTAATATAATATTATGATTAATTGAGCTTTAATTTATCATGAACTTAGTCCTGATAGTTTTTGCATATCTATGTTATTGTAGATCAATGGCCCGTGCTACCGTTCCTTTGAATTTTAATGCATTCCTAGAGAAAGCTAAGTTGAAAGATGATGGTAGCAATTACACGGACTGGGTCCGTAACTTGAGGATTATCCTCATTGCTGCACAGAAGAATTATGTCCTTGAAGCACCGCTAGGTGACAAGCCCCCTCCCGCTAATGTAGACGCTTTGAACGTCTGGCAGACCCAGTCTGATGACTACACGATAGTTCAGTGTGCCATGCTTTACGGCTTAGAACCGGGACTTCAACGACGTTTTGAACGTCATGGACCATATGAGATGTTCCAGGAGTTGAAGTTAATATTTCAAGAAAATGCCCGGATTGAGAAATATGATATTTCCAATAAGTCCTAAAGCTGCAAGATGGAGGAGAATAGTTCTATCAATGAACACTTGCTCAGAATGTCTGGGTACTACAATCATATGACTCAACTTGGTTGCAAAGTTGACGAGGATAGTGTTATTGATAGAGTTCTTCAATCACTGCGACCAATCTATAAAGGCTTCGTGATGAACTATAATATGCAAGGGATGCAAAAGACAATTCCCGAGCTCTTCGCTATGCTCAAAGCTGCGGAGGTAGAAATAAAATAGGAGCATCAAGTGTTGATGGTTAAAAAGACCACTAGTTTCAAGAAAAGGGGCAAGGGAAAGAAGGGGAACTTCAAGAAGAATAGCAAGACAGTTGCTACTCCCGCGAAGAAACCCAAGTCTGGAGCCAAGCCTGAAACTGAGTGCTTCTACTACAAAGGGACTGGACACTGGAAGCGGAACTGGCCCAAGTATTTGGCGGATAAGAAGGATGGCAAGGTGAACAAAGGTATATGTGATATACATGTTATTGATGTGTACCTTACTGATGCTCGTAGTAGTACCTGGGTATTTGATACCGGTTCGGTTGCTAATATTTGTAACTTGAAACAGGGACTACGGATTAAACAAAGATTGGCTAAGGACGAGGTGACGATGCGCGTGGGAAATGGTTCCAAAGTTGATGTGATTGTCGTCGGCACGCTACCTCTACATCTACCTTCGGGATTAGTTTTAGACCTAAATAATTGTTATTTGGTGCCAGCGTTAAGCATGAACATTACACCTGGATCTTGTTTGTTGCGAGATGGTTATTCATTTAAATCAGATAATAATGGTTGTTCTATTTTTATGAATAATATCTTTTATGGTCATGCACCCTTGAAGAGTGGTCTATTCTTGTTGGATCTCGATTGTAGTGATAGTGCAACTTATTTGTGGCACTTCCATTTAGGTCATATTGGTGTAAAGCGCATGAAGAAACTCCATAGTGATGGACTTTTAGAATCACTTGATTATGAATCATTTGGTGCTTGCGAACCATGCCTCATGGGCAAGATGACTAAAACTCCGTTCTTCGGAACTATGGAGCGAGCAATAGATTTATTGGAAATCATACATACTGATGTATGTGGACCAATGAGTGTTAAAGCTCGCGGCGGGTATCGTTATTTTCTGACATTAACTGATGATTTGAGCAGATATGGGCATATCTACTTGATGAAGCACAAGTCTGAAACATTTGAAAAGTTCAAAGAATTTTAGAGTGAAGTAGAGAATCATCGTAACAAGAAAATAAAGTTTCTACGATCTGATCATCGAGGCGAATATTTGAGTTACGAGTTTGGTCTTCATTTGAAACAATGTGGAATAGTTTCACAACTCACACCACCCGGAACACCACAGCGTAATGGTGTGTCCGAAAGTCGCAACCGTACTTTATTGGATATGGTGCGGTCTATGATGTCTCTTACCGATTTATCACTATCGTTTTGGGTTATGCTTTAGAGACAGCTGCATTCATGTTAAAAAGGGCACCATCTAAATCCGTTGAGACGACGCCTTATGAACTGTGGTTTGGCAAGAAACCAAAGTTGTCGTTTCTTAAAGTTTGGGGTTGCGATGCTTATGTGAAAAAAAACTTCAACCTTATAAGCTCGAACCCAAGTCGGAAAAATGTGTCTTCATAGGATACCCAAAAGAGACTGTTGGGTACACCTTCTATCACAGTTCCGAAGGCAAGATATTCGTTGCTAAGAATGGATCCTTTCTAGAGAAGGAGTTTATCTCGAAAGAAGTGAGTAGGAGGAAAGTAGAACTTGATGAGGTAATTGTACCTTCTCCCGAATTGGAAAGTAGTACATCACAGAAACTAGTTCCAGTGATTCCTACACCAATTAGTGAGGAAGCTAATGATGATGATCATGAAACTTCAGATCAAGTTTCTGCTTAAATTCGTAGATCAACCAGAGTTCATTCCGCACCAGAGTGGTACGGCAACCCAGTTCTGCAAGTCATGTTACTAGACCATGATGAACCTACGAACTATGAGGAAGTGATGATGAGCCCAGATTCCGCGCAATGGCTTGAGGCCATGAAATCTGAGATGGGATCCATGTATGAGAACAAAGTGTGGACTTTGGTTGACTTGCCCGATGATCGGCAAGCCATCGAAAATAAATGGATCTTCAAGAGGAAGACCGACGCAGACAGTAATGTTACTGTTTACAAAGCTCGACTTGTTGCAAAAGGGTTTCGACAAGTTCAAGGAGTTGACTACAATGAGACTTTCTCACCCGTAGCGATGCTTAAGTCTGTCTGAATCATGTTAGCAATTACCGCATTTTATGATTATGAAATTTGGCAAATGGATGTCAAAACTGCATTCCTGAATGGATATCTCGAAGAAGAGTTGTATATGATGCAACCAGAAGGTTTTGTCGATCCTAAAGGTGCTAACAAAGTGTGCAAGCTCCAGCGATCCATGTATGGACTGGTGCAAGCATATCGGAGTTGGAATATACGCTTTGATGAGGTGAACAAAGCATATGGTTTTATACAGACTTTTGGAGAAGCCTGTATTTACAAGAAAGTGAGTGGGAGCTCTGTAGCATTTCTGATATTATATGTGGATGACATATTGTTGATTGGAAATGATATAGAATTTCTGGATAGCATAAAAGGATACTTGAATAAGAATTTTTCAATGAAAGACCGCGGTGAAGCTGCTTACATATTAGGCATCAAGATCTATAGAGATAGATCAAGACGCTTAATTGGACTTTCACAAAGCACATACCTTGATAAAGTTTTGAAGAAGTTCAAAATGGATCAGTCAAAGAAAGGGTTCTTGCCTGTGTTACAAGGTGTGAAGTTGAGTAAGACTCAATGCCCGACCACTGCAGAAGATAGAGAGAAAATTAAAGTCATTCCCTATGCCTCTGCCATAGGATCTATCATGTATGCAATGATGTGTACCAGACCTTACGTGTGCCTTGCTATAAGTCTAGCAGGGAGGTACCAAAGTAATCCAGGAGTGGATCACTCGACAGCGGTCAAGAACATCCTGAAATACCTGAAAAGGACAAAGGATATGTTTCTCGTGTATGGAGGTGACAAAGAGCTCGTCGTAAACGGTTACGTTGATTCAAGCTTTGACACTGATCCGGATGACTCTAAGTCACAAACCGGATATGTATTTTTATTAAATGGTGGAGCTCTCAGTTAGTGCAGTTCCAAGCAGAGCGTCATGGCGGGATCTACGTGTGAAGTGGAATACATAGCTGCTTCGGAAGCAGCAAATGAAGGAGTCTGGATGAAGGAGTTCATATCCGATCTAGGTGTAATACCTAGTACATCGGGTCCAATGAAAATCTTTTGTGACAACACTGGAGCAATAGCCTTGGCGAAGGAATCCAGTATGATCGTTTAGTTTTACTGCTATTGCTTTCTTCATGACTTATACATGTTCCTATGACTATGAGATTATGCAACTCCCGTATACCGGAGGAACACCTTGTGTGCTATCAAACGTCACAACATAACTGGGTGATTATAAAGATGCTCTACAGGTGTCTCCGAAGGTGTTCGTGGTATTGGCATAGATCAAGAATAGGATTTGTCACTCCGAGTGTCGGAGAGGTATCTCTGGGCCCTCTGTAGCACCCCAAAAAATTTGACCTTGATCTATAAATCAAATTTTTTACCAGGAGTTTAAACCCTTCATTCTCTGGATTTTCTTTGGTTTCAGAATCACTTTTTCTTTTGAAATTATGGAGTTTTTTGCCCTAGTGAAAACTTTTCAGATTATGTTATTTGGACTTATTTGCCCTACCCAAGAAAAACAATTCTTCTATCAGTGGGTTCATTTGCATTATTATTTTTCTCTAAGCTTTATCACTTAAAGTGATTGTTTTCATTAGTTTAAAGCTCTATTTGCACTACAACCCTTTGATAGATTTATTCATAAAATCCACCAAAATTTGGGGATGTCATGTGAAGCCCCTACATCACTTTTATGCAAAAACCTTTTGGTGTTCTTTGAAAAACTTGAGCAAAACATCCTCCTTTGCTCTCTGGTCCAGATTGACATTTTCTACTGAAGCCCTATGTTAACTTGCTCTTTTAACCATGAGTTTTCTCCTGCTTGTAGTCCTTCCTACAAAACCCTTAAGTCGAGGAGATTGGAGCATTTGGAGCATTTTTGGTCCATGCAATAATGCCTTCTAGTTTCTGTCCAGAATTGATTTTCTCAAAAACTTACACTTGCAAGTTTCTAGGTTTGCCCAACTAACCTTGTCACCATCTCCTACACCTAAAGATGCATTGGTCTGGAGAGTTTGACCAACCCAAGAGATGCCTAGATGCATCTGGCATTTCACCAAACAGGTTAGCAGCATGGTCAGTTTTGGCACACTTTTAAACTTACATTAGGAAGTTACTCCAATGGCCTAACCAGCATGTCTCATGGCACTAACCTAGCCTATAACCCCACCCTATTAAATCCCATGCGGATTGGAGCCTCCTGGCAGGCTTTGGCAATTTGTCGAGCACCTAGTGCGCATGCTCTGGGCGCGCCCAGAGCGCACGTTTTGCACGCACGTGCACCGAGTCGCCGCGTCCTGCCCCGTGGCCTTCGCTCGTCTGCAGGGCCACACCTCACTCTCGTCCACTCGCCGGAAGCCTCCAAGCCTCTCTGGCGCCCTACAGCGCCGCCATCAGACCCCCTTGGCGGCACGCCGGCATCTGCAGTGAGCATCTGCCATGGACGGCACCGCCCGAGCCACAGCCGCACGCCAGCTGCCCCTGGAACAGCCCGTACACATCCACTCGACCTGCCGGACCCTGCCAGCCATCGCCACGCGCACCCTTGCTACAGAACGTCAGTTCGCCGAGCTTATCTCCGGCCGCCGCGGAATCGACCTCGAGCACTATATAAAGGAGGCCCCCGAGCCCGTCCGAGCACTCAGGCGACCTCAAGCCACCTCCCTACAGCCCCCGTGGCCAACAATTGATGAGGAGAGGACTGTCTCCCTCGTCTCCGGCCAGTTGGGCCGCCGCCGTACCCCAACTCCATCTGCAGCAAACAGACCCTCACCCGCCCATCCAGCACCACCATTAGACTCCCCTTGCTCGTGCGGAGCTGCCCATGCTCTCAAATACGACCAGAAACCACCGTAGCTGAGACCCCCAAATCCACCCGAGGCCACCTCCGCCGCTGAGCTCACCGCCGGCGACTCCCTCCACCCCCGCCGACCTAGTAACTACCGGGAGGACCGCCCCAGACTGGCGAATCCATCCCCGCCCTCGGAACCCCTCAAGGAGCCGTGGCTCATCAACGGCGATCGCCGGAGCCCCGCCCCGCTCGAACAAAGGAGGAAGAAGGCGCTATGACTGGTCAAACCTGACCAGTGGGCCCAAGGGACCCACTGTCAGTGACCCCACACCGGCCCGCCCTGGTTTAAGTGAAAGCGCAGAAGCCCGAAGTACGTTTCCCCGTCTCGAAAGCGTATTCTCCCCCGAATCGTTTTCTTTTTTGGTTTTTATATCAAAACAGAACTCTGACTGAACTTTGACCGGCAACAACTTTTTAAATATAAGTCCAAATGACTTGATTCTTTTTCTGTTGTTCCTCAAATTTGGTCTAGTTTATTTTCATATTTATTTGAAATTTTTCCAGACAACTTTTTGTACTTTTTTGAAGCTATGTGTTGATTCCAAATTCTCTTAAATAGGATTTTGAAGAGGGATAAAACTTTCAAAAAGTTTTGGAATGCACTTTACCTCTCCACTACTTGAAGGCAAGCATTTTTTGAACCCTGGCCCAATACTTGTGAGTGTCGTTGATGCGGTTACAACATCACCTCGATATGGATGCATTCATTTTCATATGTGACGATATGATCATACCCATGAGCGCATGATGTAGACTCCTTGCTGTGAAAAAATTAATATGCATGATGGTGATCCCCCTCGTATGCCTTCCATGCCTAACGGAAGAAAGCCGTGAAAGTTGATGTCTTATGTAGACACGAGCTTGTCACTAGTTCCTCGTCAGGACGGTGGAGTCTGGTATGGCTTGGTGAGGCATGACGGGTGGTGATTCCGACTGTTGTTATGGAATATATCGGTTATGCTAATCATACAAGTGATGCTTGAACCTCCTAAGTCGACCGTAGATCGAGTCTTGTTCCAGTAACCCCATACTTGTTTCGTGCTACCACTTGTCCCTGCCACAGATAGGGTACGGTTCAGTAAATTGTCGAACCCTGTTCTAGCACACACCGTACAGAGAGGCCATGGTGGAAGATACCGGCTGCATCCGGTAGGCATGCCACCTGGTCCAGGGGCATGGGTGTTTTCGGTTGGAGCCGAAGGGGGTAGCTTCCCCAGTTTGCGCGTGTTATAAATTTTGTGATCCCATGCTAGTCGAGGTTGCAGCCTCCCCACTTAGAGTTTGGCTTAACGGGTGTCGTGGGTGATTCTAGACACCGGTAAGTTAGGCTGGTGTGTGCGGTCAGGTGTGTCTTCAAATTAAAAGACCGTAGGCGGAATTAGTCCCAATGGACTAAAGGAATCCGTTATTCGTGGGTAAAGAGTACACTCTCCGCAGAGATTAAATCTATTCGAATAGCCGTGTCCGTGGGTTAGGACTAAATTCTGGGACGGGTCAAGTGTCGGTCTTAGTGTCGGTCTTCGGAGGAGGAACTACTAAAACAGAACATGGATCATGACTTGTGACCTATGAAGACTGTTACTATGATTATGATTATGGACTAACCATTTATGTATTTGAGTTATTGAGTATCCCTGGGACGGTTCTACCTCCTGGATATTCACTATCTTCTCCTTTTTTTTTATTATAAGCCCTTTATGTGGTGTCGCTCAGACACCCGACTGTGGCATGCTTGCTATTTCTTTTATTACAAGCCCTTTATGTGGTGTCGCTCAGACGCCCGACTGTGGCATGCTTGTTATTTCTTTTATTACAAGCCCTTTATGTGGTGTCGCTCAGACGCCCGACTGTGGCATGCTTGCTATTTATTTTATTACAAGCCCTTTATGTGGTGTCGCT
>LR738713.1:593230127-593245922 GCA_902687465.1 Secale cereale
TTCTTTTATTACAAGCCCTTTATGTGGTGTCGCTCAGACGCCCGACTGTGGCATGCTTGCTATTTCTTTTATTACAAGCCCTTTATGTGGTGTCGCTCAGACGCCCGACTGTGGCATGCTTGCTATTTCTTTTATTACAGGCCCTTTATGTGGTGTCGCTCAGACGTCCGACTGTGGCATGATTGCTATTTATTTTATTATCACTCCACGATTGCATATTCATATTTACATGGATAACCTGCGTGCATCATGGATTATCATTTAGTAGCTAACAATATGATCGACAAATAAATCTGCGTATGCTTACCTTCTGTTACAATGCACCCGCGTTCATAATGTTTGCGAGTACATTCAAAGTACTCACTAGCTTGTCCTTGGCTATTGTCTTGGCCAGATTTCTCGCATGGAGAGGAGCGTTGCGACGACTACCCCGGAACCTACGCAAGGTGACAGCAGCCTCGCAAAGATAGGAGTTAACCTGGTTAGCTGTTCCCGTGGGAAATGGAGTCCCACAGACACCGACGTGTTACAGACCGCTTCCGCCATCAGCCACTAGAAACTTTGTGTTGTACTTAAAGACCAGAATGGTCTTGTACTACATATTTTGTACCTTCGCTTGGAATTTCTGTATCAAGTGGTGCCTCGCCAGCTAACAGTAATCCTGGGGCTGGTGAGCACAAGGGCCACTTTTGGGAATTTAATACCCTGAAAACCCGGTCCTGACACCCTCTCGGTAATACACATCATAATAAGCCTTGCAAGCAAATGACTAATGAGTTAGTCACGGGATGATGTATTACGGAACGAGTAGAGAGACTTGCTGGTAACGAGATTGAACTAGGTATTGAGATACCGACGGTCGAATCTCGGGCAAGTAACATACCGATGACAAAGTGAACAACGTATGTTGTTATGCGGTTTGACCAATAAAGATCTTCGTAGAATATGTAGGAGCCAATATGAGCATCCAAGTTCCGCTATTGGTTATTGACCGGAGATGAGTCTCGACCATGTCTACATAGTTCTCGAACCCGTAGGGTCCGCACGCTTAACGTTTGATGACGATCGGTATTATGAGTTTATGAATTTTGATGTACCGAAGGTAGTTCGGAGTCCCGGATAAGATCACGGACATGAAGAGGAGTCTCGGAATGTCCGAGACATAAAGATTGATATATTGGACGACTATATTCGGACACCGGAATTGTTCCGGAAAGTTTCGGAATAAACCGGAGTGCTGGGGGGGTTACCGGAACCCCCCGGGGAAGCTACGGGCCCAAATGGGCTTTAGTGGAAAGAGAGAGGGCTGGCCAGGGCTGGGCCGCGCACCCCTCCCCCTTGGTCCGAATTGGACAAGGAAAGGAGGGGGGTGGCGCCCCTTTCCTTCTCCCTCTCCTTCCTTCCCCCTCTCTCCCTCTTGGTGATTCCTACTAGGAATAGGATTGCAATCCTATTCCTAGTAGGATTGCTCCTCTAGGCGCGCCATAGGGGGCCGGCCAGCCTCCCCCCTTTCTCCTTTATATACAGGGGCAGGGGGACACCCTAGGACACACAAGTTGATCTCTCCAGCCGTGGGCGGTGCCCCCCTCCACAGAAACACACCTCAGTCATACCGTTCCAGTGCTTAGGCGAAGCCCTGTGCCGGTAACTTCTTCATATCCGTCACCACGCCGTCGTGCTGACGAAACTCTCCCGTGAAGCTCAACTGGATCAAGAGCTCGTGGGACGTCATCAAGCTGAACGTGTGCTGAACGCGGAGGTGCCGTACGTTTGGTGCTTGATCGGTTGAATCGCAAAGAAGTTCGACTACATCAACCGCGTCACTTGACGCTTCCGCTTTCGGTCTACAAGGGTACGTAGACAGACTCTCCCCCTCGTTGCTATGCATCTGGTAGATAGATGTTGCGTGATCGTAGGAAATTTTTTGAAATACTACGTTCCCCAACAGGAACGTCTCCTTCCACTGAACGCACATTATCGGAAACTCTAAACTAAATCCAGAATAAATGCGAGAACTTGAACCCTGGTGGGCTGAGGGATACCACTCTTGTCCTAACCATCCAACCACAGGTTGCTTCACGCCCATTTCATTGACTGTTGTGGGTGTATGGAGTCAAAGTTGGAGATGACCATTAGTAAAATGCCCTATAACGGGCACCTGCAGCGCCAAATAGGGTTTGCGAAAAGAACTGCCGGATTCTAAAAAAACTAGCAAATAGCATACCCTCTAGTTTTGGACTGGGCTTTTTCAAACATAGTACAAACGCAAGCGCTCATATATACACACACATACACTTACCCGTTACCCACACTTTTTCCAGTCTTTATAGAAACAGGGAAACAGGGAAGGGGAGATACTGGGACGACCCAATCATGGCAGGGGCGTGCGCTGCAGGCGCCCATTAGCATATGCCCTATAACTAGTGCCTGCAGTGCCAAATAGGGTTTGCAAAAAAACTGTTGGATTCTAAAAAAACTGCCAAATAGAATACCCCTCTAGTTTTTGACCGGGCTTTTTTTAACACAGCACAGACACAAGCGCTCATATATACGCGCATACACTCACCTGTATGAACTCACAGCACACCCTACCCCTATGAGCACCTCCGAGAAACTGAGCCGACATATCATCTTAAGATTTTACGAAGTCACCATAGGCGCCTCGTAGTTGACGGGAACGCACTACTAGGGAAAACCTTATACATAGCATCTTACCAGTGTCACTTTTTAGGAGGAAGCGCTGCTGCTAATGAGCAGTAGCGCTTGGGTGGAAAGAGCGCTGCTGATATGCACATAGTAGTAGTGCGGTACCTAAAAAACACGCTACTACTATAATGGCCAGACTGTTGCCGGCAGGCTAGGTATACTAGTAGTCTCATACGCAAAACGTGCTACTGCTATTGTACTTAGCAATAGCACTTTCCACCAACTAGCTGAAAGGATCGATATGGTTGACTAGAGGGGGGGTGAATAGGCAACTTACAATTTTAGCTTTTCTTGACCAAATTAAACTTAGCAACAATATAAGTTGTCTAGATATGCAACTAGGTGAGCAACCTATAAGAAGCAACAAATATAAGTAAGCAAGCAAGCACAAGATACTAACACACTACAGCTTGCACAAGTAAAGGATAGAGATAACCAAAAGTGGAGCCGGTGAAGACGAGGATGTGTTACCGAAGTTCCTTCCCTTTGAGGGGAAGTACGTCTCCATTAGAGCGGTGTGGAGGCACAATGCTCCCCAATAAGCCACTAGAGCCATCGTATTCTCCTCAAGCCCTCACACAATGTGAGATGCCGTGATTCCTCTCTTGGTGCCCTTGAAGGCGGCAACCGAACCTTTACAAACAAGGTTGGGGCTCTCTCCACAACTGAATTGGAGGCTCCAAACAAAACCACGGAGCTTCACCACAATGGATATGGCTCCTAGGTGACCTCAACCGTCTAGGGTGCTCAAATACCCAAGAGTAACAAGATCCATAAGGGATTAGTGCGGGGAATCAAATTTCTCTTGGTGGAAGCGTAGATCTGGGCCTTCTCAACCAATCCCTAGAAAATCAACAAGTTTGATTGGCTAGGGAGAGAGATTGGGCGAAAATAAGCTGTTGGAGCAACAATGGAGCTTGGGGAAGAAGAGGTAGGTTTTCTAGAGGAAGAATAACCCTTTATATAGTGGAGGAGAAGAGTGAACCGTTACACTCTTCTCTGCCCGCACAGAGCGGTACTACCGCAGGGCTGAGCGGTACTACCGCTGGTGCCACCGGTACTACCGCGACCCCCAGCGGTACTACCGCCCTGTGTTAGGGATGAGGTTTAGAGGATAGGGGCGGTAGCAGCCGCGGTGCTGGCGGCGGTACTACTGCTTATAAGCGGTACTACCGCTGCTACTACCGTTGCTACTACCGTAGAACCCGACACGAGAAATACTCGTCCTGAATCGACGTGGAGGTGGAGATTAGCCGCGGCGGTACTTCCGCGCATAAGTACCAAGCGGTACTACCGTGACTTCTCAGCGGTACTACCGCTTAGAGCGTATAGGCGGTACTACCGCCCTGGCTACGGTACTACCGCACCCACAGAAAGAAGTAGAGATCTTTAAGGAAAAGAGAGAAGATGAGGGTGCAAAAATAGAGTGTACGTGATGATTCCAAAGTGGCCTTTCCAATGCGGACCCCCCCTTGATAGTACGGTGTCTCCTACGACTCAAGTCCACCAAAACACAAGCCTAGCACGACAACACGTCTTGAGTTGATAACTCAGAGGGTAGATAATCGTCTCGTGCCTCTGGATTCATATCTGAAATACTTGGCACACATGATTAGTCCGCAAACGCATTGTCATCAATCACCAAAACCACAAAGGAAGGGACATGCCCTTTCAATCTCCCCCTTTTTGGTGGATTGATGACAACACGGGATTTGCACATAAAATAAAGACATATAAGGAGTAAGCAAACCCCACGGACTACAAAATATAGACGAGCTCCCCCTAGATGTGTACCTAAAAAAAAGAAGTGCTTGTGGAATGCAAAGCACACACTCTAGGATCAATGCTCCCCCTATATTTTATAATCTTATAATCATCTAATCAATGAGGAGACATAAGCGGGTAACAAAGTAGGTGCAAAAGGATAGAACATGAATTAAGCAGCACTTACTAGAGTACTCGACATAATTAAGATAACATAGGTCTCACACAAGGAAAAGTAGCTGAGTCTCACGAACACACCAAACCAGAAAGAAAAGCAAAGCACTTAAACACACAAGACACAGAGACACCAATACGCAAATCACCTCTCCCCCTTTGGCATCGAGACACCGAAAAGGGGCAGAGAAAGGCACAACGTCATCACACCGCTGTAGGGTCATCTGCACCTCCCTCATCGGCTGGGAGCTGCTCGGGGTGAGAGTGAGTCCAGTGACAGTGCTGTCAAACCCAGTCGCCCTCATCAGTGATCCGGCCCTCAGAACCGCTAGCAACCGTGGCACCAAGCTGACGCATAAGCTCCTTGTGACGAGTCCTGGACTTCTTCTCAGAAACATGGGCCATGTACTGACCGTGGGACTCCATGCAGAACAACTTCTTCATCTTCTTTTTAAGCTTCTTTGCCCAAGAGAGCTCAGATCCAGATGGCATATACTCATCATCATCATCCTGGTCGGCCTCTGCCTCAGAATCATCAGCACTAGCCGGGATGTCAGGCTGAGTGACTGGAGTGTTCCAGAGATCCTTCCTCCTAAGCCTCTTGACCTCATGAGAGACCAACTCGCCAGTCTGTAGGGCGTACCCATCGTAGGTGTGCTCCCAAGCCTTCTCAACGAGGAGCATGATATATGGAGCATAGATGAGACACTTACGCTCTGAGATGGCAGACAATAGTTCAGACCACATGACATGAGAGATATCCAATGTTTCTCCATTGTTCCGTTCCTTCTGATGCTGGCAGAAAAGAAGCATATCCACAAGGTAAGAGTGGACCATATCATGGTTCCCAATGCGAGGAAAGAGTGTCTCCCTGAAGATGCGGTGAAGGACATCCAGAAACACAGGCAGCTCATACGTCTCCTTCAGAGTTTCAGGGTTGACCTTCTTAGTGCAGTATGGCCACAGATTCTGCTTGTGAGTGGAGGTAGCATTGTGATGAGGTCGAAAGCCGACCGAACTCTCTAGACCAAGATCTTCAACACCAAGAAGTTCCATGAAAGCTTTCCACTTAACCGCCAGACGCCTGCCATTAGTCATCCACGTCAAAGTCCTTTCTGCATCGGTGCCAAGGTGAACAATGGCATAGAACTGAGCCACCAGATCAGCATCAAAGTCCTTGTTGAATGTTATGATGTTGACAATGTTCAGCTGGTTACACATCTCCAGGGCTTCTCCGAAGTAAGCTATGTCCTTCTCCAAATGAGCAATATCAATTGAGCGCACATCGACGAAGAGATTCTTCTTGGCCTTGATTTCATCAAAGTAAGTTGCATACTGAAACCGGTTCTAGAATGGCCGGTTGACAAGGGTGGGCTCTTGCTCAAACTCATAGGGATTGCGCCGACGCCTCTCCCAGAACTCCTTGTTTGACATCTCCGTGACAGTCTTGGCCTTCTTAGCTGGCTTCTTTGCAGTACTCTTGGACGGCTGTTGTGACTGAGACGAAGGTGCATTGGACGACGGAGCCCCTATAGAACCACTTGCAGACCCACCTGCTGCCTTAGAGGTGCGATAGCACTTTGAACTGGTGCGCCCGGGGTTGATGCGACGAGCAGGGTGTTCCGTTGGGCCATCTCCTGAAGACAAACACACACACACAGGAGACACAGAGAATGAACAAGCATAAGACACGAGACAAAGAGCAAAACAGAATCAAAGTTTGATAGGAATATGATGGAGGATGGCCTCTCCGCGGTACTACCGTATATGGGAAGCGGTAGTACCATTCGCAGCGGTAGTACCGCATATGGGAAGCGGTAGTACCGCTCGCTGCGGTAGTACCGCATATGGGAAGCGGTAGTACTGCTTCGGGCGGAGGAACATCAATTCCCACCACACCATGTCAGATCCGGTACTACCGGAGAGGCTAAAATAAAAAATAGTCCAATCAAAGTTCAATCCTAGCAGTATAGAGGAGTTCACCATCCTACTCAAGCCTTGATTTGGTCAAAAATTATGGAATGCATGCCCATTGCCCCTAAGAACCTAGATCTGAAAACTAGAGGCAACAAAAGAGAAACGGGGGGCAATACCGGCATCCATGGCTTGAGTAAGGGGTGGGGATCGATCCCATCGAAGGAAAAGGTGAACCACCGCCCGGAGAAGTCACCCCACCGGCGACCTCGTCGCAGGTTGTTCATTGGAGAGGAAAACGAGAGACGAGGGTGAATGGGTGTGGGTAAGGGAAAACTCCCCGACCCCCCCCCCCCACTTAACCCCGCAGCCTCGCGCTCCAGCGGTAGTACCGCTTCGAGCGGGCGGGGTACTACCGCTTAGGTTAATAAGCGGTCGTACCGTGCGCTCCAGCGGTAGTACCGCCCAACTCAGAAAAAGTGTCTCCGAAACTGACATTTTACTCCCAAGAGCCTCCCAGCGAGAAAAACCACAGCTACGAGATGAAAGACACAGGAGAACGAAGGAAACAACACAAACACAACCACGCACACAAAGAGAAAAACAGGACAACAAACACACATCTCTTGAGAGAGATGGCGGTCGCCGAGGCCACCTATGTTTGAGTGAACTAGAATGGAACCGCGAAGATTTTAACCTTGAGCCCATGAACACTACTCATCTTTGAAGCACATTTGTACCAACAAAAATGTTGAATGTGAAAGATTTAATCAATTTGTGCATAACGGGGGGGAGAGAAAGTTCATTGAGAGAACAATGCTCCCCCTATATCCATGCCTACATCTAAACAAGATACCACGGTGTGAATGGGAGGTGTGCACAACTTCAATCCACATTGCTCAAATCTATGATATTTAGCTCATGCCTTAACTCGCGAAATCTTGCTTCATCCAATGGCTTCGTGAAGATATCTGCAAGGTTATCATGAGTGTTGACATAATGAAGATCTATTTCTCCTCGCCGAATATGGTCCCGGATGAAGTGATACCGAATCTCAATATGCTTCGTCTTGAAGTGTTGCACCGGGTTGAGAGAAATCTTGATGGCACTTTCATTATCACACCAAAGAGGCACTTTGTCACAAGTGACACTGTAATCTTTTAAAGTTTGCCTCATCCATAAAAGTTTTGCACAACAACTGCCGGCCGCCACATACTCTGCTTCAGTGGAAGAGAGAGACACACAACTTTGCTTCTTGGAAGACCAACTTACCAAACAGCAACCAAGGAATTGGCACCCTCCGGAAGTGGACTTCCTATCCACTTTGTCTCCCGCCCAATCCAAATCTGAGAAACCTACAAGGTTGAAGTTTTCTCCTCTTGGGTACCATAAGCCAAAGTTTGGGGTATGAGCCAAATATCGAAAGATTCGCTTGACTGCCACAAAGTGACTTTCCTTAGGTGAGGCTTGAAACCGTGCACACATTCCCACACTCAACATGATATCCGGTCTAGATGCAAAAAGGTAAAGCAAGGATCCAATCATAGAATGATATACCTTTTGATCCACCGCTTTACCATTGGGATCAATGTCAAGTTGGCACTTGGTAGGCATTGGAGTAGTGGCCGGCTTGACATCACTTATATTGAACCTCTTGAGCATGTCTTGAGTGTATTTGTCTTGTTTGATGAAGATTCCTTCTCTTCTTTGTTTGATCTCAAACCCAAGGAAGAACTTCAACTCTCCCATCATGGACATCTCAAATTGTGCGGTCATGAGTGCGGCAAACTCATCATTGAAAGTTTTTTTAGGTGAACCAAAGATAATATCATCAACATATAGTTGGCATACAAACAACTTTCCTTTGACCTTCTTAGTAAAAAGAGTGGGGTTGATTTTCCCAATTTCAAACCCACGATCTTGCAACAACTCGGTAAGATGCTCATACCACGCACGTGGGGCTTGTTTAAGTCCGTAAAGCACCTTATCGAGTTGATACACATGATTGGGGAACTTAGGATCCTCGAACCCCGGGGGTTGTTTGACATACACCAACTCATTAATAGGACCGTTAAGAAATGCACTTTTCACATCCATTTTTTGCAATTTAAAGTTATGATGAGAAGCATAGGCAAGCAACAAACGAATAGATTCAAGGCGAGTGGCGGGGGCAAAGGAGTGGGGTCGATTTTCCCAATTTCAAACCCACGATCTTGCAACAACTCGGTAAGATGCTCATACCACGCACGTGGGGCTTGTTTAAGGCCGTAAAGCACCTTATCGAGTTGATACACATGATTGGGGAACTTAGGATCCTCGAACCCCGGGGGTTGTTTGACATACACCAACTCATTAATAGGACCGTTAAGAAATGCACTTTTCACATCCATTTTTTGCAATTTAAAGTTATGATGAGAAGCATAGGCAAGCAACAAACGAATAGATTCAAGGCGAGCGGCGGGGGCAAAGGTTGCACCGTAGTCGATACCCTCGACTTGGGAGTAGCCTTGAGCCACCAAACGCGCCTTGTTGCGAATGACAATTCCGTGAGCATCTTGCTTGTTCTTAAATATCCACTTGGTTCCAATGACATTATGGTTCTCCTTAGGTCTTGGCACCAAACGCCACACTTTGTTGCGCTCGAAGTTATGGAGTTCTTCATGCATGGCATTAAGCCAATCGGGGTCTTCGAGCACCTCATAGACCTTTTGAGGTTCAACACAAGAGACAAAAGCTCGATGAGCACAATAGTTTGCTAATTGTCTACGAGTGCTTACCCCCTTTGTGATTCTTCCAAGGATGTTCTCCATATGATGCTCTCTAGAAGCGAGCCTGGAAGCAACTTTGGCAGCACGACGCTCCAATTGCTCTTCAAGAGATAATTGAGGAGCTATGAGTTGATCATCTTGAGCGTTGTCATGAGCTTGATCTTGATCTTGAGCTTGATCTTGATCTTGAACATGCTCGGGAGAGGGAACTTGGCCTTGTGCATCACTTGGTGGCTCACCACCATCTTGTGGTTGATCTTGCACTTGGCCTTGTTCATCCGATTGAGGGCCTTCACTTTGTTCTTCGGAAGCGTGTGCGTCTTGGGTTGGTGATGGTTCCACTTGAGTGGAACATTGTCCTTCTCCTTCAGCCACAAGGGGTTCCTCAATGGGTAGGATATAACCAACACCCATTCTTCTTATGGCTTGGGGAGGAATTTCATCACCTACATCACAAGTACCACTTTGCTCCACTTGGGAGCCGTTATTCTCATCAAACTCTACGTTACACGTCTCCTCAATGAGTCCATTGGACTTGTTGAGGACATGGTAAGCATGAGAGTTTGTAGCATAACCAACAAATATGCCCTCATGAGCTCTAGCTTCAAATTTAGACAAACGAGCACCTTTCTTGAGTATGAAACACTTACAACCGAACACCCGGAAGTACTTGAAATTGGGCTTGTTACCGGTAAGTATTTCATATGGAGTCTTGTTCAAGCCTTTGCGGAGATAGAGCCGATTGGATGCATGACAAGCGGTGTTGATGGCTTCGGCCCAAAAGTTGTACGGAGACTTGAACTCCGCCATCATGGTTCTAGCTGCGTCCATCAATGTCCGGTTCTTTCTCTCCGCTACACCATTTTGTTGAGGGGTATAGGGTGCGGCATATTGATGCTTGATCCCCTCATCACTAAGAAACTCATCCAGGGTGTAGTTCTTGAACTCGGAGCCCTTGTCACTTCAAATCATCAAGATCTTTGCATCATGTTGACGTTGAGCTTCATTTGCAAAGTTGATGACGGTTTGTTGGGTCTCACTCTTCCTCTTGAAGAAGTATACCCAAGTGTATCTTGAATAATCATCTACAATCACCGAGCAATAATTTCTACCCCCAAGACAATCAAAGGATGGAGGACCAAAGAGATCCATGTGAAGGAGCTCTAACGGTCTTTTTGAGTAGATGATAGTCGTGGGAGGGTGAGCCTTCTCATGTAAACTTTCCTTCAATACAGGCACTGCAAGCACGATCTTTGGCAAAGCTAACATTTGTTAGTCCAAGGACGTGGTCCCCCTTGAGGATACTTTGCAAAGATCTCATATTGACATGGGCTAGCCGGCGATGCCAAAGCCAACCCACATCAACTTTAGCCATTAGGCAAGTCGCGGTCTTAGTGGGTTGCCCCGAGAAGTTAACCACATAGAGACCGTTTTCGACATGCCCAACATAGGCTACTTTAAGAGTCTTGCTCCCTAAGAGGGCCACGGTGTCAATATCAAAGAAAGTGGCAAAGCCCATGAGTGCAAGTTGACGAACAGAAAGTAAATTGTAAGCAAGGGACTCAACAAGCATGACTTTCTCGATCGTGAGATCATGAGAAACAACAACCTTGCCAAGCCCCAATACCTTAGAAGATGAAGCATCACCCCATTCGACATTGGTGGCCATAGATAAACCTTGGTGCACGTCCACCACCAAGTCTTTGCTTCCGGTCATATGATTTGTGGCTCCACTATCGAGCAACCATGACCCCCCCCCCACCGGAAGCAAACTCCTACAAGAGATCAATGCTTGTATTTAGGTACCCATTTTGTAATGGGTCCTTTGAGGTTGGTAACAAGGGTCTTAGGAACCCAAATAGACCATTTAATGTACTCATAAGAAGAACCAACAAATTTAGCAAAAACATGTCCATCACTAGCACGGCATAGAACATAAGAAGGGTTAAAGTCGCTGACTTTGGTGGATGGTGTGGCAGTGTTTTTCTTGACTACACCACTCTTCACAATGTTCTTCTTCTTAGGAGCACCCTCTCCTTCTTTTACAAAGGTTTGCTTCAAAGGAAGAGGTTGTTTGGTCTTGTCGTTCTTCTTCTTATTGGGCTTGGGAGCAAACCCAATTCCTTACTTCTCCACAACTTCCTTTTGATTGCTCAAAAGATCGTTGAGGTTCTTCTCACCTTGTATACAAGACACAAGGCCTTTCTCAAGTTGCTTCTTCAACTTGGCATTCTCTTCAACAAGATGCACATGCTTGCAACATGGGTTAGTAGCATTTGCATTATCAATTAAAACCATGCGAGGAAAGGTAGCTTTCTCCTTGGTTAGCGAAACTTGAAGTTGATCATGAGACTCTTTGAGGCTAGTATGTACACTCTTCAAGACCTTGTGAGCCTTGTCAAGTGTAACAAACTCCTCCTTGAGTCTAGCATGGTCAACCACAGGCCTTGCCTTCTCGGAATCGAGCACACGAGAGACAACTAAAGCATGATCAAGATCTTTCCTTAATTTAGCATGGTCATCGTTGTGTGACTCCTCAACAGCCAAACGACGACCACGCTCTTCCTCAAGATCATTAGAGAGATCCGAGATCTCATCGGCATAGTCTCGACTATGGCCCTCCGTTTTAGAAATGGTCTCCTCGTGAGCCTCGATTATGTCATTGGCTTCACCGAGTTGTTCCAAGAGAGCAACGAAGTGCTTCTTGGGTTTGCCCTTGAGTTTACTCATAAACAACTCAAATTCATTTTCCTCCTCCTCCGCCCCTCACTCTCATCAATACAATCTGTCAATGAATGATTAGAGGTGAGGGTAGAATTGATGTTGGGGGTTACCTTGTTGGTGGCCTTAGCCATGAGGCACTTGGCGATGATGTTCTCATTAGGTGAGTCAAAGAGGGATGATCGTGGAGTTGTTGCAATAGCAATGGTAGCCATAGTGACCATCTCATCATCTTCTTCTTCATCATCATCCTCAACATATTCTTCTTGGGCCACCAAACCTCTCGGAGGAGTCTTCTTGTTGAAGTTGTTGTTGTTGGGATAGGACTTGGCCTTGTCCTTTCGAATAAGCTTGCCTCCATTGTCTTCTCTTTTCTCGTATGGGCAATCCACAAAAAGTGACTCACATTGCCACAATTGTAGCACGTCCTCACTCGTTGCTTGCCCTTGAGACCATTCGAGTTGTTCTTGTTGAAGTTGGGCCTAGAGTTCTTCTTGTTGCCCCAAAATTGTCGAGATGCTAGAGCCATATGCTCATGATAAGCATATTTTGTGTCCTTGGGGAAACACTCATCTTCATCCCCTTCATCCTCATCTTCCACACAAGCCTTGGCCTTCAAAGCAAGGTTGGGCTTCTTTGATTGTTGAGCTCGCAACACCGTATTGTCGGCGGTCTTATCCAAGATCCTCATTGCAACGAACTCATCCAACACTTCACTTGATGACAAGGTGTGGAAGTCCGGTCGTTGGAGGATGACGGAGGACATGGCCTTGTGATAAGGCATCGTGGCCTTGAGAAACTTGCGCTTGATCCAATTGTCATCCGTGTCCTTGCTCCCATGATCTCGAAGTGAAACCGCAAGAGTGGTTAATCTCCGATAAAGTTCACGGGGGTCTTCATCTTCGATCATGGCAAACTCATCGGCTTCATCTTGCACAACTTCATAGTTTGAGCGTTGAATGCTTGCGCTTCCCTTGTACATGGAACCAACATGCTCCCATGCTTCCTTGGCCACGGAGAAGGGTCGAACATGTGCAATGTCTTCGGGAGGGATAGCTTCTTGAAGTATGCAAAGAACGGACTCGTTGAATTGATGATCCGCAGCTTCTCTTGGAGTTAAGTTGTAGGGATCATGCGGGTAGAAACCTTGCTCAATGATTCTCCAAAGATTAGTAGAACAATGATTTAAATGACGTTTAAAGCGAAACGTCCAAGTAGCAAAATCAGATTTTTTTCACAAACTTAGGTGGAGGACCAACCGAATTTAAATGCGGAGTAGGAACGGGACCTCCATAATGTGTAGGAGGCGCGGAGTGGGCAAAGATCCCACTCCCATTCTTAGTCACCGGGACTTGCTCACTACTAGCTTCTCCCTTGTCGGGAATAGCATCCGACACGTTGGTAGCATGACGAACCACTTCCAACGGTGCGGTGGATAATTTAAATCCCTCAAGAAATTCTTTGAGCATGCCTTTGACCTCGGTTGCGAGTGAGTCTTTCAATGTGTTCATAGCCACATTGAACTCCTCACGAGATACCGAGGTTCCCCCATCGGATGTAGGCAAGGACGGAGTTCCACCATAGTGTTCCTCCATCTCGACTACGTTGTCACCCATACTCTTTGGACGGTAAAGTCCTTAATAAAGAGACGAGGCTCTGATACCAATTGAAATGATCGATATGGTTGACTAGAGGGGGGGGGGGTGAATAGGCAACTAATAATTTTAGCTTTTCTTGACCAAATTAAACTTAGCAACAATATAAGTTGTCTAGATATGCAACTAGCTGAGCAACCTATAAGAAGCAACAAAGATAAGTAAGCAAGCAAGCACAAGATACTAACACACTAAAGCTTGCACAAGTAAAGGATAGAGATAACCAGAAGTGGAGCCGGTGAAGACAAGGATGTGTTACCGAAGTTCCTTCGCTTTGAGGGGAAGTACGTCTCCGTTGGAGCGGTGTGGAGGCACAATGCTCCCCACGAAGCCACTAGGGCCACCGTATTCTCCTCGCGCTCTCACACAATGCGAGATGCCGTGATTCCACTATTGGTTTCCTTGAAGGTGGCGACCGAACCTTTACAAACAACATTGGGGCTCTCTCCACAACTGAATTGGAGGCTCCCAACGAAACCACAAAGCTTCACCACAATGGATATGGCTCCAAGATGACCTCAACCGTCTAGGGTGCTCAAACACCCAGGAGTAACAAGATCCTCAAGGGATTAGTGTGGGGAATCAAATTTCTCTTGGTGGAATTGTAGATCTGAGCCTTCTCAACCAATCCCTAGAAAATCAACAAGTTTGATTGGCTAGGGAGAGAGATCGGGCGAAAATGAGCTTTTGGAGCAACAATGGAGCTTGGGGGAGAAGAGGTAGGTTTTCTAGAGGAAGAAAACCCTTTATATAGTGGAGGAGAAGAGTGAACCGTTAAACCCGCACAGAGCGGTACTACCGCTGGTGCCAGCAGTACTACCGCGACCCCCAGCGGTACTACCGCCCTGTGTTAGGGACGAGGTTCAGAGGATAGGAGCGGTAGTAGCCGCGGTGGTGGTAGCGGTACTACCGCTTATAAGCGGTACTACCGCTGCTACTACCGTTGCTACTACCGTAGAACCCGACACAAGAAATACTCGTCCCGAATCGACGCGGAGGTGGAGAGTAGCCGCGGCGGTACTTCCGCGCATAAGTACCGAGCGGTACTACCGCGACTTCTCAGCGGTACTACCGCTTAGAGCGTATAGGCGGTACTACCGCCCTGGCTACGGTACTACCGCGCCCACAGAAAGAAGTGGAGATCTTTAATGAAAATAGAGAAGATGAGGGTGCAAAAATAGAGTGTACGTGATGATTCCACCCTGGCCTTTCCAATGCGGACCCCCCCCCCTTGATAGTACGGTGTCTCCTACGACTCAAGTCCACCAAAACACAAGCCTAGCACGACAACACGTCTTGAGCTGATAACTCGGAGGGTAGATAATCGTCTTGTGCCTCTGGATTCATATCTGAAGTACTTGGCACACACGATTAGTCCACAAACGCATTGTCTTCAATCACCAAAACCCCAAAGGAAGGGACATGACCTTTCACTAGCGCTACTACTAAATTGAGTCCCCTCCTAGGACCCAAGTTTAGTCCCACCTCGCTGCGCGAACATAATGTTTACCACCTTAAATATGGTGCTTCTCAAACTATCACAACCAATTGGTCTTCATTGAACTCTATGTATAGGATTTGTGGACGCAATAGGAATCCTCGCCGGTTCCTAAACCGGTGAGGATTCCTACTAACAATTTAGATTCTACATAAAAATACCATCGATGACCAATGCTTTTTTGAAGCTTTTTTACATGCTTAGCCTTAGTAGTAGCGCTTGTTCCCTAAAAGCGCTACTGCTATTGACCATAGCAATAGCGTTGGTCCCTTTAAAGCTCTACTGCTATGGAGCTTAGCAGTAGCGGCCGTTGGCAACCAGCGCTACTACTACGGCCACCATATCCCACCCCTCACGCGTCCTCACTCTTCCCACACTCTCGCTCACTCTCTCACCGCTGCGCGCCATCGCCCCCAAGGTATCTGCCTTCCTTCCTCCCTCCTCTTCTCGCCACCCTCCTCTCTCCTCCCTCCGGCGGCCAGCCTCTCTCCTCCCTCCTCCTCTGGCGGCCCTCCTCTCTCTTCCATCCTCCTTCGGCAGCCCTCCTCTCTCCTCCCACCTCCTCCCACCGCCCTGCTCCCTCCTCCCTCCTCCC
>LR738713.1:593245951-593397312 GCA_902687465.1 Secale cereale
TGCCCGAAGCCCTCACTCCTCCCTCCTCCTCCTCCTTTCCACACCTCTCTCTGTATACAAATTTAGGTATAGAATTTGTTAGTAAAAAAATTTAGTAATGGAAATTTTTAGGTACAGAAATGTATTAGAATGCTATATGAGATTTTTTTTAGTAAATGTAGGTTTTTTGAATAGAATTGAAAAATAAGTAAATGTAGGGTTTCAAACTCCAAGTTATGTGAAATTAGGGCAGTTTTCTATGATTCAAGAAGTAGACAGAAGTTAAAAAACCAGGGCATTTTCTAGGGTTTATGAGGATATATAGATAGATGGATGGATGGACATATATTAGGGCTAGAACTAGGGTATTTTTAGTAAATGTATAGGTATTTTAAATTTTTAGGGTTAGAACAAGGTATTTTTAGTAAATGGTAGGGCTAGAAGTAGGATGTTTTAGACATATGATTTCACGAAGTCCTAAGATGAGAATAATAACGTTATTTATATTTTTTGTTTTTGCAGAAATCAAGGATCCCGTGCATCATCCCCATCGTCATCCCCGTCACCGACCACCTCCGACCTCGAGGTGAAAACAGCCAAATCCCCATGTTGATGATGATGATGTAGATGTTTTGATAATTGTAGTAGAGTAGTAGCTACATGAGTGGCCTATGTTTGCAGGGAACACCTCATAGTGGCCTATGTTCTGCCGGGGTGTTGATTAATTTCCATTCCGGAAAATTTTAGGCACTCGATATGTCCTTTTTAGCAAAGGTCATGCCGGATTTTTTCGTGAATTTTGCGTGACTTGTGCTAGAATATATAGGAAATACCGAGTGGCCCGAACTTTCTAGAAAGATAATTAAACGACATTTCAGGTTGACTTTAAGTCTGTGGGACTCCACCATATATGAGAGAAGAAGAATGTCGATTGTTGTCGTTGGGGTTGTTCTTCCTCCTCCTTCTCATGATAGACCTTTGGTAATGCACTGGAAGGAAGAGAAGAACGACCATCACCGATGGTCGCAAATGTCAGAGATGAAGAATCTCGACTGTCGGATATATACACCACGTGAGCTGAGAGTTTTCAAGAAACTACTTGACAGACTGTTAGTCAATGTGTGATGGATAATAATAATCTAATTTAGTTTTTGTAGTACATATATTTAATTTTAGAAGTTTAATCTTTGAATTATGAACATAGGAAATGTCGTCCGACGACGATAATCTCCCGGAGTACGACTGGTGCGACGACGATTGGGGTCTGTGCGACATGCCTCACCTGGTAGAAGGTCGGCGCTTCAGTATTAAGCTCCAGGAGGCCTTCGATGTTGAAACGGTACGCAATGACGACAAGTGTTTTTTTTTCGTAATTAAGCACGACTTCTGCTTCTTCAACGTGTAATTTCTGTTTTTTACAATTCGAGTAGCTTATCCCATGCCATGCAAGATGCTATGTCTTGAAGCATCTCGATTTTGATTATCATGAAAACATGGAGACAAAGATAGTTCATCTAAGGACCCATCATGATTATAATTTGCTGTAAATCTATACAATTCTGAGAGCGTATCCCATTTTGGTTGCCCGAATTGGGAAGCACTTTGCAAGGCATATGATTTCCATGAGGGTATGCTTTTCACCTTAGATCTTGGTGATCCTAACATCGACAAAGAGAATATGGACATTTGGGTCCTTGTTGATACGCTTCCAATTCTACCGCTATGTGAGTTTCTCAAACACATTTATTAAGTAACTTATATTGTTTATTTCAAAATAGTTGATCGCTTATTTCCATTAATAGCTTATTTTCATTCTTCAAAAAATGTATGGAAGATGGTAGAGAGAACCTACTACACTGATGGCGCAGAATTAACTTATCAGGAGAAAGATCATCTTATCTCATTTATTAATGATCTTGAGAATTACAATATCCATTATCAAACTCCTGCACATTATGGTCAATATGTGCCACTAGTGCTGTGTTGAACTACGGTAACATCCATGGAGATTGCATGGTAAGATTTTGTACTATTACGACATCCGTGTATCTTTTGCATAAATTCTTCTAAAACTAAACTACATTGGTAACGACGAAGTTATTACTATGTTTTTCAACAAAAAATTCCGAAGGATTGTGTGCCTCATCTGATGTTTCCGAAAGGTCGCCTTAATGTTATGAGCTTACGGCTACGTCATCCTACGCATCACTGATGTTCATACCGGATTTCTAAAACCGATGAAGACATGACAATCAAAGATTGGAAAAAATGTATGATTAATCGTAGGGAGCTACTTGGAAGCAACATTGTGCGAAGCGCAAGAATTGGAGACATGATGATCTCCATTCTCCATAATGGAGAGTCAGGGCCTATCTTGTTTTATGTTATTCCACCTTAGAGAGGGTGGTTAGATCCTCATGATCATGTGCTAAGAACAATTAAGTAGGGTTAGTTAGATGACTATGATGATGATGAGTATGACTTGTTATCATGATAACGAGTAGAAGTTATATGATGATGATGAGTAGGACATGTTATTATGATACCAATGATGAGTTATTTAATATTATGATGATGCATGATGCTAAGTTGTTATATGAGCATGATGAGTTATTATATATATCAGTGGGTGAAATGAATGTGGATTAGATAGTTTGGATTAGTAGTACTTTCGATGTGCACCACATGTTGCCTCCACTTGAATCTAATCCATGTTCACTTCACCCATTGTTGCCTCCACGTGAAAATGCGTATGCTTCTCTTCTTCCAAATATTTGGGCATAGATAAGTCGCCTACAGCGGCGTCTGCGGCGCTACTTTGGCTCCTTCAGCTCATCCGACCAACCCTAGACATCTTCTGGATCTAGAAGGAAACCCGAGACTGGTAAGTCCTCATGTGTCTAGGCAGACACGTGATTCTATATAGCAACTGTGAAAGGGCAATCCTTGCAAAGGTGGTTTGCGGTTTCCGGTGCGTGAAGGCAAATCTGGCATCTCGGGTCTTGCGGCCATCCACAAATAGCCAACATATCGGTCATGGGGATTCTAGTGTGAAGCACAAGCAATGTGAAGAACTTGCACTTAGGCACATCATGAGCAGATCAGATCTTGTCGGCGGTGAACTTGGGGTGGGAACCATGGAATTGGGTCGCGTACACGGGCGCAGAAGACTACGCCCCATTCGAAGTAAGGTTCGAGGTTATGGAGCTCTCCTGGTCAGGTAAGAGGTGCACCTGGATTAACAAAGACCAAAGGTCGACGTATTCCCAAAGCTGAGGTAAGGAATGCATCCTTGCGAGTGCGTGAATCCAGTTTCCGCCGCACAACTCCTGGTGCAATGTTGCTACTTGTGAGCTGCGTTGGAATTTCCCTAAAAAGGAAGGGTGAAGCAACATAGTGGCTAATAGGTATTTCCCTCGGTGAGAACCAAGGTTATCGAACAAACAGGAGAACCACATAAATGCACATTTATAGCACCTACACACACAAAAGCAAATACTTGCACCCAACACGGGCAAGAGGGTTGTCAATCCCCATGAACTCGTTACTTGCAAGGATTAAATCTGCTGGTGGTAGATAGATAAAAATAAAAGTAAATAAATTGCGGAAAGGTATTTTTGGTTTTAGTAATATGATTAAAGTAGACCCGGTGGCCATAGTTTTCACTAGAGGCTTCTCCCTCAAAACAATAGCATACGGTGGGTAGACAAATTACTATTGGGCAATTGATAGAAAAGTGCATAGGTATGCTGTTATTCATGGCAACGATCACATATATAGGCATCACGTCTGTGACAAGTAGACCGACTCCTACCTGCATCTACTACTATTACTCCACCAAACAGCTGCTATCCAGCATGCATCTATGGTATTAAGTTCATGACAAACATAGTAACACTTTAAGCAATGTGACATGATGTAGACAAAGTATACTCAAGCAATATGAATAAACCCCATCATTTTATCCTTAATGGCAACAATACAAATACGTGCCTCGCTACCCCTTCTGTCATGAGGTGACGGCACCGCAAGATTGAACCCATTACAAAGCACCTCCCCCACTGAAGATAAATCAATCTAGTTGGCCAAACCAAACAGATAGACAGGAGTGAGATACAAAGCTATCATAATCATGCATAATAAAGTTCAGAAAATACTAAATTACATTCAATGAATAATCTGATCATAAACACACAATTCACTGGATCCCAACAAACACACCGCTAAAGAAGATTACATCGGATAGAACTCCAAGAAGATCAAGGAGAACATCGCATTGAAGATCAAAGAGAGAGAAGAAGCTATCTAGCTACTAGCTATGGACCCATAGGTCCGTGGTGAAATACTCACACATCATCAGTTGGACAGAAAGGTTAATGTAGAAGCCCTCCGTGATTGATTCTCCCTCCGGCAGAGTACCGGAAAAGGCCTCCAGATGGGACCGTGAAAGACCAGAAGCTCATAGCGACGGAAAAATTCTTTCTGGTGTCTCTCGCCTACCCCCAGGGTGCGCCTTGTTGCCTTGCAGTCTCCTCGTTTATCGTCTAGACTCCTCCCGAAGCTTCTAGGGTCTCTTTTGTCCAGAAAAAAATCATCAAAAAGTTTCATAGTGTTTGGACCCCGTTTGGTACTGATTTTCTGGAAAACCAAAAACAAGCGGAAAACGACAACTAACACTAGGCACTAGGTTAATAGGTTAGTTCCCAAAAATGATAATCCCTCCATAAAGAAATATAAGAGTGTTTAGATCACTAAAGTAGTTATCTAAACGCTCTTATATTTCTTATCAGTGGGAGTATAAAATTGCATAATAAAGCATATGAAGTATCCAAGATTGATAATATAATAGCATGAAACAATAAAAAATTATAGATATGTTGGAGAGGTATTGACTGTCCTATTCTTTCTTAAAGCAATCTTGAAGATTTCCGGAGCAAGAGATTTTAGGGGGCCACGACCACTCCAGTTGTCGTGCCAGAAGAACGCCTTGCGCCCATTTCCGTTGGTGATGGTGGTGCATGCCCGAAAGAGGTCCATGTCTGCCTGGTCGCAATAGAATGCCTAACTCGATTGAAGCCATAGGAAAAACTCCATTTGCTTAATTGGCACATGTTGAAACCAGTGGCATATTGATACGTCCATTTTGCATCATGATTTCCTACTATTAATTATTATGTTTTGGGTCATTATTTCATTATGATGCTATTATGATGCCTTTTCTCTTTTATTTTGCAAGTTTCACATGGAGAGGGAGATTGTCGGTAGCTGGAGTTCTGGACCTAGAAAAGCTACAACAGGGACGGATATTCTCCACAACTCCAAATGACCTGAAAATTTACGAAGAATTATTTTGGAATATAAAAAATATTGGATGAATAAATACCAGGAGGGGACCACCAGAGAGACACGAGCTCAGGGCCACCCCCTAGGGCCACCGTAATCTTCGTTTGGAGACGACGATGCTAATCTCCGTTTAGAGGAGTGTGGAGACGACGATGTATCCTGAAGTTCACACCCTTGCGGATGCTAATCTCCGTTTGGAGCGGTGTGGAGGCACAATGCTCCCCAAGAAGCCACTAGGGCCATCGTAATCTCATCACACCCTCGCGCAATGCAAGATGTCGTGATTCCACTAAGGGACCCTTGAGGGCGGTCACCGAACCTATACAAATGGCAACCCTTGAGGACGGTCACCAAACCCGTACACTTTGGCAACCCTTGGGGGTGGTCACTGGAACCCGTACAAACTTCTCGAGGCAATCTTCACAACCTAATTGGAGACCCCAATGCTTTCCCGGAGCTTTACACATTAATGATTAATCTCCGTAGCACCACCAACCGTCTAGGGCGCCCAAGCACCCAAGAGTAATAAGATTCTCAACTTTTCACTTCCACGTATCACCGTGGAGAACTCAAACCAATGCAACTAATATAATGGCAATAACACACGAAGTGGTCAAGTCCCTCACTACCAAATCCCACGAAAGCAACGAAAGCTATGGAGGAATGTGAGAGGAAGAACAAGGAGGTCACCGAGAACTCCAAGATCTAGATCCAAGGGGTTCCCCTCACGTAGAGGATAAAGTGATTGGTGGAAATGTGGATCTATATATCCTCTCTCTTTTCCCTAAAAAATTAGTAAGAATCATTGGAGGGATTAAGAGATAACAAGATCTAAGAAGGTCAACAAAGGGGGAAGAACACGAGCTCAAAGGATAAGATCCATTGAGGAAGAACATAATAGTAACATAGTTAGCAATGTAGTTTAGCTTAAGAAGGATGTATGCAAAACATGGACTAGTGACACGATAGTAAAAACCTTACCATGCTATCTCCATGGATGTTACCATAGTTCAACAGGTGGACTAGTGGCACGTATTAACCATAATTTTCGCTAATTTCATAATTGCTCTTGAAAGTCTCAAAATCATTAATAAATTAAACAAAATATTTTTTCTCCTCCCAAGTTAGTTCTACGCCATAACTGCAGTAGGTATTGTCTACTACCTTCTGTATATTTCTTGGAGAATGGAAATAAGCTGTCAATTATAAATAAACAATTTAACACAGATGAATACTAAATATTTTTAAACAAAAAATAAATTACTTAACAAATTTGTTTGAGAAACTCACATGGAGGTAGAACTAAAAGCATGTCCACATCCACCCAAATATTGATATTATCATCATCTTTAGGACGAATATCGAAGGTTATTTCCATATCCTCCTGAAATTTGTAGGCCTTGCATATCCCTCTCCAATTTGAAATTTGAAGAACCAAAATGTGAGTAATTTACTGCATTGTAGAGCTTAACCCCAAAAGCAAAACCATGTTTCGTCCTAAGGTGAGCTATCTTCGTCTCCATACTCTCACTTTCTTCGAAACCGAGCTTATCCAAGACACACGGTCTTGCATGGCATGAGATGCACTAGTAGAATTGTAAAAAACAGAAATTACATGTTGAAGCAAAGAAGCACACGTCATGCTTAATTACAAAAATATAATTGTCGTTGTTACGTACCATAAAAACTTCGAAGGTCTCTGATACATCCCAAATGTATCTACTTTTTCAAACACCTTTGCTCTTATTTTGGACTCTAATTTGCATGATTTGAATGGAACTAACCTGGACTGACGTTGTTTTCATCAAAATTACCATGGTGTTGTTTCTGTGCAGAAATATAAGTTCTCGAATTGGGCTGAAAATTTACGAAGAATATTTTTAGAATATATAAAAATACTGGCAAAGAGAAATACCAGAGGGGGGGGTCACCAGGGCGCCACAAGCCTAGGGGCGCGGCCACCCCCCAGGGCATGCCTGGCAGGCTTGTGGTCCCCTGACAGCTCCCGCAACCCTAACTCCAACTCCATAGTACCTATTCACCCACGAAAAAATTCAGAGAGAAGGAATCATCATGGTTTATGATACAAAGCCACCACCACATCATGTTCTTCATTGGGAGGGCTGATCCGGAGTCCATTCGGGGCTCCAAAGGGTGGAATTTGTTATTGTCGTCATCATCAACCCTACTCCATCACCAATTTCACGATGCTCACCGCCAGGAGTGAGTAATTCCTTCGTAGGCTTGCTGGACGGTGATGGGTTGGATGAGATTCATCATGTAATCGAGTTAGTTTTGTTACGGCTTGACCCCTAGTATCTACTATGTTCTGAGATTGATGTTGATATGACTTTGCTATGCTTAATGCTTGTCACTAGGGCCCGAGTGCCATGATTTCAGATCCGAACCCTTTATGTTTTCATGAATATATTTTGTGTTCTTGATCCTATCTTGCAAGTTGTATGTACCTATTTTACGTGTTATGATCCGCATACACCAAGGTAACAATAATTGGGATTCTTTCTGGTGATTATCGTAGTTTGAGTTCTTGTATTCACTATGTGCTCATGCTTTGTTCTGGTTCTCTATTAAAAGAGGCCTTAATATCCCTTAGTTTCCAATAGGACCCCGCTGCCACGGGAGGGTAGGACAAAAGATGTCATTCAAGTTCTTATTATAAGTACGTATGACTATATACGGAATACATGCTTATATTATATTGATGAATTGGAGCTAGTTCTGTGTCACCGTAGGTTATGATTGTTACATGATGAATGTCATCCAACATAATTATCCATCACTTATCCAATGCCTACGCTTTTCGCATATTGGCTTTTGCTAAGTTACTATTGCTGTTGTTGCTGTTACAATCACTACAAAACTGCTACTCTTACCGTTATTGTTACTGTTGCTATTGCTACTACCGCTATCAAACTATCATATAATGTGTTACTGATCACTCTACTGCGAATATTTAGTTCTCCAGGTGTGGTTGAATTGATAACTCAACTGTTAATACTTGCAAATATTCTTTGGCTCCCCTTGTGTCAAATCAAATTTGGGTTGCATACTCTGCCATTGAAAACTATTGTTGTCACCTATACTTGTGGGTTATCATTCTCGTCCAGCTTGATGGTGAAGCACCTACCGTTTTCCAGTTGAGACCTTTCGCACATACCCCAATCATCATTGCGGTAATCACACTCAGGGATCCTGTCATCGTCAAACATTTCCTGTGTTCATAATTCTAAGATTAAAAGTCGACGACGACTATCAGGAACTCAACACACAAATCACTATTTATCACGGGTTGACTTTCGGTTCGTCGAGTCTTCCTTGAAAACTTTCATCTCAGGTGGTGTATATGATGGGCACTCCCTCTTTGAAATATTAGACCATTGGTAATGGTCGCTCCTCCCTTCGTTCCCGACTCCCGAGTGCATTACACCAAAATGTCTAACACACGGGAAAGAAGGAGAAGCGACCCTCACGACAACACTCACGATTCTTCGTCTCTCATATATCGACCGTATATGATGAACACTCCCTCACTGATATTTTGACCATCGGTCGCTACTCCTCCTTCCCCTAGTGCACTAGAGAGGTCTAGCACAAGGAGAAGAAGGAGAAGTGACCCCCACGACGACAGTCGGAATTCTTCCTTCAAGAACAAATTGAAAGTCACACAAGGAGACCAAACCGACTGAAAATCAAGTCGTTACATATATCGAGCAATGACATAAAAAATGGCCTATGTTTTGCCAGAATGTCGTTTAATACCTGTTTTGGCAAATCACGGGCACTCGATATTTCATACTTTATAGCACAAGTCATGCTGAAATCCACGAAAATTTTCGGCATGACCTTTGCTAAAATAGGACATATCGAGCACCTGAAATTTGTCGGAACGGAAATGAATCAACATTCCGGCAAAACATAGGCCACTCGGAGGTGTTCCCTGCAAAATGATACACATGTCCAAAGAGACAACCAATACATGTCCAAATATCATCAGACACATGTCCGAGGAGAAGAGAAGGAGGAGGAGGACTTTTAGCTCACTGACTCGGCTGTAGAGGAAGTAGAGGAAGCTCCGACGACGAACACTACAAAGTGTGCATATTCCATCATGTGAAAATTTTAGATCATCAAATCTTATATAGCATTCTTTGATGACAAAGTGGAAATGATTATCACTTATATATTTTTCCTATTCCATTACTAAATTTTATATTCTATTACCAGTTATAATTTCTACCAACTAAATGTCTAATACATTTTTCTACCAACTAAACTTTTAACTAATTGAGTAAACTATAAACTAATTCAGTAAACTAGAAACTTGAAACTTGAAACTAATTTACTTAAATGAGGGAGGAGGGATGAGGTGCGACTGTTGGAGGAGGGAGGAGGAGGAGGGGCGGCGGCTGGAGGAGGATGAGGGAGGAGGGACGGTGTGATAGCCTGGCTTATTAGGGATGATAGACTACTCATATCAATAAGGAATTCCTTCTTTTCTGGGAGCCCATTCGGAAAGAACTCCAAAGTTAAGCGTGCTCAACTTGGAGTAGTTTTGGGATGGGAGACCAACCGGGAAGTTGCTCCCGGGTGCGCACGAGTGGGGACAAAGTGCGCAGAAAAGACTAGTATTGATATGTGAGGCCAGTCTAGATCCTACCAGGAGTAACGACCGCCGGCGGGTGTGTCCGGGGCGTTACAAGTTGGTATCAGAGCCGACCCTCGCGGTTACACGGATGTTTGTGGACAGGTGCGCGGTCATGTTGTTCATGACGTTTGTGACCCGTCGTGGCACACGACATGGCACATGTACTGGATTGGATGCACAGACGTTTGTGCCAAGAGGGAACGTTCCCGTGGCCCGACGAGGACGTCGGTTCCTCTGAGTGGGGGTGTATGTGATAGCTTGGCTTATTAAGAATGATAGACTACTCATATCAATAAGGAATTCCTTCTTTTCCGGGAGCCCATTCGGAAATAACTCTAAAGTTAAGTGTGCTCAGCTTGGAGTAATTTCAGGATGGGTGACCGACCGGGAAGGTGCTCCCAGGTGCGCACGAGTGAGGACAAAGTGCGCAGAAAAGACTAGTATTGATATGTGAGGCCAGTCTAGATCCTGCCAGGAGTAACAACCACCGGCGGGTGTGTCCGGGGCGTTATAGGCGACGGCTAAGGGATGAGGGGCAACGGCTGGAGGGAGAAGGGAGGAGGAGTCTTACCGAGGTGGTGACAACAATAATGGTGGATGGCGGTGCGCATCAATGGTGGCGGAAGAACGATGGAGAAAGACAGTGAGCACAGGGAGAGTGAGGTGGACGACCGCAGGGGGATAAGGCTGTCTAGCAGTAGCGTGGGGCAACTTAGCCAACACTACTGCTAAGCCAGGCCCATGGGGGCCGAAGTGCCCCCGGGGGCTAGCCATAGTGGCAGTGCGGGGCAGTAACACAATGCTACAACTACGAGGTTTGTTTTAGCGCGGGGCTTATCACTCGCGCTGCTACTATGGCTCGACCTGGGGTGCTGTGGGGCCCACATATCAGTAGCGCGGGTTGCACCGCCCCGCGGTACTACTACCATGTACCTGTAGCGTGGGGTTTGGCCCACGCTACTGTGTGGTATTTACCCATCGCTACTGCTAAGCATCTACCTATAGCCTTTTCCCTATCAGTGTCCATTTGTGTATAATATTTTTGAACACAGTACAGATGAAACACTCATACATACACCCATACACTTACCCCTAGGAATGTATGCCACACACCTTACCCCCTTGAGCACCTCCGAGAGACCGAGTCGACATATTATCTTGAGATCGACGAAGTCACCATGACGCCTCCATGGTCGACAAGAACGTCTCCTTCCATCGAATGAACATCGATAGAAAGCCTGAAATAAATCAAGGAAAATGCGAGCATCGGTGCCAAATTTAGAATTGAACCCTGGTGGGCTAGTTCCATCACAAAGAACCTAACCATCTAAGCTAGGGACCCCTCAAAAAATAATTCTAAGAGCATCTACAGCCGGACTTTGCAAATCCGGCCCCTCAAACGCCCGCGGACGCGCCTGGACGCGTCCGCGGGCACCGACCGGACACGCCTCAAATTAGTCACTTTGCATCCGTCTCTCTCATATTTCATCCCCCAAATCCATACAAAACATGTAAAAGAAATCCTACGTACTACATCTACATACTACCCTAGCTACTCTTCGTCATCGGAGATGTCCACGAAACGGTGCCGAGCGCCGGCTGGACGGGCGGGTATGAGGGCTCTAGATCATCCTCCTCCTGCTCGACCTCATCCATGTAGGCGAACATCTCCGCCTCCTCCGCGACTCTTGCGCCTACATCTCCTGCCGGCAACGGCGTCTTGCCTTCGCAGCTGACTTCGACCGGAGGGAATCGAGGATCGTCTACTACTCCGCCTGCGTCCCCCACATCCTCCTCCTCCGGCTCATCCCCCTCCTCCTCGTCCTCCTCCATCTCCACCTCCAACTCCTCATCAGGATCCACTGCATCCGAAGGTAGCCCCGCGGCCATCCGGGCTTCGCGCCTAGCCCGGATCTGCTCAAGGAGCTAGAGCCGACGCTTTGAAGTGAGAAATGCCTCGCTCGTCACTCGGCGGCGTGGGGGCATGGCTATTAGGCGGACCGGTGGAGTGGAAAGTGGCGGCGGCGGGGGTCAGGAGGAGGAAAATGTAGATGGATGATAGGGTTCCGGTGCCGTCGATCAACTTAAGTAGCCAGACAATGCACTACGCGGCCCGCCCGAGCTGCGCCACGCGACGCCAACGGTCTGACGGAGGAGACGAGTTTCGAACCGCCAAATTTGAGGGTCTTTCCGGCTGGGACGCCTTCGTCAGTCCGACATGGTGGGCGTGCCTGGGCGCCCCGTATCCGCTCCATATTTGGGCTGGATATGGGGGATGCCGATCGGCCCGAGCGTTTGAGGGTTGTTTGAGGGGGTCGTCTGGGTCGAAATAATGTGACCGGACGACCCGTCCGGGCGTACGAGGCCGATTTAAGGCACCCGACTGTAGATGCTCTAAGCTAAACTGAGTTCACCCTTGTTTATAATTTTGTGATTCGCTGGATTACTGGGAAGCGAACGAATGGAACATGTGGGCATATGGACTCGTCTTTCAACTTTTTTAGTAATTTCACAAATGGTCGAAAAATCATGAAAACTATTGGCAACAAAGTTGATAAAGCGTTACACTCATGTAAAAATTATGAGGACGAAATGACTTTGGTGGTATCGTCCAAGGCAAAGTCAAAATCAGCACTATATTAGGTCTACTATTCACTCTATATTGTCATGGAGACTTTGTTTTTATGCTTTGATTTCTTGAGGGGCACTTTTTCGTGCTCAACTTTTTTATCTACATGTAGCCCAATAAGTAGAAGATTTTTGACTTTTTCCTAAATTGCTAATATTTATTTCCATGATTTTTTTGTAGAGTCCATCCCACCACCAGGTTCACATGGTATTTTCCAACATTTACTGTTCCTATACGACAACAGAACACGTTGGCAGCGAGAGAGATGACTACTGTCTACGGCCAAACGCAGGAGAGGAGAGTACTTTCTACCATGGCATTTTTACTGTAGCCGTAGCAGCACGGCGCTCTCTAGACCAGCTGTGGCACTGTTCACCGCGGCTGCCGTCCTCCTCTCTTTACCAGCCCCGTGAAAAAGGGCCCGAATTCCAAGACACCACCCCAAAAGGCTGCCATGCTCCCTCTTCCTCTCCCACAAGCAAAAGATTTCTGAGCAGTTGCTATACCGATCGTCTGATCCTATCTCCCCTGCCCTCACATTGATCGCTCATCTGCTCTGCTTTTCTCCATTGACTGACTGACCACAAGCGACTCCTCCCTCCACCAAAAGGCTGCCATTCTCCGTCTTCCTCTCCCACAAGCAAAAGATTTGTGCGCAGTTGCTATACTGATCGTCTGATCCCCACTCCCCTCACATTGATCGCTCATCTGCTCTGCTTTTCTCCATTGATTGACTGACCACAAGCGACTCCTCCCTCCCTCCTTCCTCCACACGGCCAAGGCCACAAGAACCAGACCAATCCCCTTCCATTCCTCCTCCCAAATGCCGCCTGCCTGCTCAGGTGCTCGCGCGTGAGCGGCTAGGACGACGCGCGAGACCGAGGGGGGGAAGGAAACCATGGGGGAGACGGATTTGGAGGACGTGGTGCTCTCCTGGTCGCTCCAGGAGATCAACGACGACGACCTCTACAGGGGGAAGGTGCGTGCCGTGGACCGTGGTGCTCTCCTTACGCCGTCCATCCCTCGCTCCGCCTCCGGATGATGATGATTTGTGCGGGCTTCACCCTTTCATCGGTCGAATCTGTGTATGATGGTGATTTTTTTATTAATAGCGTTTAGTACGCTGCCTTTTGTGTGTAATCGAGGCCGGGTCAGCTGTTGGATGTTCCAGATTGTGGTGTATGTGATCCGTGCGCTAGGGTTTAGAGGGGGGGTTGTGTCCACGTGTCATGGAACTGGAACTGCAATTAATTAGCATGTGCTGAGTGCCATTTCTGGACTGTCGTCTGATGGCAACGCACGTAATTGTTGGATTTCAGGAAATTACAGGTTCCTTTTGCCTGTTGCAGCTATTTCTGACTGATTGGGCTAACTACATCAGTCTCAAAAATGTTATGCATGATTTCTTTTTTTTTTTTGAACCGGGCATTACCCCTTTCCATTAAAGCATAACGGAAATACAGCTGTCCCAGATCGAACGAAAGGAAACGAGAAAAGGGTAAAGCGAGTTCAAAGCATCGTTGGGAAACCCACCACAAACACCCGTCATCGGGCAGTTTGCCGTGGGGCGAAAACCCAACGACACCAAAGAAACGCTATCACAAGTCTACCAGTTCAGCTAGGGGAGAGGAGTTATCACAGGGGTCTAACAAACGACCATCACAAAGGCTCACGCAGGAGCTCAAGAAATACGGCCTGAAAACCACTAGCAATCAGTCCAGGGGAGGAAGCGGGGAATTGAGCTCGGGATCATCAAGAGACTTCAGTCATCATCAGCTCAGTTCGAATCACCCGGCGGGGCGCACAGACGCATCATGTTCGCAGCGCTAGTCTTCAGAATCTTCGCGCCACGCTCCAAAGCTTCGCGATCCTCTCCTTTCAGCAGACCTGCCCAGTACAGCATGTTTCCACAGGTAGAGTATACAATATCAAAAGGAGATCGTAGCTTCTTTTTTTCAAAAGTAACACTGTTACGGGTATTCCAAATAGCCCAGCAAATAGCCGCCAAGCAGAAAGTATAAAACCTTTCTCCATCAGGAAGGAATATATAGCACCAAGAGAAAAATTGCCACAAATTATTAGGACCAACATCTGTGCCCAAAGCACAGCCTGCTGTCCTCCAAACAACCCTCGCCACGGGGCAGGTGAAGAATAAGTGCTGAGAGGTCTCCCTCTCATCACAGAAAGAACAAGAAGGGTTCCCCATCCAGTTTCTCTTATTCATAACATCTCTAGTTAACACAGCATCCTGGGAAAGCTGCCAGATAAAGATTTGAATCTTAAGAGGAATCTTGGCTCGCCAAATCCATCTATAGTTACTCCCTGCAATATTCCTCTCCAAATAACTATAGACAGACCTGGTGGTGAACTTGCTTCTGTTACCACCCCCCAAGGACCAACTAATCGTGTCCAGTTCATCGGAACGAGGCCACAGGTTAGCCACATCCTGAAGTTCTTTCCATTGTTCCAGAAGCGGCGGGTGTAAATTTCTTCTGAAGAAATCAGACCCCACACCTTCTCTGAATTTGGCCACCGTAATGTTTTGATCATTACAGATCTCAAAGAGCATAGGGAATCGACTACACAATGGCTGATCAGCACCAACAGGGTCAAGCCACATTCTAGTAATGTTCCCAGCCTTAAGAGTAACCCCTCGGCCGGCAAGATATACATCCTTAACTTTCATAATATCTTTCCAGATAGGAGAGTCCCCAAATTTAGCTTTGACCGAGGAAATCGAGTCTTTCCTCAGGTACTTAGCCCGGATTATATCTTGCCAAAGCCCCTGTTCCGTATCCAGCTTCCACCACCATTTGGTCAGAAGGCTAATATTTTGTTTGCGGAGGTCTTTAACCCCCAAGCCCCCTTTATCTTTCGATCGACAGATCCTGGACCATTTAACCAGGTGGTATCGTTTACGTCCTTCATGCTCTTGCCAGAAGAAACGTTTACGATGTTTGTCTAATTTCACGATCACACCTTTAGCCAATAAAAACATACTCATGTAGTAGTACACAATTCCTGTTAGGGAAGTGTTAGCGAGAATTAGCCGTCCTCCCGAAGAGGCTGCATTCCCAATCCAAGATTCACAACAATTCATAAATTTCTCATCTAGGAAATCCCAATCTAAGCACCGAAGAGTAGAGAAGCTCACAGGAACACCCAGGTATTTCATCGGAAAATGTCCAATATTACAATTAAACAGCTCAGCATAGAAAGCTCTCATGTCATCGTCACCCCCAACACAAAGGATTTCACTCTTTTCAAAATTGATCTTCAGGCCTGACATTAATTCGAAGATGTAAAGAAGGAGTTTTAGATTGACAGCCGCCTCCCTATCATGTTCAATACAAATGACCGTGTCATCGGCGTATTGTAAAATGGCCACTCCCCCTTCAATCAGGTCCGATGCCATACCAGTTAATAACTTTTCTTTCTGGGCATTGCGGACCATCTTAGATAGGGTTTCAACAGCCAAGTTAAACAGGAAGGGAGAATGGGGGTCACCTTGGCGCACCCCTTTACAGCTTTGGAAGTATGGTCCACTCTCTTGGTTAAGTTTGATACTAACCGTACCATCACGAAGAATCTTCTCCACCCACCCACACCAAGTGGGGCAGAAACCCCTACTCTTGTGGCATTCCATCAAGAAATCCCAACTGATCTTATCATAGGCTTTCTCGAAGTCTAATTTCAAAACGACCCCTACTTTTTTCTTACGATAGGAATGGTGGAGAATTTCATGAAGGGTCAGGATACCATCCATAATAGATCTGTGCTTAATGAATGCATTTTGGTGCTTACTAATAAGCTTGTCTGTGAATAAAGCCACCCTGTTGTCCAGAACCTTAGTGATGAGCTTGTAGGGGCATCTTAGTAAGCATATGGGGCGATATTGCTGGATCTTTTTTGCCCCATTCATTTTCGGAATCAAGGTAATAATCCCATAATTCAATCTGGCCACATCCAGATTGTTGTTGTAGAAAGCATCAAAAATACGCATAATATCTACCTTTACAAAATCCCAGCAAGCCTTATAGAACTCAGCCGGAATGTTATCCGGGCCAGGAGCCCTGTTACTATCCATGCTAAAAAGGGCCTTCTTAACCTCCTCCACAGTAAAAAGACTAGTTAGAATGATGTTGTCATCCTCTGACAGTTTCTCATCATTAGTCCAAGTTTCAGGGAAGAGCTGGAACATGTTCCCTCTAGCAGGTCCAAAAAGATCTTTGTAAAACGAAGTAGCATGAGCTAGAAGGTTCTTGGTCCCTTCCACTACAGTATCTCCACTAACCAGGGAATGAATGGTATTTTTCCTTTTTTTCCCATTCGCTATTCTATGGAAGTAGGCCGTATTACGGTCCCCTTTCAGAAGCCACCTCTCATTAGACTGTTGGAGCCAGAACAACTCCTCATTAGCCAGCAGCTCATTGAGTTCAACATATAGGTCACTTCTTCTCTCATAGGATTCGGTGTCTAGTGGCCCAAGCTCCTCTTTGGCTTCAAGGTCCTCTAGTTCTCTCAGGATCATCTTTTTTCTTTTTCTGGCATGCCCAAAGGAATGGGAGCCCCACCCTTTGAAATACTTTTTAAAGCGCTTCAGTTTTATATTAAGAATGTCTATAGGGTCTTCCGAAGCAACATTTTGTTCCCAGATATTCTTGGCTACATCATAGAAATTCTCATTATTAAGCCAGCTAGATTCAAACCTAAACTCACGTTGACGAATGTCTTTCTTCTTAATAGGGTTCGAGTTCAGCAAAAGGGGATTATGATCGGAAACATCCCTAACTAGCTTGCGGATAGCAACCAGTGGAAACAGATCTTCCCAATCACAACTCATGAGGACTCTATCAAGCTTTTCAAGAGTAGGGTGCTTTTGGTTATTCGACCACGTATATCTGCCCCCGCTCATATGAATCTCCCTGAGGTTTAAGTGCTGAATAACAGCGTTGAACCTATCCATGTGCTTGGAGCGTCGAATGTTTTTGTTCTTATCATCATTATCCCTAAGGATATTGAAATCCCCCCCTATCACATAGGGGGTGTTAATATTCCCACACTCATTACTAAGTTCCTCCAAGAATTCCCCTCTCTTATCCTCATGAGCAGCCCCATAAACTACAATTAGGGTCCAAACACACCTCAGCTTGACATCAAACACTGTAACTTGAAGAAGGTAGTTACCAAATTTCCAGGAAATAATTTCCAGACTATCCTTCCTAACACCACAAAGGATCCCACCAGCTTTGCCTAAAGATGGAATCCAATTCCAAACAAGGCTATCGTATGGGTCAACTTTCTTAAAAAATTTAGGAGTGTAATTCTTCTTCTTCGTTTCGAGGAGGCCAATAAAGTCCAGGGAATGATCTTTGATCATATCAGCGAAGCAGGTAGCCATTCCCTTCTTACCTGCTCCTCTGCAATTCCAAAAAATTCCATTCATTTTTTCTTTCCCCCCCCCCCTTCCTGGTAGCTCTACTAGGAGTCAGAGTAGAGCTATCAGTATTCTTCTTCATAGGAAAATCATTTTTTTGACTTCTAGTAACAGGTCTAGAAATAACTATATTTTGTTTCTTTTCCCTCTTTTTCCTAGACTTCACCACCGTGAACTTATCCTCATCAGCACCACTCCCCCCATCCCAATTCATGTTGAGAGGGGTCTGATCTCCAGCCTCATTAATTAGGATCATTTCTTTTTTATCTTCAACATCATGTCTCACATTAGGGTCAATAACCTCATTGTTATTTCTGAATTTTTCAAGCTCACGTAAAACATCTATACTAGCAAAATCTGTGTCAGGAATATTGACACCCATTTTAACAGCCCTAATAATGAGATCAGGGTTAGACAATGCATCAAAGGAGTTAGGTTTTTTTGGAATACCTTCAATGTCTCTCTTTTTAGCCACAGCCAGAGCCCTCTCCTCAATTTTCTCCATTTTGCCCTGAACATTTCGGAGGCTGAAACGCAGGTTTTCTTCAGTAACCAGAGGAGGACAAGGAGGCATCATGTCTTTCTTCTCCTCTTCGGGAGATTCCACCACATAAGCACTGTCCACCTTCAAAACAGTATCATAATGATTAACTTCATTATCAGCCTGGCTGTAGTTTCTAACTACATCAGAATAGGTCTTCTTAAGGTTTTTGGTATTAGATTCAGAAGGGGACTCAGTATAGGATCTTACTTTTCCTTGCCTCATCTCCTGGGCCATGGTCTCAATGAGCAGGGTGTTATGCAGGGAATCATCAGATTCCACACTTTCCTGAGATTCATGAATAGTATCAACCTTGTCACCCTGGGGCATGCAAGGTTTCCCTCCCAGGGCAACAGATCCCCCACTTTTTTGAGTTCCAGGATTAGACATAGGAGCCATCTTTTTTTCATTGTTAACCTCAGGATTAGGAGGGTATTTAATATCCACCCTCTCTCTGTCAGGGTCCCTCACAAGTATCTGGTCAACCTCAAAGTAAAAATCATAAAAGTGTTCCCCAAGAACAGCTTCAGCCACAGCAGGAATCTCATCCACATTCCTACAACCTATTCTGACCCGGGCCGAAGCCGGTCGATGTAAGGTAGCAGAATCAATCTCAAGGGGAACTCCAACCAAGGATGCCACATATGCCATGTTTTTTTCACTTCTCTTGTCCAGAGGTACATTACTAATTTTGATCCAAGCGGATTCCATAACACCTTTAGCCCCAACAGAGGACGACCAGCGAGCAACCTGAATGACTGCTCCACTGGTTTTGAGAGTGACCTTACCAACATAGCAAATCTGTGCAACTGCACGAGGGTTAGGGAAGCGAACTACAAACACCCCCGGTCCGATAGCATGTGCAGAACATCGCCAGTCAGTGGCAAGGTAAGCATTCAGATCAAGTTCCATCTGACGCGTAGATGTTTCTCCCTCTATGATAGTGACTACAATATTGTTCGCTCTCTCCTTATGCTGATTAGCCGTGCAAGAATCATGAACATAATAGAAGCCCTGCCCTCTAGATTGAAACGCACACATCGCAGCCATACACTCCCAAGGCAAAAATTCAGCACACATGGAAGCTAAATGACCAAGTTTACCGCATCGCTCACAGAAAGCTTGAGGGCATCTGGTAGGGGCATGCTCATGAGATTTGCATATGGGGCATGGATCAAGTTTTTTGGAAGGGGGCACCTGATTAGGGTTCTTCTTCCCATGAGCTTGACGGGGAATAGGCGCAGCAGGTCGCCCGATGGAGCTGTCCCCCGAGCCCTGATTCACCTGGCCCTTCTGGACCCAGACACCGCCAGACTGGAGCTCCTGGTGGCCGGAAGCAGCCGCCTCGTCCCATCGGGAGGTATCCCCCGAGGCCGGCGAGATGTTGGAGGAGGAGTTGTTGGAGCCGCCCCCGTCCTCGCGCCTCCAAGAGAATTTGTTGCCGCGGCCTCCTTGGCGTCCTCCGCCTCGATCCACGCGGCCAGCATCGCCGCCACCACGACGCGCACCTCGACCACCGCGCGCCTCCATGGCAGGAGCAGCCGTAACCGCCGCAAAGGAGCGAGGGTTATGCATGATTTCTTATGTTACATTTGTTACTGTTGGAGGTGCCCGTTGCTGTCGAAAACGATGACACACCGATTTGCTATGCCCATATAGCTCTTGCAGTAGATGAAATTGACCATATAGCCCTTCTGATTACATGCCATATGTTGTGTGCTCAAGGAACTGTAGGAGGATCATCTTTTGCTAGCTATAATCATATTTCATTTGGAAATGACCTCATTTGTTTTTAGGTCGAGCCTATTCCCTGCAACTTCAAGTCACTTGATCACTATCTTGCATCATACCGTGTGCCTCTGATTGAAGAAACAAGGTCAGATCTGTGCTCATGCCTTGAACTCGTCAGTCAAGCACCCTCGTCCAAAATACTTTCCATGGAGGTAACAGCAAAGTCGGGATCATACTTTATGGATGTGGACTTTTGGGACAATGATGCTGGTTTCTCTACTGGGGCTTATTCTGCCAGGAATGGTGACATCTTTATTTTGTCTAGCATAAAACCTGAAGCTGCAGAGGACTTAAACCGCCATGGTGTCACTTATTGCTTGGCAATGGTCACTGAGGTTTCTATGGATGATGAATACCAGAAGGGCTTCAGAGTCAAAGTTGAAAAGAATATTGACTTGGAAGAAGACTTGAACAAACTCAAACATGCAATATTTCTCAATAATATCACCACAAACATACGTATATGGAAAGCACTTACCTTTGATGCACACATGAATGACAATTTCACAATAATCAAGTCGCTCTTAGCCCCCACAAATCTGGTAATATGGCATGCATACTCGTGTTTAGTTTACTTGCCATTTTCATTACCAGTATAAATTAGTATGGGATCTAACCTTTTGAGCTCCTCTCTGTCTGCTCTGTTGCAGGGTGAGGATATTTGCGGTATGTGTGATAAGCAGGATGGGGGCTGTTTGGCTTCTTTCACAGAGCAATTACTATCGGTTAAGCTTAATCAATCACAAGTGGATGCTATTGAATCTGTCATCTCAGCTGTACAATGTGGGCATGTGAACCTCATGAAGCTTATATGGGGTCCACCAGGCACTGGAAAAACCAAGACGGTTAGCGCTTTACTGTGGGTCTTGGCATGTTTGAAATGCAGAACTCTTACTTGTGCTCCCACAAATGTTGCTGTTGTTGGAGTTTGCACTCGTTTCCTTGAATACTTGAAGGATTTCAATGAGCACACTGACAACATTGGTCTACCTTTTTCTCTTGGAGATATTTTGTTATTTGGAAGCAGGTCTAACATGGACATCACAGAGGATCTTCAGGAAGTTTTCTTGGATTTTCGTGTCGATGAACTTGTGGAATGCTTTTCATCATCGTCTGGATGGAACTACAGAATAGCTTCAATGGTATCCTTTTTTGAAGACTCTGCTTCACGGTATGATATGCTTCTTGAGGATGATGGCAAAATTGATCCAGTGTGCTTTTTGGACTTCATAAAGAAGCAATTTGATGTGATAGCAGTAGCTCTGAAAAGATGCATCATGAATTTGTGGGTTCACCTTCCTGGGAGCTGCTTTTCTCGTGACAGTGCCATAAATATATCTACATTGCTTCATATGCTGGAAAATTTTGGTGCACTTCTGTGCAATGTAGACTTGACTGATGAAGGCTTAAAAAGGGGATTTGGTTGCCTGTCAACTGAAAACTCTGTTTGTGCACAACCTCTATCTTCTATTGAGAAGAAACTGGATGGAGCAAGGTCTTCATGCCTTAAATTGCTAAAGGATCTGCTACACTCGCTTAATTTACCCACTGGAGTAAACAAAAACTGGGTCCAGAACTACTGCTTACGTAATGCAACACTTCTTTTCTGTACTGCCTCTAGCTCTTATCGGTTACATCACATGGAGATTGCACCCCTCGAAGTATTAATTGTTGATGAGGCTGCTCAAGTGCGGGAGTGTGAATTGGTGATCCCACTACGTCTGCATAGGTTAAAACATGTTGTTTTGGTAGGAGATGACTGTCAGCTGAGTGCAATGGTTAAAAGCAAAGTAAAGTTTTGTCTCACCCTCTTTATATTGTCTGATTTCATTTCTTAGTCATTGGCGCATTTATCAATAAGATAAACTTCTGATACTGAAAGGCTAAGAATAAAAGAAATATAACGGCCATATCTTTCTTATGTTCCATTGTTATTGGTCTGTTTTTGATAATCTTAATTCTTACTTTCATTGTTTGTCTCTAGGTATGCAAAGAAGCTGGATTTGCGACAAGTTTATTTGGGAGATTGGTTATGCTCAAATTTGATAAGCATTTGCTGAATATACAGTATCGCATGAATCCTTGTATCAGCTTATTTCCAAATGCTCAGTTTTATGAGAGGAAGATTTTAGATGGTCCCAATGTCCTGTCTCCTAGTTATAATAGGGATTACACATGCCTCCCTTTTGGCAGCTATATGTTTATAAATCTCACTGATGGAAGGGAAGACACAGAGGGCACGGGAAACAGTCGCAGAAACATGGTTGAAGTTGCTATTGTTTTGCACCTAATCCATACCATCTTTAAATGTATGTCTAAGCTTAACTCTATCCTTTCTAGTTATTCTTTATGAAGCTACTTGGCTAACATAACATGGGATCTTTAGAAGCTTACGTGGTCTGCCGTTCTTGTATTGCATACTGCATAACCTTCATTGGTAGAAAGGTGTTCACCACAATAGTGTATGTTAGAGTCCAGTTTTCTATGTATATCTCTTGACATGGTTAATTGCATTAATCCGACTTTATTAAATTTCATTGTACTGCCCTGTTCGGCAGATATGTTATGTTTATTATGAAAAAAGAGAACATTAGGTAGATGATATGAAAGATGATGAACCTGCCTTAGTAATTTCTATTATCTTCAGACTTTGTAGTTGAAAAGCAGTGACATGTCAATGATTTGGTGATACAGAATCAACTTAAATTTGCTGGAGAATATTTTTCAGTTGCCTTATTAAAGAATTGATCCCTACTTATCAGTAACCATACCACTTAAGTTTTTTCTGCAGCTTGGAAAAGGACAGACCAACGGCTCAGCATCGGTGTGGTCTCTCCATATAATGCTCAAGTTGATGCAATTAAAAATCGACTTGGGCAAAAATATGATACATGTGATGGCTTTCATGTGCGGGTGAATTCCATTGATGGTTTCCAAGGAGAAGAGGATGATATAATAATACTGTCAACTGTTAGGTCCAACGGGAGAGGAGTTGTTGGGTTTCTTGCTGATAACCAAAGAACAAATGTTGCTCTTACTAGAGCAAGGTGCGCATCAATTTTTTTGCGGTCCCTTGTTTTGTTGCTGTTCAAAGTATGTCAGACTGGTGATATGAATTATCTGATGGATACTTTATTCATACAGGCACTGTCTTTGGATTGTTGGGAATGCTCATACACTTCATAAAAGTGGGACCGAATGGACAGACCTTGTTGCTGATGCAGAGAGACGTAAATGTATTTTCAGTGCCACTAATGACGCAACCATCTGTAAGTTGGTTTTGCAAGTAAAGCAAGAGCTTGATGAACTTGAGGATCTTCTTAGTGCTGATTCAGCGGTTTTCAGCAATACCAGATGGAAGGTAAGTACCATGGTTTCAGCCAGTTTGGCTTTGAACTACTTTCTTGTTTTCTAATATGTCGCTGCACTTAAATTACCCAGAATGCAAACCACATGTATGTGCATTTGTCTTATGAGACTCATGCTTGTTGTCAGGTAGTTAGGGTTTACTGAATATACAATTCATTTATAGTGTGATTTTGTTTGTGTTCACGAATAGATCTATTTTTACTTTTTGTTATCATGTATGTGGTTCACTTGTCTCTGATAGGCTGTTTGCTCTGTTATTGGATCATGAGAGGTTTGTAAATAAGGTTTTCAGGACATGTGCTACTTGAACCTCCTAGTTTTCTTGAAGTACACACTGTTCATTTTCTCGTATACAATCTTTCTCACGTTCCATTTTTTGTATTCATATATATTCAACAGGTCATTCTTAGCGACGAGTTTAGAAAGTCTTTCACCAAACTAAAATCACCACAGCTCAGGAAGGAAGTACTCCAAAAGCTTATCAAACTTGGAGATGGTTGGAGGACAACAGTCAAGAACCTTGATATGCCTGGTGTTTCTCATCTTGTAAAAGTATACAAGGTCTGGGACTTGTATCTTGTTTGGAGTACTGATGTTGAGAAAACCGAAAGAACGTATTCCCAGATAATAAGAATTTGGGACCTACTGTCACAGCAAAATGTTGTAAGAACTGTTCAACGTCTCGAGAATCTATTCTCCATGTACACGGATGATTACCTGAATCATTGCAGGAGAGTGCAGGCAGAAGGGTATGAGTTTTTTACTCTTAATGGGCTATAATCAGGTTTCTTAGATTTTTTATACCTCTGATACTTACAGAGATGAACCTGTAAATAGTTCATGCCTACAAATGAATTGCCTGAAGACATTCTTCTAATTTTTGTCCTCCTTTTTGTTGTCGATAACAGGAAACTGGAGGTTCCTATGGTTTGGGATATTGTGCATGATATTATCCGCTATAACAAGGATTGCAAAGCTGATGCTCATGAAGAGCATGATCCCGTGGATACACAATATGGCATGGAGAATTCAAAAGTTAGTGAAAGCTTCCTGCTGATGAAATTCTACTCTTTATCATCTGGAATGGCAAAGCATTTGCTGACAGCTACTGATGGGTCTGAAATCGACATCCCCTTTGAACTGACGGATGAAGAGAAGGTGATAATCCAATTCCCACTCACTAGTTTTATTCTTGGGAGGTCAGGCACTGGAAAAACCACTGTACTGACAATGAAACTGATTCAAAAAGAGCAACAGTCATTGATTGCATCCCAAGGTTTTAATTTGGATGGAGCTGATTTATCAGGGGTGGATGACAATAATATTATGTCACCAAAGAATGGAGGAGAAAGTTCTGTGAAACAAGTATTTATCACTGTAAGCCCAAAGCTATGTTCAGCCATAAAAGATCACATCTGCAGACTTAAAAGGTAAGTCAGTTGAATTGAAACCCCTATTTAAAAGTATTACATATGTTTGCACCATTTTGGAAATTATTTGCATAGGACTATTTAAAGTGGACAGAAGTGTGTGCATGAGTTGGCTCAGTTTTTTTCACTGTACTTCTTTCTGTTGGAGGTAGTGAGGGTAGGCCTTGAATTCTGCTGGGCTAGGCGTGCACTCGGCCACTCAGATGACTAGCCAACTGAGCCATGCTTGGTGCTCTTTTGTGAAATTATACATTGCAAGCGGGTTCAATGATTTCTTACGAAGGTACTTGCTTTGCTTCTTGATATGATCTGGGATCCTACCAAGTCTAGCTCGTAGGTTGTAGGGGTGGAAGGGGGCTTGGCGAGGAGGAAGGTCGCCGGCGCCCGTCACGTGTGCGAGAGAGAGGGAGGGAGCAGGACGCGGCGGCTAGGGTTAGGTCTCCCGGCTCCCTTCAGGAAGCCGAGCAAATATGATTCCTTCTGCTTAACTTCAAACGAGTCCTTACATGAGTTTATATAATCTCCAAATACGATAACTGGGCTAAGCCCCTAATAACGATAAGATAATTGGGCCAGGCCCCTAACTGCCTCGGCTGTAGTATATGCCGGTCATAACATCTCTCCCTGTCTGCACAAACAGCTCGTCCTCGAGCTGGAAGGCGGGGAAGCGCTTGCAGAACTCCTCGAGGTGATCAACAAGCGCCAAACACCTCTGCGTCAGCTGGGGCGGGCAGGTCACCGAGCCCGGCGGCGGCGGTGTCCTCCTCAATGTAGTCCGCAGCCTCCAGGTAGAAGAGTCGCGGGCAGACGTGGCTGGGCACGTAGGGCTCGCCGTAGTTGAAGCACAACCCTTGGCGGCGACGCTCGAGTTGCTCGGCCGGGGTGAGCCAGCGGAACGGGCGCGCCGCGGTCGCGGCGAGGGGCGCCGCGGAAGCCTGAGCAGGCCGACCCTACGCGGGAACTTCCGGCCAGGGTGGCGGCCCAGCGGCCCGGGGTGACGCCTGCAGGATGGCCACAACGCAGCGCTCGAACGCGCGAGCGTAGTACATGGCCGTCTGGAGGTCCTGTGGCCCACGCATCTCCACGTCCACGCGGATCGGTCCGGTAGGCCGCCGACGAAGAGCTCAGCCCGTTGACGAGTCGAAACGCCGGGGGCGTGGCACGCCAGTGCCTGGAAGTGATCGGCGAAGTCTTGCACTGTGGTGAGGAACGAAAGGCGCCTAAGCTCCGCCAGACGGCTCCCGCGTATAGGCGGACCAAAGCGCAAGAGGCACAGATCGCGGAAACGCTCCCATGGTGGCATGCTGCCCTCGTTCTGCTCAAGGGCGTAATACCACGTCTGGGCGGCGCCTTGTAGATGATAGTAGGCGATCCAGGTGCGGTCGGACGCGAGCGTGTGCTGCCCCCTGAAAAATTGGTTGCATTGGTTGAGCCAATTCAGGGGGTCGACGGTGCCGTCGTAGGTCGTGAACTCCAGCTCGGAGAATCTTGGCGGTTGCTGGGCGTGGACGACGGCCGGGTATGTGTCATCCGCACGGAACAGCGAGGGCGACGGCTCCGAGTGTGCGGGCTGCAGAGTACCGCCATGGAAAAGGGGCCCGTCCACACCATCGTAGGGACCCGCGGCACCCGAGGACCCGTGGAACTGCATGGACGGGGGCGGCGCCGGCGGTGACAGCACGTGCGGCTGTCCTGAGGCCATCGTGTAGACTGGCTCGATGGACCCGACGAGCCAGGCCGGTAGCGGAGATGGCGACGGGGAAACGGACCTGGTGGATGGGCACCCCGAGCGCCGTCGACGGAAGGCCCAGCCTCGAGATCGCCTGTGGCGGCGGCGGCGGCGGCTGCTGCTGCTGCGGCAGCGGCATGATGGATGCGACGAGGGTCGATGGTGGTGGCGGCTGCCACGGGAGCTGCTGCGGCCCCGTGATGATGGTGACGGGGGCGGGCGGCTGCAGCCCATAGTGCCCCGCGAGGAAGGTGCGAATGCCCTGGACCGCTTGAGTCAAGTCCTGGAGGGCCGCCATCATCTCCTCCAGGGTGAGCACGGCGGGGGCGGGCGCGGGTGGCGTCTAGGCGGCGGAGGAGACCGGCCCGGTCAGGGACGGCGTGCTGGCCGCGGTGGTCATCGGCGACGAAGAGGCGATCGGCAGCGGGAGGGAGGGAGTAGGTGGTGGCACAGACATGATCGAGCCTGAGACACCTGATACCAGATTGATAGGATCTGGGATCCTACCAAGTCTAGCTCGTAGGTTGTAGGGGTGGAAGGGGGCTTGGCGAGGAGTAAGGCGAGGTCGCCGGCGCTGGGGTGCCATCGTCACGTGTGCGAGAGAGAGGGAGGGAGCAGGACGCGGCGGCTAGGGTTAGGTCTCCCGGCTCCCTTCAGGAAGCCGAGCAAATATGAATGCTTCTGCTTAACTTCAAACGAGTCCTTACATGAGTTTATATAATCTCCAAATACGATAACTGGGCTAAGCCCCTAATAACGATAAGATAACTGGGCCAGGCCCCTAACTGCCTGGGCTGTAGTATATGCCGGTCATAACACTTCTTTTATGTTTTGTACCAACAATAATCCTTGTATTAATTCTAATTTATTTCAACCCTTTATAGATTTGGCACCGGTGATGTCTCTGACCAGTCTAGCATTCTTCACATGCATGACATCATGGATGACCTGGGAGAGTTTACAGAAATTCCTGACAGTTTTCGTGATCTACCCCACGGGCATTATCCTCTTACTATAACATACCGTAAGTTTTTGATGATGCTTGATGGGACATGCCAGACATCTTTTTTCGATGTGTTTTATGGTGAAATGAAGTCTAGCTTTGAGAGAGGCCATTCAAGATCTCGTGCAGTGCAAACTTTTATTGAATTGAAGGAAGTTACCTATGAAAAATTTGCTACTTCCTACTGGCCTCGTTTTAATGCAGACCTGACAAAGAAATTTGCTGCGTCTACTGTCTTCACTGAAATAATTTCTCATATAAAGGGCGCATATCAAGCAAGCAGGCCTTATACTGGCAAATTGGAAAGACAAGATTATGTGATGCTCGCTGATAAAAGATTTTCATCTTTGAACAATCAGATGAGAGATATAATTTATGATATATTCCTTGAATATGAGAGTATGAAATGCACTGCCAGGGACAGGGACGTAGCTGGCATGTAGGCATTGGGGTCAATTGACCCCAATGGATTTACTAAATCCTTCATTATCTTAGTACTAATCACTGTTGATTTATAGAAGATGACCCCATTGCCATGGATATGACCCCATCAAGCTTTTTTTCTAGCTTCGTCCCTGGCCAGGGAGTTTGATTTGTCAGATTTCGTCAATAGTCTTCACAGCAGTCTTGTATCTGAGGGCTACAATGGAGATATGGTGGATTTTGTTTACATAGATGAGGTGCAGGATCTCACCATGACACAAATAGCACTTCTTAAGTATGTCTGTATGAACATCAAGGAAGGCTTCCTTTTTGCTGGTGACACTGCACAGACTATAGCAAGGGGTATCGATTTCAGGTTTGAAGATATCCGTTCACTTTTTTATACTGCATTCCTCGCAGAAACTGAAGCGTCTAATGAAGGACTTGAACATGGGAAAATAGTCCATCTCTCAGATATGTTCCAACTATCTCAGAATTTCCGCACACATTGTGGCATCCTCCGTATGGCACAAAGTATCATGAGCCTTCTGTACTTCTTTTTCCCGTCAAGTGTTGACAAGCTTAATCCAGAGACTGGACTAGTACATGGAGAAGCTCCTGTGCTGCTGGAGTCTGATAATGATGAGAATGCAATTATGACAATTTTTGGAGAAAGTAAAAGTAAACATGGTAACCTGCATGGGTTTGGTGCTGAGCAAGTCATATTAGTTCGTGATGATGCTACCAAAAAACAAATTATTGATCTTGTTGGTAAACAAGCTCTTGTTTTGACTATTGTTGAATGTAAGGGCCTCGAGTTTCAGGTATGGGCCTATATATTCAGTTTCATCTGTGTTCATTTTGCAAAATGTTTTAACTGTAAAACGCGCTGTTTCAAAATGTCAAGTATACTCACTTCAGAGATATTTTGTAGGATGTGCTGTTATACAACTTCTTTGGTTCATCGCCTTTAAGAAACAAATGGAGAGTTCTCTATGGGTACATGCAAGATAAAGATATTATAGCACACTCTGAGCAGATCTCTCATCCGGGTTTCGACAGAAGCAAGCATTATCTTCTCTGTTCAGAGCTGAAGCAACTCTATGTTGCAATCACACGCACTAGGCAAAGACTCTGGATATGTGAAAATACAGATGATTACTGTCGACCAATGTTTGACTACTGGAAGAAGCTGTGTATTGTAGAAGTTAGATTGCTTGATTCTACCCTCATTCAGGCAATGCATACAGGAAGCAGCAGTGATGATTGGAGGCTAAGGGGAACCAAGGTTGGTGATCTTTGCTTGTTTGGTCCGGAAAGCCAATTTTAGTTACCATTCTATGCATTATGTTGCCTACTGGGTGATTTTTTGCATGTTCTTAATCTTGTGAAATTCATGTTTTTTTTTGTCTCACAGTTGTTCTATGCACACAAATTCTTTGTTAGGCGTGTCATGACGCGTACCTACTTACAGTTTTTCTGTTCTTCTCTTTTACCATTGCTATTCCATGTTACAAGTTCTCTCTCTTTTCCTTCTGTAGTTATTCAATGAGGGGCAATTTGAGATGGCTACTATGTGTTTCGAAAAGGCTGGTGATGCACACAGAGAGAAGTGGGCTAGAGCTGCTGGACTTGTAGTGACTGCTGACCGTGTCATCTCAACAAATTTGGAGTTGGGCAAGGCTTCATTGCAAACAGCATCAGAGATTTATGAGTCCATAGGCATGCATGAGAAAGCTGCTACTTGCTATATCAAATTAGGTGACTACAAAAAAGCAGGTCTGCTAACTCTCCATAGTTCCCAAGCTTCCTTACTTTTGAGATCTCATCATTCCATAACATTTTACAAATGACAGTTTGTTCTTAATGAGTTGCCATATAAGGAAATGTCATCAGATTTCGAAACATTTATTCGGAATGACATCCCTCCATAAATTGTAGACATGCTAATTTTTAGCTTTGATATAGTTTTTAGCTCTGTCTGACACTCTAACTAAACATTGTGTTCCTTGCATTGCCATAGGTATGGTCTATACGCAAAAATGTGGTATTTCTAGACTTGAGGAAGCTGGGGACTGTTTTGCTAGGGCTGAATGCTGGTCAGAGGCAGCTGAAATGTTTTTGAAAGCTAAATGTTATACCAAGTGTTTCTCCATGTGCTCGAAAGGAAAACAATTATACAATCTGGGCTTGCAGTTTCTGCAACAGTTAGAGGAGGAACATTCACTTCAGAATTCAAAATCCTTGGAGGTTTCTGCAATTAGATCGAAGTATCTAGATAATTGTGCTCAACATTATTTTGAGCGTGGTGACATAAAGAATATGATGCCCTTTGTTAAAGCTTTCAGCTCTATGGATCATGTACGGGTGTTCCTAAATTCTAGAAATCTTGTTGATGAACTGTTGAGTTTAGAGATGGAAATGGGTAATTTCCTAGAAGCTGCAGGAATAGCAAAGCATAAAGGAGATGTATTACTGGAGGTAGACATACTCGAGAAGGCAGATTTGTTTGAGGATGCAACACGGCTTCTCCTCCTCCATATCATTGTGGATTCCTTGTGGTCTTCAAATAGTAGAGGGTGGCCTCCCAAAAGATATGCAGAGAAGGCACAGTTTCTTGCACAAGCCAAAGAGATGGCAAAACAGGTCTCTGAGTGCTTCTACTGCTTTGTCTGCGTGGAAGCTGATGCACTGTCAGATGTGAACAAGTCTCTTTCAAGTTTGAATTGCACTTTGCTTGAGGGCAGAAAATGTGCAAACTTGTTAGTTGAACTTATTGCTTCCCGTTCGATCCTTGATGTTCATCTGCAGTCTCGAGCCTCTGGATACAAGATAGAATTAGGGCCAGGATCTGAAGATGAAAATAGCTGTAATGATATGCTGGCTTCTAATCAGATGTCACCCCAAACTCTGTTCTATGCCTGGAATCACTGGAAGTCGATCATAATCAAAGTACTATCTCATCTTCGCCACACCGATGGTCCAGAATTAAATGATAGTGCAGTTGTGTGTGAAGATCTTTGCACCAAGTACTTTGGATTGAGAAAAGATGGTGAAGTTGACAGATATGTGGTGCTGAACATGAATGCAAGTTGGCTTTCCAATGCTGGCAGGAGTTCTTTGCAGCAAGACGGCAACAGATATTTATTGGGTGCCCCTCAGTGTCATTCATGTGCTCGGTGTTTCTGGATGAATGAGCTGTCTTCTGTTGGTTTCAGTGTACTTAAGAAGTTGGAGTCGATTGTTCAAATTCCCCCAAAGCCGGCATCTTCGTATACCCTGGTGAAATCTATCCTTATCATACATGAGATAGCAAAGTTTTTGGAAGAACCACAGTTCAGTTTGCCAAAAGGTTCCATGAAGTTAAGAAGCTTTTTTGTTCTCTGTGGGCGCCGATTTTTTGAGTTAGTTTTTCTTGTGTGGGGAGACGAGACAAAGAGGAGCCTCTTGCATCTACTTGACTCACCAGCTGCATATGGATTGATTGCTGATTCTCTTAGTGCAAATCTTCGCCCAGCAAATAAAAAATTGACTCATGGGCATCTTGGGAGAACAACCATGCTTCTACTTCATGCAGCACAATTGGACGAAGCGCTACTTTCAAGACTACTACAGTACCTGGGCAATAATTCTGAGTGGGCAGATTTTTTTCGATATTTCAAGAGATTTCTTGACAGTGGTTGTGATAGATCCTCCTTGATCTTGAACTTTAAGCTTGCTCTTGAGTTTACCTTCAGTGTAAAGTGGAAGGATGAACTAGACTACATATCCCCAGCATGCTATGTGGGTCTTATGGAGTGCCTTGGTTTCTTGGCTTCATCATGCTTAGTAAAGAATGGTTTTATATACTGCACGAAATCTCTGTTGGTCAATATGCTGGAGTGCCGTACCAGCAAGGCTTACATTGACACCTGCCTGGTATCTAAGTCAAGCCCAGATTCCGATCTTGATGGTTTAGCACACATATCAGGCCGTTTCATATATCGGACAATTATGACTATCTTGACGACCAAGCATATGCTCCAGGAATGGGTACATAAGACTTCATGTCCTTCCAGTACTTCATACAAAGCAGTCCTCCTGAGACTAGTTGTTACACTTTATCCTCTGATGCTTACTCTTTCTCTGGGGAAGTGCTATGAGGTCACACGTAACCTTGTGAGGAATGAAGTCCTTAAGGATTTACCTTTGGAGTTCTCTAAGAAGATTGGAGATGCTTTGAAAACGAGGTCTCACGCACCGAGCAACTTCACAAGAGTGCTTGCTGATGCACTTGCCGCAATCGGAGATCATATGGTAGTTATTGGTTCACCCAAAAGCCGAGTAATATGTCGAAACTTGAATGCTTATATGATTAGCAAGGAGGATTTGCATGACGTTCCGAAGATAATGGAACTTCTGCGTCTTGAACCAAGTTCTGTAAAGCAAGAGACTCCATTGCTTGAAAAATCTGATGGTAGCAAGCGTCTTGAAGAACAAAGTTCTGTAAACCAAGAGACTCCATTGCCAGAAAAATCTGATGGTAGCAAGCGTCTTGAAGAACCAAGTTTTCTAAAGCAAGAGACTCAATTGCCAGAAAAATCTGATGGTAGCGAGCGTCTTGAAGAACCAAGTTTTCTAAAGCAAGAGACTCAATTGCCAGAAAAATCTGATGGTAGCAGGCGTCTTGAAGAACCAAGTTCTGTAAAGCAAGAGACTCCATTGCCAGAAAAATCTGATGGTACCAAGTTAAACATTCCTGTTACTGTAGAGTTAGTAAAGATAGGGATCAGTTCGAGAAAGAGAAATTCGACTGATGTCCTTGTGCCTGTAGAGGTATTAAGGGCAGAGGGTTCCAGAAAGACAGATTCACCACGTATCTTTGACACTCTCTGGAAGAAGCTTGAGACTTTTCTACTCGATGAGCAAGGCCTTGTGAGTTTCATATGTTATAATAGTGCCTGTTTTGTTATCTTCCAGTTTGCCCCATTGTTGTCAGCTGCCAAGTAATTCTAAAAGCTAATTTCTGCAGAAAGATGCAAGGGTTGTCATTCAATTTCTTAGAGACGCCCTTCCATGGCTGGAGCAATCAGGCGCTCTGGCATTGATTGATAAAGAGCTTGACGAACACAATCTGGAAGAGATGAAGCACATCTGCAGTGAGTTCGAAAAACTTCCTGACAGGTAACCAAGTGTTAATTTAGGGCCAACTCTATCTAAATTTCTTAATGTGCCATATTGTAATTAATAGGCATGAATGAGTAACAAGAACCTCTCTTTTCTGCATGATATGTACCACCTTCTTCTAGTCTAGTGCAAGACATGTCTTGTGAAAATGTACCTTACCACTTGCTGCGCGCGTGAAAATTCACAGGACGGACAAAAAAGCTGTGGATGATCTATACGCAAAGTGGGAAGGTGCTGGGAAGACACTGGAGCAGGTCATCCGCCTTGTGAGCGGTACAGGAATAAGCATGAATGATTGCAGCGAATGCAGGAAGGGAACGTGCAAGGAGAAGGGGAAAGACCCCAAGCTCTGCATCCTGAAGGTGCCCACAGAATGTTTATTCAAAACTCGCCCAGATGATGGACGAGCTGACACGGGAGAAGCTGCCTCGACTTCAACAAAGGCGGCGCAGAAGCAGAAGAGCATGAAGAAATCCAAGAGGACGAAGAAGCCCGACAAGGGCCGTGGCAAAAAGTGAGCTACTGTAGTGTAGTTTCCCACCTGCAAGAAACTATTTCCATGCATCGGAGATCCATTGGAGAAGACAACATAAATTTGTTGCTTCGCGTCTGACCATGGATGTAAACTTTTGAACTGGCACGAGACAGATGTATGTACCCATTCTGTCATGCATCAGTGTGAAGTTCCCGCTAAATTATACTGTACTGTATATGTTGAATGAACGTGCTTACAAAAGTGTTGGGCCGTTTTTGGCCTGTGGAATAGCCTCCTCTGCGTTGTGGCACCACTTTTGAATGAGAGCTCCTATTTGCCGCCAGTTAGCGGTATATTGTGGAGCCTTCGCTGAAGGCAGAGCAAACGGGCTGGCCCATTAGGAGGTAAACGAGCTCCAGCCACCAGGCAAGTAAAATAACCAAAAACTTAACACCATGACATTTCGAACTCACGACCTACCTGTCATTAAGTGCTACTAACCAATACAGCTTATAAGTTCTAGTGATAAATCTGAGGCGCGATACTATAAGTATCGTAATCTTATGAAAAAAATCGAAAAATATACACTGAACATTTGTGGTATCCATTGAACATTATAAATAATACACGATGGCCAGTTTTTACCATACGATGAACATTTCTGAAAAATAACAATATATGTGTTGAAAAATTTGTGAATACGCATTGAACATTTAGTAACAAACATTGAACAATTTCATAATATACGATGAACATTTTTGTAATATACGATGAACAGTTTTATATGCAAAGGTGAACAATTTTCATAATATACAATGAACATTTTTCTTAGTACAATGAACATTTTTGTAAAACGCTGTGAACATTTTCTACAATATGCAAATAAAGGGAAGAAAACGGAAAAAGAAACAGAAACAGAAAAGTAAAACAAATAACATAAAATAAAATGAAAGGAAAATAGGAACAAAAACAGAAAAAAAGAACAAACAACTGAAAACCGGACATTGCAGTGAAAAACTGGAAGCAAAAAACCGCTAAAGAAAAAAAAAACGGCAGAAGCAGCGAACGAAAACGGCACATGAATCCGTACGTGGGCCGGCCCAAGTTGGAAGTCGCTTCAGCGAAACCGCAGCTTCTGGAGGCACACGCGCGTCATATAGGATTTGCCCTTTTGAATATCCACACCTGTTGCATCGCAGGCTGTTTCCCCCCTGGTGAAAGAGACCATCATCACCCGATATGAGCCAACACCCAGGAGCCAGGATCTACCGATAGAAATGATGTAGTGGGTTCTCAAAAGAAAAAAGAAAAGAAATGATGTAGTGATACTAGCCAGTAGTAACTCGCAAACACGCAGTCATGCAACCATGAATCACACACACTTCAGAAACCCACATGATCGTGTATATCACATCAGATAGCTCTCGCAACTTGTACAAGTTTGAATCACCTTCAGTCCCAAAGCCCCTAGAACCATGATAGCAGCAGGGTTGAAGAAATCAAAGGCGATCATCTCTTAGTCCCCTCCATTGTCCAGGTGAACAGCAGGCTTCCAGGATAGTCAACAGTACAATTTGAACAGACATTATGCAAAACAGCACAAGCCACGGAAAACCTAACAGCTTAGCTTGGTTTGGGATGGATGAGAGACTCGATGGTGAACCTGGTCTTGACTGCTTAAAACCAAGAACTAACCCATCAACCACTGCAAAAACATGGGCTGGATCTCCCAAGGACAAACTGCAGCAGTAAGAATCATTAGCCCCCTTCACAACACACTCTAGACACAAATCAGTGGAGCCCCCTTCACAACACACTCTAGACACAAATCAGTGGAGCCCAGAAGTGGGGATGGCACAGAGAACTTGTTACTCTACAGTACGGCGTGAAATTTTAAAACCCTGGCACCATGAGTCACTTGTTTATCCTGGCTCCAAAATGCCGAAACGCAAAAAGGATATCAGACAGACATCAGCCGCTGCAAGAACCTAAAAGGGATCTCCATGATCAGCTACAAACAGTCTGCAGCATCACAGGACGCGCCAAACCCATTTGAATATACACAATTACATAACAGAGAAGTGATCCGTTAGAACGAACACGTGCGAGGACAGCATCTTACAATTAATATATGGCGACAAATAACAAAGTGTTCTGGCTCCATCCAAAACCTTAGTCAACACTGTAAGCATTTACCTAAGATTGTAGTAATTCTATTTCTCAGACACAGGTATGGATAGAGAATATAAGTATATAAAGTATCATGTAACCTCTTATCCTCAACCCTCCAGCTTTGCTTTGAGATCCGTATTCTTCAACTAACTTACAACATGAAGATTTCTCTTTTTTATTTCTCTCAAACGACACATCATATGAACTTCAAACTTTGCAGATCGAACAAACATTAGAACATCAACGTGTGAAAAAACTTTCAGATTTTTTGGTCCGATATAAATATACAAAATGACATTTTGTTTGACTAAAAATATTATTTTAAGTATTTAAAATGCATGAAAAAATCTGAAAGTTTTTTCCCACATTGATGTTCTAATGTTTGTTCGGTCTGCAAAGTTTGAAGTTCGTATGTTGTCTCGTTTGAGAGAAACAAAAAAGACAAATGCATTCGCACGGATCACGATGCAGAATTGGATGGTGAAGATAAGGGGACCACGTAGCCTGAGCTACAAGACACAAAATAGGTAAGCAGCATACATTTATCATACTTATCCAATCCTGATCCACTAACCCGTCAATGGTGAGGGGGCCATACCTTCCAACTACCTGAGCGAGGGTCTTGATGTAGCCGTCGATGATCTCGTTCCGGTGGATGTCGGGGTTGCTGGCGTCGCCTGGGGGCGGCTCCATGATGACCATCCAGTGCTCGTAGTCGCACCCATCGGGGATCGTCTCCTCGGGGGCACGGTTTTTGGAGTTCGAGGCCGAGTTCGCGGGCTGCGTTGCAAACCTCCTGTCCGGCGCCCCGGGCGCCGTGGCCGGGGACGGGACCAGCGCAGCCGGGAGTAAGGTCCGCGCGGAGGCGAGCGGGCGGAGGAAGCGAGAGGCGGCGGCCGGGAGGGGTGAGAGCCTGGATAGGAGGAGCGCGCGCGACGCCGACGCCATGGTGCAAAACCCTAGCGTGTCCGTGGGGAAATGGGGTCGAGAGGGACGACGGGGTTTAATCTCTACCTCTCTGCCTAATAAGGCCAACTCCACCGCGCGACCCCGTCATGTCTGCGTGCGTTCGTTTGGGGTAAAACGAACGAACCAGACGGCCCATCGCGCGATCCCAAATGGACAAATGTCCGGATTCCGTTCGTTGTCGACCCATCTGATGACCCACAACCGTAAGAGATCTATTGCAGCATTTTCGATAAGTAAGAGTGTCGAACCCAACGAGGAGCAGAAGGTATTGATAAGCGATTATGAGCAAGGAATTACTGCAAGCACTGAAAGATAACTTTTTAGGGGTTTTCTTGATATAAGCAACAGGAAAGTAAAAGCGAGCAAAGTAAAAGGCACTGAAGAGTAACAAGTGGCCCAATCCTTTCTGAGCAAAGGAGAGGCCTAGCAACTGAACTTATAAAGGCTAAAGTGTTCTTGAGGACACACGGGAGAGGTAGTCATGTGCTTTCGTCATATTCCGTATCGGTACTATGTTATGTGTTGATAAGTGTTGAGTGGGTGGATCTATGCTAGTACACTCTCTAGACTAAGATGAGTGCACTCTTATGATTAAACACCTTGCAAGCATCCGCAAATACAAGATAGTATTTAAGGCAAAAGCCTAACCATAGCAATACGATCGATGATCCATCGTTCCCTTGTGCAAAAGCGTGCGAACTGGGGTTCAGGTTTCTGTCACTCCGGCAACCCACCGTAAGCATTCTTTGTACACAATGTATTCCCCAGGTCCTTAATAAGGCGAAGTGTTGAGTGTTCGACTCACACAACACCACTAGTAGAATAACAACACAACTTAAGTATCAAACAACACATATTACTTCAACATCATATGACTACTAACAACAAGACTTTTCCCATGTCCTCAAGAACTAAGGTAACTACTCACAAGACATAAAAGAGATCATGATCAGTGGAGATAAATGGATGATAAACAATCTGGACATAATGATATTTCTCCAACAAAACTCAATAGCATTCACCACAAAGTAGTAATCAACACCGATGAAGTAGAGAGGATAGATAGTACGGGTTACAACACAAGTTGCAATTGTGAGATGAGATTTGGATGAAGATGGAGATGGTGCTGATGTTGGGGATGATGTTGATGATGATCTCGATGCTGCCTGTGACGATGGTGATGACGATGGCGATGATCTCCCCTTCCGGGAGGTGATCTCCCCGGCGGAATCTGCCCGCCGGAGATGACTTTTTCTTCTCTGTAGGTTTCCGCCACGGAGCGGCGGCGGAACTCCGTCAAAACTCTCCTTTTTAGGGTTTTCGGATGACGAGGAGTATATAGGCAAAAGGGGGCAGCCGGAAGTGGGCCAGGGGCTCCAGGCGCCCCCCCGGCGCGGCCAGGGAGGGGGCCACGCCAGGTGGCCACCTGGGCGCCCTGTGGCCCCCCTCTGGTTGCCCTTTTGCGTGCCTTCGTGATCCGTCTGGAAAATACCCTCCATCGATTTTCAGGTAATTTGGAGGTATTCTTCTTCAGCAACTCAGCGTCCACTTTTTACCGCTGAATCCTGCGTCTGCTGCTTCGGCACCGGAAAGTTGCAAACTGTGTAAAATAGGCCAAAACAACATAAGAACATCATCGTAATGTGAAATATATCAATGAATAAGGATGAATTACGATATAAAATAGTGATGCATTTTGGACGTATCAACACCCCCAAGCTTAGACCTCGCTTGTCCCCAAGCGAATACTGAGCTCGGTAAACCTGTCCACAAGTTTAGAGAGTGAAGTGTCGATAAATAGAATACAGACAAGAAGCATCACAGTTTCTTCACCAACTCAAATATCCTCAATAGCAATCTTCAACTCATAAGGCCCTTATAAAAGAGTGGTAACACTTATATTCGGAAGTAGGGCTAAGGAAACTCATCAAATCATGGCAAACATGTCCTTTGGTCAAAGAACAACTAATAGCTTTTACTTTTGCTCTTTCTCTTTACGTTTTGATGAGATTAATTGAAGCTTTTGAAAGAACATGTTATTAGGCAAGAAGTGAAAGTGTTAACACAAAGGAAGATGTTTGCCTTACCTGGGCTTGACAAACAACTTACTCATCAAATGATAATGTCAACAAGGATATGATATGACAAATCTTAATGCAACTTTATATGAATGAATCCTCGTCAACATCAAATGTCTGCTTTCTTTAAGAATAGAAGGAAGTAGGAATAACTGACTCAACCCAAAACTAAGAGATAGGCCCCGCTCTAGGGAAGTAGGGAAAACTCATGTGCTATCCTTAAATCAAACAGAATGAAAACAAGTTTTGAGAGGTGCATGATTTGTCAACGAAAGCTAATAGATAACTCAATTACTTCTCGAGTTGGACAAGTTTCGAGGAACGGCTCCCGTACGGGGACGATCACATCCCCTAAATCTCCTTTGTTTATCGCTGCCAAAGTTTTCTGATTTCTCATGAACAAAGCGTGAAGGAGGGTTTGTTTGTTGTATTATCTTTTATGAGTCGGGCGCACTCATGCCAGTTCCTTCTCGTATTAGGGGTTTGCAGATTAGACATGCAATCCCGGGGTAAAACTTGTCCAACTTAAAAAGATCATGAATTAACTATTACTTCCTCATGAGCTAAAACAGGGGCACAAAATAGAGGATTTTGAACATTTAAGGATAACACACAAATTCTATACTTTAGGAGGTGGTAGTGGAATACCACGAATAGGAAGGTATGGTGGACTCATATGGAAGGTATTGGTTTAAGGGTATGGATGCACAAGCAGAATTCCGCTTAGTACAGAGTTTAGGCTAGCAAAGGCTTTGAGAGAACAGACAATTGATGATGACTAAGATGCAAAGCAATATAAAGCATAAACATTAAAATAAGCATAACACATCAAGTTGTCTTCCTTGTCAGCATAACACTTCAAGCATAATAACATAAAGGTTTTGGCTATGTCGCTACTTTAAGAAAATCATGCTTGTTGTTATGACCAAAGCTATGTTTGCCAAGATTAAATAAGGTTTTCACAGCCATACCTGATATAAGGTCAATACTCCCCATAAGAATCATCATATAAGGTCGATTGCGTGAAGAGAATACCGAGTGCAGCAAAGGAACCAATAGACTTCTCATTAATATTCCATCATAGACGACTCCACACTCACGGATACAATCTCTCCACCGAAGGAGTGATAGACCTCAATGCACACACCTATTTCATATAATAACCTCCCTAGACATGATACGACTCTACTTGACTCTAAAAGACAAAAAGATAAAGATAAAGATACCGGGCACTCCCCCAAGCTTGGAACAAGCCAAGGGAATGCCATTACCCAAGGAGATTTCACTCCTCATTCTTGTTGACGTTGATCACGTAGTCCTCAGCGAAACGCTTCCATGGAATGGGTTCTCCAGTCTCATGTGAGAAGTTTGTCTCCTGAATCCTGCATGCAGCACCCATACCCATGCGCATAAACCTTAGTTCATACTCACAGTTCTGGTGATGTAGATCATAAATTTGCCCTTGGAGCTCTTCAATTCTTTCTTCAGATGCGGTGATGCTTTTCCACATCTCCTTCATCTCCTTCAGGAAGTAGGTCTTCAGCTCGTTGATGATGTCAAAGTTAGCTTCAACACCACGCTCGATCATCTTCTTGTACTTGAAGACTTCTTGCTCCACTTCTTCTAGCCTGGCCTGGATGCTCCCCTCCTTGATAGATCCCTTCAGATCTTCTTGATGGAGGACACCGTCCTCCATCCGAACAACCTGAGGGTGCTTCTTCACCTCAGCGAGGTAAGGGTTGATGACGTTGACGACGAACTTGTCCTTGGGGGAACTTGGAGAAGCCATGGCACCTAGGTCCAGCTGAAAGATTCCCTGGCAGAAACAGATCGAAAAGAAAACACACGAAATCGCGAGATACGTTGCCGGAACAATCCGGGCAAATATATAGCAAAAATTTATGCACAGAAAGGAAGGTAACAGGCTAAAGCGGGGTCGGAGACGGACTCCTGGGTGCCCAGGCGGCCTCCCGGCGCGGCCAGGAGGTAGGGCGCGCCAGGGGGGCGCCTGGGCCCCCTGGAGCTTGTCTCCGGCTCCACTTAGGCTTAGAATTTTACTAATTTTGCAAAAACTCATAATATGGAACTTTTATGGCGGTTCGCGATGTTTCCTTACCGTAATACATACCTTTTCTTATTCTGCTTCTGCTGGTGTCTGAAACAGGGCTGCAACATGTTCTTCGTGAGTTGTTGTGTATATCATATTCACATCAACATTGACAGGGTCTCCTGCTATGTAATGCTTAAGTCTTTGCCCATTCACAACTTGAGGTTTGGTGCCTTCAAAATTGTTAATCTTAATTGCACTAGACCGATAGACTTCTTCAATATGAAATGGCCCTTCCCACCTGGAAAGTAGTTTGCCTGGAGAAAACCTGAAACGGGATCTAAACAACAAAACTTTATCACCAACATTAAATTCACGTTTCAGAATCCTCCTATCATGCCACTTCTTTACCTTTTCCTTGAACATTTTAGCGCTCTCGTAAGCTTCACTTCTCCACTCATCTAGAGAAGTCAAGTTCATGAGACGCTTCTCACCAGCTAACTTTGGGTCAACATTAAGCTCTCTAACAGTCCAGAAAGCTTTGTGCTCTAACTCTAATGACAAATGGCAAGCCTTGCCATACACCATCTTATAGGGGGACATGCCCATGGGGTTTTTGTAAGCAGTTCTATACGCCCACAAAGCATCTCCTAACTTATTTGACCAGTCCTTTCTATTTCTGTTTACTGTCTTCTGCAAGATCAACTTAATCTCTCTATTGGTGAGCTCAACTTGCCCACTAGTTTGAGGATGGTACGGTGAAGCAATTCTATGATTGACATCGTACTTGGCTAAAGCTTTTCTAAAAGCTCCATGCGTGAAGTGTGATCCTCCATCAGTCATGAGATACCTAGGTACACCAAACCTAGGAAAAATCACATCTTTGAGCATTTTCAAAGATGTCTTGTGATCAGCACTTTCAGTGGGGATTGCTTCAACCCACTTGGTCACATAATCAACAACTACTAAAATGTGAGTGTACTTGTGCGAAGAAGGAAAAGGACCCATAAAATCAAAACCCCAGCAATCAAAAGGTTCAATCACTAGTGAGTAATTCATAGGCATCTCATTCCTTCTACTAATGTTACCAACTCTCTGACATTTATCACAGGCTAAAACATAATTTCTAGCATCCTTAAAGAGAGTAGGCCAATAAAAACCTGATTGAAGAACCTTATGTGCGGTCCTCTCACCGGCATGATGTCCTCCATAGGGACTATCATGACATTGTCTGAGAATGTCCTTCTGCTCATGTTCCGGTATGCATCTTCTCACGATCCCGTCGGGACCTTCTTTGAAAAGATGTGGGTCATCCCAAAAGTAGTGCCTCAAATCATGAAAGAACTTCTTCCTTTGCTGAAATGTTAAACCTGGAGGCAAATACTTTGCAACGATAAAATTAGCATAATCTGCAAACCAAGGATCGGAAAGAGATTGTACTTTTACAACGGCAAGTTGCTCGTCTGGAAAACTGTCGTTGACTGGGATGGGATCATGCGGTATATCTTCCATCCTTGAAAGATTGTCCGCCACCGGATTGTCTTCTCCTTTCCTATCAACAATCTGCAAATCAAACTCTTGAAGAAGGAGTACCCATCTGATAAGCCTTGGCTTGGCATCCTTCTTTGTCATAAGGTACTTAATGGCAGCATGGTCAGTATGAATAATAACTTTGGAATCAACAATATACTGCCTAAACTTATCACAAGCAAACACTACAGCTAAGAATTCTTTCTCAGTAGTAGCATAATTCTTTTGAGCACTATCAAGGGTTTTACTAGCATAATGTATAACATTCAATTTCTTATCAACTCTTTGTCCTAAAACAGCTCCAACAGCAAAATCACTAGCATCACACATAATCTACAAAGGTAAATTCCAGTCAGGTGGTTGTACTATAGGAGCGGTTATTAAATCTTTCTTAAGAACTTCAAAAGCTTCCTTACAATCTTCATCAAATACAAAAGGAACGTCCTTCTGGAGAAGATTAGTGAGGGGCCTCGAAGTCTTAGAAAAGTTTTTAATAAATCTTCTATAGAAACCAGCATGACCAAGAAAACTGCGAATACCTTTGATGTCCCTTAGATAGGGCATCCTCTCAATTGCTTCGATCTTGGCCTTGTCCACCTCAATCCCCCTTTCGGAAATCTTGTGACCAAGAACAATTCCTTCGTTAACCATGAAGTGGCACTTCTCCCAGTTGAGTACCAGATTTGTCTCCTCACATCTCTGCAAAACTTTATTAAGGTTGTGGAGACAATGGTCAAAGGAAGTCCCATAGACGGAGAAATCGTCCATGAAGACTTCCACAATCTCCTCACAGAAACCATGAAAGATAGCAGACATACATCTTTGAAAAGTAGCAGGGGCATTACATAAACCAAAAGGCATACGCCTGTAAGCATAAGTACCAAAGGGACAAGTAAAAGTGGTCTTCTCTTGATCAGCAGTGTTAACATGAATTTGAGAGAAGCCAGAATAGCCATCGAGGTAACAAAAGTGGGTATTTTTGGATAACCTTTCAAGCATTTGGTCGATGAACGGCAGCGGGTAGTGATCCTTCCTGGTTGCCTTGTTCAGCTTCCTGTAATCAATACACATTCTATATCCAATAATAATTTTCTGAGGTATTAGTTCATTCTTATCATTAGGAACCACAGTTGTACCTCCTTTCTTAGGAACACAATGTACCGGGCTTACCCACTTACTATCAGCTATAGGGTAGATAATACCTGCGGCTAGAAGTTTGAGAATCTCAGTTCTTACAACATCCATCATCTTCGGGTTCAACCGTCGTTGATGATCAACAACTAGTTTAGCATCATGCTCAAGGTTGATAGTATGTTGACAGATAGATGGACTAATCCCCTTAAGGTCATCAAGGGTATAGCCAATTGCACCTCGGTGTTTACGAAGTACTTCCAATAGTCGCTCTTCTTCATATCCTGAAAGGTTAGAGTTGATAATAACAGGATATACTTTCTTTTCATCTAAATAAGCATACTTGAGCGTATCGGGAATAGGTTTAAGATCGAACACCGGGTCTTCTTTTGGTTTTGATAAAATTCCCAAAGGTACAACCGGAAGGTTGTGCTTCAGGATAGCAGGTTGTCTCAAGAATATTTCATCTAGTTCATTTCTTTCCTGCATATGCAAATCATTCTCGTGGTCCTCCATATATTGCTGCAAAGGATCATTAGGGGGAATAGCAATAGAAGCAATACTTTCAATAATTTTATCATCACTAGATAAATCGGTACCACGAGGCTGCTTAGAGAACTTAGAAAATTAAATTCATATGGCTCACCATTGAATTCAACAGAAACTTTACCTTTCTTGCAATCTATTATAGCTCCACAAGTTCTAAGAAAAGGTCTACCAAAAATAATAGGACAAAAAATGTCCCTCTCTGAACCAAGTACTAGAAAGTCGGTAGGGTATTTTACCTTTCCACATAGGACTTCAACGTCCCTCACAATTCCGATAGGAGAGATAGTTGTTCTGTTTGCAAGATGAATGGTAACATCAACTCCTTCAAGTTCACAAGGGGAAATCTCACCGATGATCTCTTCATAAAGTGAATAGGGGATAGCACTAGCACTCGATCCCAAATCGCATAGCCCATAATAATTGTGATCTCCTATTTTAACAGATACTACTGGAGTACCTGAAATTGGGCCTTTATTCTTGGCTGTGACAAGGTTAGTGGAAACAGCACAAAAATTTACATTGGAATCCAAAACATCATTAGTAACAAGGTCTTTAACCAATGCAACTTGAGGATCGACCTTGATCTGGTCCTCAGGCTCATCAATTCTTCTCTCACTTTTATTTATTACGCCTGTCACAAGAGAGTGCTCCCTTATCTTTGCGGGAAAAGGAGGCTTTTCATATATAACTGCAGGCAAAATAGGGTCAGCAACATGAATATCAACAGGTAGCTCTTTGAAAGGTTCATGATGCTGGTCTCTCTTCTTTTTAAAAGAATCAACGTGAGAGGCAAAATCCTTACAGAAATCAATCATTAGATGGGAATCAAGACCAATCTTAGAGCAAAAAGTATTGAAGTAATCAGTTTTCACATAGCTCTCAATATAATCGTGCTCATAATTTATAGCGGGTTCAATACCTTTATCGATTTCCCAATCTTCGGTATTCCTCTGGATCCTTTCAATGAGATCCCACCTTTCTTCAACACTCTTCGTCTGAAATACCCCACTAGAGGAGGCATCCAGCATCTCCTTATCCTGACGAGAAAGCCTGGCATAAAAATTTGTAAGTATAATTTCCTTGGGGAGCTCATGAATAGGACATTTGAGCATTAGGGACTTCAATCTCCCCCAAGCTTGAGCAATGCTTTCTCCGTCACGAGACCTAAAGTTATAGATATAGTTCCTGTCTCGATGAATTTCATGAAGAGGATAAAACTTGGTATAAAAGAGAGACATAAGCTCTTGCCAATCAAGCAAGTGCGAGTTATCGAGAAGCTTATACCAATCTGAAGCTTTACCTATAAGCGGTACGGAGAACAATTTCCTCATGACAAACTCCATTGATACACCTGCAAGCTTAAATAATGAACATAGTTGTGACAGATATAGCAAGTGTTCACCGGGATGTCTGTCTCCTGCATAACGATTAGCCAAAACATAATCGATAATACCAGCTGGTATTTTATAGGGCACAATTTCAGTAGGGGGAGGAGCAACCACCACATGTGTGGGGCGTCTTCCCACAAGCAACGATCCAATAGCAAGGTTGTCCATAAGGACAAAGAGCAGCAACAGCAAAATAAAAACAGAAATATAAAAACTTCCTTACCAGTTTCACTTTACCAATAGCGCTACGCTCCCCGGCAACGGCGCCAGAAAACGGTACTTGATGACCCACAACCGTAAGGGATCTATTGCAGCGTTTTTGATAAGTAAGAGTGTCGAACCCAACGAGGAGCAGAAGGTATTGATAAGCGATTCTGAGCAAGGAATTACTGCAAGCACTGAAAGATAACTTTTTAGGGGTTTTCTTTATATAAGCAACAGGAAAGTAAAAGCGAGCAAAGTAAAAGGCACTAAAGAGTAACAAGTGGCCCAATCCTTTCTGAGCAAAGGAGAAGCCTAGCAACTGAACTTATAAAGGCTAAAGTGTTCTTGAGGACACACGGGAGAGGTAGTCATGTGCTTTCGCCATATTCCGTATCGGTACTATGTTATGTGTTGATAAGTGTTGAGTGGGTGGATCTATGCTAGTACACTCTCTAGACTAAGATGAGTGCACTCTTATGATTAAACACCTTGCAAGCATCCGCAAATACAAGATAGTATTTAAGGCAAAAGCCTAACCATAGCAATACGATCGATGATCCATCGTTCCCTTGTGCAAAAGCGTGCAAACTGGGGTTCAGGTTTCTGTCACTCCGGCAACCCACCGTAAGCATTCTTTGCACACAATGTATTCCCCTAGGTCCTTAATAAGGCGAAGTGTTGAGTGTTCGACTCACACAACACCACTAGTAGAATAACAACACAACTTAAGTATCAAACAACACATATTACTTCAACATCATATGACTACTAACAACAAGACTTTTCCCATGTCCTCAAGAACTAAGGTAACTACTCACAAGACATAAAAGAGATCATGATCAGTGGAGATAAATGGATGATAAACAATTTGGACATAATGATATTTCTCCAACAAAACTCAATAGCATTCACCACAAAGTAGTAATCAACACCGATGGAGTAGAGAGGATAGATAGTACGGGTTACAACACAAGTTGCAATTGTGAGATGAGATTTGGATGAAGATGGAGATGGTGCTGATGTTGGGGATGATGTTGATGATGATCTCGATGATGCCCGTGACGATGGTGATGACGATGGCGATGATCTCCCCTTCCGGGAGGTGATCTCCCCGGCGGAATCTGCCCGCCGGAGATGGCTTTTTCTTCTCTGTAGGTTTCCGCCACGGAGCGGCGGCGGAACTCCGTCAAAACTCTCCTTTTTAGGGTTTTCGGATGACGAGGAGTATATAGGCAAAAGGGGGCAGCCGGAAGTGGGCCAGGGGCTCCAGGCGCCCCCCCGGCGCGGCCAGGGAGGGGGCCGCGCCAGGTGGCCGCCTGGGCGCCCTGTGGCCCCCCTCTGGTTGCCCTTTTGCGTGCCTTCGTGATCCGTCTGGAAAATACCCTCCGTCGATTTTCAGGTAATTTGGAGGTATTCTTCTTCAGCAACTCAGCGTCCACTTTTTACCGCTGAATCCTGCGTCTGCTGCTTCGGCACCGGAAAGTTGCAAACTGTGTAAAATAGGCCAAAACAACATAAGAACATCATCGTAATGTGAAATATATCAATGAATAAGGATGAATTACGATATAAAATAGTGATGCATTTTGGACGTATCACCATCCCGGCCCAAACTTGTGCCGAGTTTGCGGTAAAATGGACATTGCGCGGACGGGCTCGCCGCACGCCCTTGTCCCCCCGTGGCCTGCCTGTCGGGGACACTAGCAGTCCCTTCGCTTCACGCACCTCCACCCCCTCTCCCCGCCCCGCCTCGCCGCCTGCGCCGCCGCTATTCTCCGGCCGCCTCCTCATCGTGTAGCCCCCGGCCGTCCATACCAAATCAAGTCGCGACATGGCCACCACCACGCCCGAGCTTTCGCCGTAGTTTTGACCGTCGATCGGAGGAGGTTTGGCCTTCGCCGTCATAGCCGGCGGCAGAGGGGATACGACCGCCGGCGACGTACCACGGCGGCCACGGCAGCTTCCGACGAGTGCTCGAGAGCAGCCAGTAGCTGGCCGCCAACCACCCCTACTGCATCGAGGTGATCATCGTGGCCTCTTAGCTACCACGACCGCAAGGTGTTCGACACTTTGCCCACAAAGGTATGGACAATGGAAATGGGTTTTTCTTCCACCACTTCATTTGTTCATCGGATGATTCGTCGTCGGATGATGAAGATCTTGTGGTGGCTGCACTGGTCGTTCACGACCACATTCAACGGCAACTTCCTCGGCACAGGGGGTCACTCCCTGGCCATGCTCCCAACCTGAACCGCAACAGGGAGAGAGGCAACACCCTGCTCTATGTCGATTACTTTGCGAACACCCCGCTCTTCAGGCCGGATAAATTCCGTCGCCGTTTTCGTATGTCAAGACATGTGTTCAATCGTATCCGAGAGGGAGTGGTTGCTCATGACCCATACTTCGAGTGCAAGACGGATGCCCTTGGCAAGTATGGATTCTCCTCTTACCAGAAATGCACCGCGACCATCCGCATGCTTACATATGGAATTCCAGGCGACCTGGTGGATGAGTATGTGCGTATGAGTGAGACAACATGCCTGATGTCAATGTACAAGTTCTGCCAGGCTGTGATCGATGCGTTTGGCCCTGAGTACTTGAGGCAACCAACTGCCGCTGATACAGAGAGATTGTTGGCGACCAACGCAGCTAGAGGCTTTCCAGGCATGCTTGACATCATAGATTGTATGCACCGGGAGTGGAAAAACTGTCCATTTGCTTGGCAGGACCAGTACAAGGGGCACGTCAAAGCGTGCACTGTCATATTAGAAGCGGTGGCTTCGCAGGATCTTTGGATATGGCATTCTTTCTTCGGCATGGCAGGTTCTCACAATGATATCAACGTGCTGCAGCGTTCTCCAGTCTTCACAAGGCTTACAAAAGGCCACTCCCCACCTGTCAACTTTGAGATCAACGACACCAGTACAACAAGGGATACTATCTAGCTGATGGTATATATCCTCAGTGGTCAACTTTTGTGAAGACAATCTCGAAGCCCCAAGGTGAGAAGAGAAAGAGATTTGCCCAAATGCAAGAGAGTGCTAGAAAGGATGTGGAACGTGCTTTTGGTGTGCTTCAGTCCCGATGGGGTATCGTTCGAAACCCTTCACTGTCATGGGACGAAGGGAAGTTTTGGGAGGTGATGACTGCTTGTGTGATCATGCACAACATGATCGTCGAGGACGAGCGTGATGACAGTATCTTCGACCAAGGATTTAATTATCAAGGTGAAAATGTTGAGCCCCTCCATCAAGAACCGGCCATGTTTGAACAGTTTGTCCAATTCCATCGCAAGCTGCGTGATTGGCACACTCATTTGGATTTTCAAAAACTTGGTTGAGCACGTGTGGAATCACATTGGCAACCAATAGATGTATTGGTTCATTTTATGTTCATTCAAGACAATTTCGATTTGGTTGTAAAACTATTTTATTAGAGACAATTTTGATTGGGTTGTAAAATTATTTTTATTTTCAGACAATTAATATTTGGACGTGCAAACTTGTCTTGATATGAAAATATGAGCATTTTTGGCCCTGGCGGACAGGATGGGGCAAATGGATGCGCCCGCGCGCTGGGCGCACGGCCACCGCATCCCAGGACAGGCCCGAACACGACCCCATTGCCCTACCCAAATGGACCGATTCCGGGCAAAGCGGACGTCCGTTTGGGGTCGCGCCGTGGAGTTGCCCAAATAAAGTGAGGGCCGCTTCTGCTCGTCCGTCATTAAAAGTGCCCCTGGAGTTGTAAATAATTACCCATCATGCCATTGGTAAGTGGAAAAAACGATTCGCTTTGCACCTTCTAAAATCCATGACAGACTCAGGTTATTAAACGTAAGCCCCTGTTATCCACAACAATCTGGTTGGAGGCGCATTGGTGTGAGCCTCAGCTCCTAGGTTCGATTCTGCTTTCTCTCTTTTCCTCCTTTTCTGTCCTATTAATAATGTAGGTAGGCGTAGGATATTACTACTCGCCCCGACGTCACTTAGCATATGGGCTGCACAATGTATCAGTTACTCTATTTTTATTCTTTCTATTTTTGGACAGATTCAAATGTTTCAAAAAACTCATAACTTTCAAACCCTAACTCCAAATCTAACATGTTATATATAGAAACCCCTTAAAAAGATGTGTAGATTTCAAATATGGTATTATATTAATCACTTTCAAATCCTAACTCCAAATCTAACATGTTATATATGGAAATCCCTTTAAAAAGATGTGTAGATTTCAAATATGCTATTATATTAATCAACATTCCTAAAATTCCATTTATGATGCAACCTTAATGAATATCTTCTTTATATGGGGTATTTTGAAAATCCTGGCTTAATGTTGATATTTATGTTCTCTAATAAATTGGAAACATCTTGAGTACATTTCACAAATAATACAACCTTAGGAACTTTGCGCAACACCACTTATCATGTTGTTTCTCGTGTGGGGTTGTGAAAGATTTGAAGGGATTCGCCGATGTTGTTAGGTGTGTGTATGAGGGGTGATTTTTCTCCCGTTGCAACACACAGAGAATAATGGCTTTCCATGGAATCTGAAGCATGCATGGTTAAGAAAATGCTATTTTCCTTTGCCCAATTTCCCTCAAACTTCTTGGACATCTTTTGCTGTCCATATCTTTGCCACATGCCAAAATTAAACCTCATTTGCCTGGTAGTTATTTAATTATGATTTTCCAAAGTTTCTGCCCGGAAAGAAACTTTGTGACGGAGGTACAAGCTAGGCATATCCAAGTGAGTTGCAATTTTGCATGGTCCTCAATACTATCATATCTTAGCCCTTCACCAAAGTTGAGCTCATGTAATGCCTCCATGTGAGCTCATCTTTAATTCTTTGATTCTATCCAAAATTTCAGTTTGTGAAGCAAGTATATTTTATCTTGCTCCATTAAGGCTGAAAATTTTCGTAGGACTTCCCCTATCCATATAACTTAGCTCCACAAAATTTGGGCATATTTTGTTTAGCCATTTTCCCTCAGGAACTTCTGCAAGTTCCTGGACAATAAGGATGTTTGTGAAGCAAGTATCATTTTGGTTTATCCAAATGGTATGAAACTTGTACAACATCTTCATGTGCCCAAATAACCCTACCATGCCAAATTTCAGCTCAAGTTGACGCTCTATGTGAGTGCAACTTCAATATTTGCATTCTAGATGAATTTGTGCATTTGTACAACAAGTGCCATCTAAACTCCTTTTCTTGAGCCGAAACTTTGCCATCTTAATCACCTTAGCGAGTGATCCAACCAAGCCAAAGACCATCCTTCCTCTCCAAGTATCTGCTCCACAGAAAACTCCTAACACCTTCCGGTTCATGTCCCCTGGATCCTCCTGCCTTTCTCTTATTTGCCCCTAGACCGAGATCTTACCGCCTTTGAACTTAGGGCACTAAGGTAAATGCAGTAGACATGCACGGCTCGGCCAGAACGCGCCGCATGCACCAGATCACGCGGTGACCATGGCCCTGGCGTGCATTAAACGCGCTCCGCGCGACCTCGGCGCTATGCTCGTCCGTTCTCCCCTTGTCTCGACCCACAGCCTTGTCTAGTAGCCTCCTCGTGATCGACTGCATCGCCCTGAGCCCTTGCCCCCTTCGTCTTCTTCTCCGGTGAGTCGCCCCCCTCGCCGCACAATGTGCGCGCTGTAGCTGACCATCGTCTTCTCCTCTGTTGGCTTCTTCCTCCCTTGTCCCCGAGTTCCGCTCGTCTCCATGACCCCTGGCTCGTCTGCGTATCCCCTCATCGTATTGTCGCCCCTCCCAGTGACCCTTGGCCGCGTGTGCCCGTCGCCGGAGCACGGACACGTAGCCGCACGCGTGCCACCTCACCTCCCTCGTTGCCCCAGCTATATAAGCCCACCCCGAGGTGCCCCGACCTCACCAGCGGCCTCACCCCACTCCCAGGACCCCGCCTAGCCACTAGCCCGAGCTCGAGAGCCCCTCCTCGCCGTGATTGACCACCATGGCCGCCGCCCCTGACCTCCTAAATTCCGGCGAACCAGAGCTCCATTCTCCCTTCTACCACCACCAGAGACCTCCACCACACCCCTAGAGCCTCTCCGCCATTTCCCTCTTCCTCTGGTAGTCCCTGGCCGTGATGCCCAATCCCCAACCGAAGCCATCTCTGCCGGAGTCCAAGCCCTCGTCGCTCCGGTCCTCCTCGGCGTCCGTGTCCAGCCTGGAAGGAGGCGGCGTCCTCTCGCGAGCCCACCGGTGGTCGCGGCGCCCCGAATGATGGCCGGAGACGGCCAGGCGAGCCCGCATCGAGAAGAAGAAGAGGAGGAGCAGGAGGAGCGAGAATGAGGAGTGGGACCCACTTGGCAGCGAGACAAGTTGCGGCCCCGCCACTGCCAACGTGGATAAGTGGAAGCGTAGTTTCGATTTTACGCTTTTGTTTCAGTGAAAGCGTAAAGTGTTGCGGCTTCGGCCAAAAATACGCTTTCACTGCCCCGAAAGCATAGTTCCTGGAATGCGCTTTCAGTTTTTCTGTTTTGGCCCAGTCTGTAAATATTTATATTACAGATAGGTCCCTTGAAGAAAAACTATCATATCTCTTTGCTTGTAACTCCGAATGAGGTGAATCCAACGCTCACGTCTTCGTCTCGTCAAACCCGTTCTGTTCCCATCATTTTCACTATGGTTTGACATACTGGAAATGACCATTTTGCCCTTGCCCTAATCAGCGCCATCCGAGAGAGTACCCTTTCCGGCGATTCTTTCCGCGATCTTTCCACACTTCTTCCCGGAGCCTTCTTCATCCCCAGGCAAGCCACAACCACCATTTGCATGATAGCCATGCAGAAGCATTGGTTTTCAACTTCAATATTTAATAACTATCTGTTGTTGTCTTTATTTCGGTTATGCTTATGGATCGGTGTTTACCATCATGCTATGTTTCTTGCACTCTGTTATTACATGCTAGTATTACTTTCATATGACATGCTTGGTAGTAGTACATGTTGGTGATGGTCTTTGGTGCATGACTATCGTCTGTTCCGAGTACCATTGTATGTATGTTCCTTTGCACCCAGTTGATTAAATACTTGTATAGTAGTTTATCGTTATGTTATTGCATGGTATTTACTGTTGATGCTAGTGGTCATTTTATGCTATGAGTAGTGTTCTAGTTGTAATATTCATGCTTGTCGGTATGCCATGCTCATCTGAACAAACGGTTAAATGTTGTTGTTATGCTCGTTGATTATGATGCACCCCCATGCTTATGTTGATATCATGTTCATGCATTGTAGTTGCATCATGTTATTTTATTATGGCTCAGCTTGTTGCATTCAAGTTTAATCGGATAATAATGAACTTGAACAACTGTTGGCTGAATCATGGTGCCACCATATCGAGCTGGCCAGTGCAGCCACACTTACCTTTATGGGAAGGTCCTAACTGGGTCTATTGCCATGCCTCTCACCGGTACCTCCCGCGAGGGAAGGTTATGCGCGGGTGCTACCTTGATCAGGTAGGACGGCATAAGCCTTGTGTGCTCGTTGTTTTTGTAAGGATCCTTGTCCCTGTTTTGGACCGTTTTGCCACGACGGTGGCCGTTGGTGCCTTTGGTAGGCACGGGGCCACCCAAGACTTAGCCCAAAGGGGAGTTGGTCGGAGTGGCCGGGAGAGTGTCATGGCAGTAGGACAGTTTTGTCGGAATGCTTTGGTCCACCCGAATGGGAGTGCGAGGCCAGGGTTCTGTAGTGTGGGTACAGTGTGCTAACCTCTTCAGAGTGTGTGTGTTAAATCTATCAATAGCCGCGCCCGCGGATATTGGCCCAGTTCATGTCGGTCACACTGTGGGTCAACAGTAATAATAATGTGCTTAATAACAACCCTGGTTCGATGATGAAAGAATTTTGTGGATAATTATGTGATCATGAGAGGATCAATGTGGTATCGTGAGTACCAACTTGTGGGATATTTGGGATGTTATGCGAGAGTCAAGGGTAAAGGTCAAGCTCCTTGTGGTCATAAACGATTACTACAGTTGTTAATACCAAGCTTGATTGGATCCTGAGATGATCGTGCGATGTCCATGATGGTAAGTGATGCATGTGATGGTTACGAGGTAGCCCGAACAGAGTAAGTTGGTGTATGATAGTTTTATCATGTTCATATGTTCATGCCATGCTCGTATTGTTCTAGCTGTATCATGTTGTACATGCCATATTGTTCTGATAGTATCATGTTCATCATTGCTTGATAACCTGTAATTGCCATGCTATTGTTTGTCTTGACTGCTTTGGTTGCTGGGAGCTTGCTAGTACATTCAATGTACAGACCTGGCATGTCATGCCAGTTTGTAGGTCATGCCGGATATGATTGCTTGTTTGCCGTGGATTCCTTGTTTGCGAGCTAGGATAAGCGTTCCAGCCAGAGTCCCTGCGGAGTGGAGTTCACCACCGTCATCGTTGTTCCGCTGCCAGTAGTCATTCCGCTGCTTCGTGTTGTTCTGCTGCTTGCATGGAGCAAACGTGGCACACGTAGTTTCGCCGTGCCGATGTAATCCCTTGTACCAACATAGATTGTAATAAAGAGCTGATTTGTTCTATGCTAAGCAATGTCGTATTCCGAAAGACTTCTCCTCGATATCTGGGCTGGAAAACGGGGCGTTCCGGTTTCTCTGAGCCGGGGTGCCACAAATACCACACTTCTTAATGCATGCATGTAATGATCTACACATTATAGGAGAAATTGTATATACCAAATTCGATGTATATATATATGTGTGTGTGTATGAATGGTCGTACGAGAAATTCAATGATATATATATATATATATATATATAGTGGCACTATTCTAATCCCGAGATTAGAATAACTATTTGGATCACAACTCCCTATATAGGGCCCGCTGGAGGTTCCTGAGCTCCACGATCGGTAAAAAAGGAATACCCCACCGCTCGCAACCCCCCTCCACTAACCTCCCCCGATCCCATCTGGCCCTTCCCTCAAACTGCATCGCGCCACCGCCGCCTCCCTCCCTGCCCTCCGCCGCCGCCGGGCCCCGGCCACCTCCCGTGCAGCCGCCTGGCCCCGGGCACCTCCCGTGCCGCAGACTGGCCCCGGCCCCTACAGCGCCTCCGCCGCCCCATCAAGAACCCGCACCACCGCCGTCGTCCCCCACCAGGAATCCGCGCCACCGCCGCCACCTCCACCAGGAAGCCGAGCCGCTGCTACGGCCACCACCTCCACCCGCCAGTACGGCCGCCGGATCCCAAGAATCTCACGCGCCGCCGCCGCCCACGGTCCGCCCACAAGACCAATCCCGCCACCACTCGCCGGTGATGGCACCAGATGGCGCCGCGGCCGATCATCTAGATCGGACACTTCCGATGGCCTTCATCGATGTCGACGCACCCTGCATCACCAGCACGTGCCATGGATGGCCCCATCAACCCATGTTCGCGCAAGGGGGACTGGTAGCAGCGCTGTCGATGGGGATTGGGTTGTCTGTAGGTGGAGGAGGCATCGACGTACAGCTGGAGGGAGTGTCGACCTGCAGCCGGTACTGCCTCGGCCGATCAACTATGCCACCTTAGGATGTTCAACTCCACTTCGTGCTCGTCATGGATTAGCCCCGCCGTTGTTAACTCCATTATGTTGATTTTTTGAAACTCAGTTTGTTGATTTTCTGAAGTTCAGCTTGTTGATTTTCTGAATAAACATGTTGCTTCACTTGCACTCCTCTATCAAGTCCTCTGTGGTGATCTCCTCGACTCCTAGGTTAGGCAGAAACTGAGAATTGTAGGCATCTTGTGACTTTAAAAATGCTTGAAACTACAGTACGGGATTAGATAACTTCCGGAAGGTCAGGTCATTGTGTGTGGCTAGTTCAGAAAAATATGTGTGCATGGTCCGACAATGTTTGGCTGCATCGGCCACCACGTCTGCGACTGCCCACCTCCACCACCCGACGGCAAGGAGCCAAGGACAGTGAGCTGTTGACGCTGGCACAACACCCCGATGGAAGCCGAGTCAATTGTAGCCAACGCAAGGGATTAGTATAGTGGTTTGAGGTGTTCAAATCCATAGATGGCGTGTTCTGGTGGAATTGGCCGGGGTGAAAAAAATCCATACAAGGGAAAGTTCATGCATATGAAAAAGGGAAATTTGGAAGGTCGGGGGTGACGAACAGAGAAGTTCATGCATCAGTGTTGAGGAAGGTCAGGACAAAGGTACTCAACCCACTGTGGTGTCTCACTTCAACTATACATGATGAACGACCTCTCTGTTCATCAAGAAATTCGAGTTTCCTTAAGCCACATTGCTGTGTTGTGAAAAAATGCATTGGTTCTATGCGCCTTGGAGAAAAATGGCTCTGAAAACCTTGTTTTTGTGTTGTCCCACTAAAAAATGCCTTCATTTATTTCTTAAACATGTTAATTGTTGTGAGATTGTTGGTTTTTATCTCTACGTGAGTACATGATAGTGAACATATCAACGAAAAAAACACGTCTGATGATTTCATACGTTTTCAGAATTTGGAAAGTTCAAGGTGTGTCTGATGAGAAAGTTTGTACACTATAAAAATGTGGCTCGGGAGAGAAGGTTGAGTTAAACAAGAGTCCAAAATCAAAGAAGGTCGAATTAAAAAACCAAATAAGTCCAATTTGTTTTTATAAAAACGGATTAAAAGAATCAAATTTTTCCTAAGAATAAAACTAAGAAGTTCAAATTAAATAATAGAAAAGGTCAAAGTTTATAAAATAACTCAAATTTCAAATAACGAAGAAGTTCGATGTTTTTAAAAACCTCCAATTTTCACATTTTTTAGAATACACACTGAAGTTCAAATAAAAAAGGTGGAACGGTTCAATATCTATGAAAACACTCAGATATTTTCGCGTAACCGAGAGAAGTTCACGTACTACACGGTGTGCATTTGTATGAAAAAAAGAGAATGAAAAAGCAAAGGCTAAAATTTTTGTTGCTAGAAGTTCAAGTGCTCAGCCCGAGAAAAGTTCAAAAATTCTTGTGAGAGAGGTTGAACAAAAATATGTGACAGAAGTTCAAGGTGAAAACAGCGAGAAGTTCAACTACTACACAGAATGCGTTTTAGATAAGAATATAAGAATAAAAAACTAAAAGCTTCAAAGGTTTGTTGCAAGAAGTTCACGTGTTCCTCCGGGTGAAGGTCAAGATCTCTAGTGGGAGACGTCCGACCTTCAATTACATGTAAAAACTCAGATATTTTCGCGTAACCGAGAGAAGTTCACGTACTACACGGTGTGCATTTGTATGAAAAAAAGAGAATGAAAAAGCAAAGGCTAAAAGTTTTGTTGCTAGAAGTTCAAGTGCTCAGCCCGAGAAAAGTTCAAAAATTCTTGTGAGAGAGGTTGAACAAAAATATGTGACAGAAGTTCAAGGTGAACACAGCGAGAAGTTCAAGTACTACACAGAATGCGTTTTAGATAAGAATATAAGAATAAAAAACTAAAAGCTTCAAAGGTTTGTTGCAAGAAGTTCACGTGCTCCTCCGGGTGAAGGTCAAGATCTCTAGTGGGAGACGTCCGACCTTCAATTACATGTAAAAACATGCAAAAACAACATTGTTTTTGCCATTTTTAAATCTGCTCTCAAACGACAACGAATTTGTATTGTCTGTCTACATGAAAAAGTTGCTCGTATTCATAAGCTTTCCAACGGTATATTATATGCTACATTCCGATCAATGGTTTAAAAGTTTTATCTATAACGTTTAAATCACAATTTTACGCATTCAAAACAATATTTTGAACCGTCGCGAATATGGAAAAATGATCAACACGAAAAAGTTGCGTGTTTTCAACAGCTTTTCATCGGTATATCATTTGCTCAATTCCGGTAAGTGGTTTGGGAGTTACGGGCGAAAAACATCTCGTCAAAAAACAGAGTGAATTTCAAGCAGAACTGCCGCAGAAGTTCAAGTACTTCACGCGATGCATTTTCGACGAATCTATTTCGCGTTGAACGCAGAAATTATGATCCTGCCATTTTCTAAATTACTTGAAAACGGCTGAGAATCCGAGTAAATCGTCAACATGAAAAAGTTTCGCATTTCCCATAGCTTTTCAACGGTCTATTATTTGCCGCATTCCGACAAAGTTTGTAGAAAATACAGCAAAAATACATTTTTTGCCATTTTTGAAACTGACTTAAAATCGTAAAGAATTAGGAGAAACAATACATACAAAAAAGTTTCGCATTGGTTCAAGCTTTCCAACGCCATATCACTTGCTGCATTCGGACGCATGGTTAAAAAATTAACTTGAAAAACAAACTCGGTAGGACTTGTACCATTTTCTAGATTACTCTTAAACCGTCCAAAATTAGAAAAAACTTTCAACATGAAAAAGTAGCACATTTTCATAAGCTTTCCAACGCCATATAATATGCCCTAATTGGATTAGCCGTTTAGAAATTACCGCAAAAATATGAACTCGGCTTTTTGGTTTGCGAAATTTTACGTTTTCCCAAATAATGTTTTAACCATAGGGAATTAGAGAAAACTTTCAACATGTGAAAAGAGTAGTTTTGCAGCAGCTTTCCAACGACATATTATATGCCGCATTCCGATAAACAGTTTAGAAATGAGATCGAAAATATGATTCACGTTTTTTGCGTGAAGAAAAAACGGTTTTCAAAACTGCTCTTAAACCGCTTACATTTTGACAAAAATTTAAGTTGGGTCGTGATACTGGTATCCATAGCTTTCAATGGTATATCATAAGCCCCGTTTGGGCGATGTTGGTTGAAGTTCAATCTAGTTCACATGGAAGTTCAGGCGTGCAACTCAGGCTGTAAAATTGCAAAAAATGCGAGTTCATCACGACCCGAGAGCAAAATCCGCCCATGAGCGAGATTTCTATTTAAAAAGAGTATTTAGTTGCTAAAAACGTTTTGAAGATTACACTTACATCACATAGAACGAGGCTAACCAGGAAAATTCACGGGGAGAGCCACGGTTGCGAAGATAGCCCGAAGTTCGGGTTCCTACAGAGAGAAGTTCAGGCGCGTATCTCAGGAAGTATATGTTGTGATCAGAATAATATTCTGATCCCATGATCAGAATAGTGTTTATGTATATATATATATATATTGAAATTATATTTATATATATGCATAACGTGTATAATATGTAGTAGCGTAAATATGTTTCAAATGAAAAAGAATTAAATGGAAAACACAAAACTAAAAGGAAAAATAAATCATAAACCCATAAACCCCTAAACCTTTTGGTCCCGGGTCGTGTCACGGACCGGGGCTAAAGGACCACCAACCCCCGGCGCGGGCTCGTGCCACGTGGTGGTCCTTTGGTCCCGGTTCGTGTTGAACCAGCACTAAAGAGTGGGGGGCTTTAGTCCCCACCCTTTAGTGTCGGTTGCAGAACCGACACTAAAGGCCCTTATGAACCGGGACAATAGCCTAATTCTACACTAGTGTGTGGCAAGTCTCATGATGCAACAATTGTGCTAGAGGCCGTAGCATCCGAGGATTTATGGATTTGGCATTGCTTTGTTGGTATGCTGGGTACTCTCAGTGATATCAATGTGTTGCAACAGTCATATTTGTCTGCTAGTGGTGATGCTCCTGCTTGCAACAACACGCTGGATGGGCATGAGTACACAAATGGTAACTATCTTGCAGATGGAATTTACCCTTGTTGTTCCACATTTGTTAAGAGCATCAAAAAGGCCACAACTAGGAAGCATATTGAATTTGCAAAGGTACAAGAGGCTGCCTGAAAAGATATTGAAAGCGCCTTTGGGATTTTGCAATCTAGGTTTGCCATTGTTCGTGGTCCTTCTCATTGTTGGGAGAAGCAAACCCTAAACAACATCATGACATGTTGTGTGATTCTTCACAACATGATCATCGAAGATGAGATGGACATGAAGTTGGAGCTCTTCTACAACAGGTAGTCATGTGAAGTTAGCTAGAGACCATGCCTGCATACAAGCATTCCTTCAGCCATACTTGCAGATTGAAGACGCAAACACCCACTATTAGCTTCAGGAGGATCTCATTGAACACCATCGGCAAAGTATGGGCGGCAAAACATGACATTTGTTTAATCCATGTGTGATTTGTATCATCCTATCGTTGTTATATTTGGGACAATTCCTGCATTGAATTATTAGTTTAATTAGGTGCTTTGAATAATCATTTAAATTTGGATGATTGTTGTATTATAATATTCACATTTTACCATATATTGAATTCATAATTCTGTATAATATGTGACATATGTGTCAAATTCACAAGAAAACACGTGTTTTGCGGGCTGGCGAGACCTGCGGCCGAACAGACCCCTCATAGAGGAACTATATTCTATTTTACAGTTCCGTTTTCCGCGAACTGTAAACGCACTATAAGGGTCTGCGATATAAGGGGTCTGCCAGCGGCTTTGCTACAACTACAAATGTTTTATAGGACTTTTATAGGCAAGGATGAGGTGGGTCATTTTAATTGGTGATTAGATGAGCTGGACCCCATCCTAAAAATCAAGGAGAAAGATTAGCGAGGCGAGAAGGGTCCGTCTCTAACTTCTTGTAAAAACAAATTCGTACGTGTAGCATTTTTGGTCTGCCAGAGATGCTCTTAGAGCCATCTGGATCACAGGTTTCCTAGTCCAAGTTGGTTTGTAATACCTATTCCAAGTTGGTCTTTACCAATATATATATAGCCATGTACCATGTACTAAACATAATACAAGCAATAGTTTTCTTCATCTCTCATGGTATTAGTTTTTCGATACTAGAGTTTAGGGTATGGCTCCACGGCTCCACCCACCCCACCACCGCTGCCGCTGCCCGGATACTTTGAGCATCGAGCTGCTATCATCGCTAGAGCCGCCGCGGCTCGTCCTCCTACACCGTCTCCATCAACCCCTCGCATGCCAGATCATGCCGCCACGCCGCCACCGACGCCATCCGTGCAGCCACCTCCAGGCTGGCGCCCCAGTAAAAAACCCATCTACATGCCGCCCTCGACGCGCTCGGCACCTCCTTCGACACCGACGCCTTCAAACCCTGCGCCGGCTCCAAGTGCTCCACCTGCAGCTCCATCTTGGCGTCCTCCGCATGATCCATGGATGGGGCTTTTCCAGGCATGGCCTATGCCCTGGTCTGCCCCGTCCGCCCTTGGCACTCCACCTGCCTACACCAGTGCTTTGCAACCCGGCCTTCGTCCGCATACTGGTGCCCCTGGGTTGCTTACCCCTCGGCAGCCGGCGAACGCATATCATGCCGCTCAATCGTATGCTCCTTACAGTGCTCCCTCACCCTGTGTTGCTGACGGATGTCTCTACTACATGCCCTCGTCGGCTCTCCTGCCTTCACCGACAAATCAGCCGGCGCTGCTGCCCACACCATCCTCACCTGCACCTCTGAGATGGGATCAAGCCGTCTTTCTCCAGGCCATGAACAACTTTGCTGCCCAAGGAAACTAAAGTATGGATTAGATTTTTGATTCTGGTGCCTCTAGTCATATGTCTGCATCAAGTAAATTCCTTTCTTCTTGCACTCCTTCTCTATTTCTTTCTATTACTCTTCGTGATGGTTCATCTATTCCCATATACTATGTAGGTCTGGCTCAACTTCCCTCTCCCAGTAAACCACTTCTTCTTCGAGATGTTCTTGTTGCATCCGCTCTTATTAAAAACCTAATTTATGTTTGCCAATTTACTTGCGACAATCTAGTTTCTGTTGAGTTTGACCCGTTTCGTTTGTCTGTGAAGGATTACCAGACCAAGGCCGAGGTCGCCCGCTTTAATAGCTCTGGTGAACTCTACTCTCTTCATGGTGTCCCTGCCGCCACTCCTCCTACATCCATGGTGGCCTCTTTCGACCTTTGGCATCGTCATCTAGGTCATCGAACCCTGTTGTTTTAGCATCTATGCTTAGTGAATTTTCCATACGTTGTAATCGTTTTGAGAGTCTTGTCAGTTAACATGTTCATCTTCCCTTTAACTCCTCTAGCTCTTCTACTACTTATACTTTTGAACTAATACACTGTGATTTATGGACATCACCCGTTGTAAGTGTTTTTGGTTATAAATACTATCTTGTCATGCTAGACGATTTTACTCACTTTGTATGGACCTTTCCTCTCTGCAATAAATATGTTGGTTAACCTCTTTTTTATATTTTCAGTGTTATGTTTCTGCCCACTTCTTCTACCATATTCATTTCATTCAGTGTGACAATGACCATGAGTTTGACAACATTCAAAATCGTACCTTCTTTTTAAAACACGACATCCTTCTTCGATTCTCTTGTCCCTACACTTCTGCACAAAACGGTAAAGCCGAGCATTCTCTTCGCACCATCAATGACATTGTTTGTACACTTCTCGTTCGGTCCTCCATGCCATCAAAATTCTGGGCAGAAGCACTCCACACGACAACCTTTCTTCTCAATATTTGCCCTGATGGAAATATTGTTGGGAAACGTTGCAGGAAAAATAAAAAACAATTCTACGCACATGCAATGATCTATCCATGGAGATGCATAGCAATGAGGGGGAGAGTGTGTCTACGTACCCTCGTACACCGTAAGCGGAAGCGTTCCACAACGCGGTTGATGTAGTCGAACTTTCTTCGCGTTTCAACCGATCAAGTACCGAACGCACGACACCTCCGCGTTCTACACATGTTCAGCTAGGTGACGTCCCTCGCCTTCTTGATCCAGCAAGACGTCGAGGTAGTAGATGAGTTCCGTCAGCATGACAGCGTGGTAACGATGATGGTGGAGTGATCTCCGAGGGCTTCGCCTATGCTCTACGAAAATATGACCGGGGATGTAAATGGTGGAGGGGGGCGCCGCACACGACTAACAATTGATCTCGAGTGGGCTAGGCGCCCCTCCCTCATATATATAGGTGGGAGGGGGTGGGTGTGATGCCCCAAGACCGACGCTCCAGAAGACTTCCATATGTTCCGGGCTTCGCCGTGTGTTTTATTTGCTTGCTTCATTTTATTTGTGCATTGCATCATGTCATCATGCCATCATGTCTTTAATTTTTAAAAACTAAACTAAATAAATTGTGTGGATCTTCGATCCATTTAAATCGAGGGAAGGATGACTTCTCTTTAAAACATATCCTCCCAATATTTTAGGGAGCTATTATAAATATTCCATTAGTTTGGAATCACCAAAACACACTTGCAAATGTTCCCATGCCTCTTTTGCTTCAAGTTTCCCCTCCAAACCTTATCTATAGTTCTTTCTCCTTTTATCGAGGTTCCTCCAAAAATCCAAGCATTTTTGGACACTTCTAAAACCTAGTCCTAGTTCAAACCCATTTGAATAAAATTCAAATGAGTTTGAATTTGCATCGTTCAATCTTGTCCCTTCTATTTTCCTGGATAAGGCTCATTTTTTTCAATCCAGGAAATTTACCCGCTTGCGCAATTCTTGTCCTATCTCTTCTTTCTTCTCCTTTTCTTCTTTGTTTTTTTTGTGTTTTTCTGTTTTTAGAAGAGAGAGGGAGGCAGAGAGCCCAGCCGCAGCCGGCCCATCAGGCCACAGCTAGGCCCAGCCGCACCCCTCCTCTTAACCCTAGGCCTCGCCCGCACCCGATCCCCTCGTTCCTCTCCCTCCCGAGCCGCCGTCAGCCTCCCTCTTCCTCTCGATCTCTCCCTCCTGCTCGATTTCCTTCCCCGTCGCATCCCCGCACCTCCTTCTCGCTCCCCTGTCTCCTTCTCCTCGCCCCACTCGCCGACCTCTCCATTCCTCGCGCATCCGCGCCGCAGCGACGCGCCTCCTCCTCTCCGTCGCGGGCGACCAAGGCCGCTGGAGCGCCGACGGGCCAGAGCCGCATCTCCCTGCTGCCTCCCCGCGCCCCCGCAACCAGGCCGCCGCCGGCGACGACCGTCGCCCCACTCCATCTCCGACCAGGCCCGTCCCCTACTCTGCTCCGCACCGGGACAGCACCTCCTCCACGCCGTCAGCTCCGTCGCCGGTGCCGAGCCGCCTGCCTCGGCCTCGCGACCCTGCGGCCTCCTCCTCCGCGCTGCCCCGTGCCGTGGGCCCTCAAGCTCGCCGCCTCCCCGCCGGCGTGCACCTGCAGCCAGCGCCGTGCCGTCGATGGCCAGTTGTTCTGCCCTGCTCGTATCGAGAAGATCAGTGGACGAAGGACCCCAAGACCACCAAGTTCCTGTCCCTGTACATCTCGTCGTTGCTCGTCGCGAGCCAAGTACCTCTACACACGACCCGCCAAGTACCACGACGCCCGACGAACGCCAAGTACACAAGTTGCGAGGACGCAAGACCTTCGAGATCGACTTCATGGACCGACAAGTACCACGAGGACACCAAAGGGTTCGAATCCATCAAGTTCCACTACGAAACGTGTACAACTACCGTCGAACGTGAAAGGCTTGGAATCATCAAGTACCTCTCCGAAACGTGAACCACTACTTCCACGACGTCCATGAACGAGTACTTCCCCTCGATGACACAAACCGCCCCGAAACGCACGCTTCGAAGGTATACCGCCGAAACGATGCCCGTGAACGAATGCGGTTGTATGAGTTGCATCCCGTGTTTGCACCATGCCTGTTGTACCCCTCTTTTGTCGTCATCCCGTGGGAACCCGGTAACGGGAGCACCCCACCATCTTGCATGACACACTCACGCCGCCCTTCATCTTTTGCACCGGTCTCTCAACGAGTTACCGGAACCGATATGTTGTGTGGCATCATTTTTGGATTCGTCGCCGTGGCACCTTCTCTTTCCACCACGGTGACAAATGCTCCATATCTTGCTCATGTTAACTTTTAATAAGAATTGCATAAAACTTGCAAATGTCATCTGCATCATGATAACAACATTAAAATGTTTAAAAAATTGTTATTTGCTTAAAATATACTAAATATGCACATGGGGATTTTCCGGAATTGATGTTGTTATTTCCGGCCTCACTTAAAATGCCTAGATAGTTAGTTCACCTATGCTTCACCTATTGCCATGTTAACAAACATTTAATCTTGTCTTGTCAATAAACGAGAGTCAACTAAATAAATAAAATGTGGTGTTTTGTCAATATGCAACTCGTTGCATATTGAGCTCCACTTAACTTGTAGTATTGTTTGTGCACTTTGCCATGCCTTGCATATTTAACCGGACATGCATCATAGTTGTTTGTGCATCATATGCCATGGTTATGATATGTGTGTTTACAGTGTTGTTTGCTTCTTTCCGGTTTGCTTCTCTCGTTAGCTTCGGTTTCGTTCCGGAGTCGTGAGGTTTTGTTTGACTACTTCATGGACTCGTTCTTCTTCTTTGCGGGATCCCAGGCAAGATGACCATTCCCAGATATCACTTCTATCTTTGCCTATGTTAGATGTCTTGCTCTTTAAATATTGCCTCGATGCCTATTCCTGTTTGTCAGCCCTCCTATTGTTGCCATGAAACTCTCTAACCACCTTCCTAGCAAACCGTTGTTTGGCTAAGTACACTTCGCTCAGCCCCTCTTATAGCGTTGTTAGTTGCAGGTGAAGTTTGAAGATTCTGCCTCCATGATGAAGTTGTTATTGAGCCCCCCTTGATACCTGTTAAACTAATTCACCTATATATTGGTAATGGGTGGAAGGCTAAGCCTTTCTTCTTGGTGTTTTGTTCCACTCATGCCACCCTAGGATCCGATAAACCGGTGTTATGTTCCTTGATTTTGCGTTGCTAACACGGTTGGGGTTTATGGGCCCCCCTGGATAATTCACACTGCTTAAAGCTTTTCCAGCAAGGCCCAACTTTGGTTTTAATTTGCAACATAATAAAAAACTTATTAATTAATTCCACAGGGGGTCATGTCCCCGGGTTCTTAATTCTACATAACAGGGGGGCCAGTGCTGATGGTGTTGGTCCCAAACGGGCGGACTGCAGGGCCACCGCGAGGAAACCTTTATTTCTGGTATTTTCCTGTAGGCTGACTTATCCGGTCGTGGCCTGAGACGAGATACGCGCAGCTACTATCAGGGTGTCGGCACGCCGGGAGGTCTTGCTGGATTAGTTTTACCTTTGTCGAAATATCTTGAGCACGGGATTCCGAGAATACTCGGGTTTTCCCACTTTGGAGTTGCGACTCCGTAGATCGTGAGCTTGTGATGGGCTAAGTTGGGACACCCTTGGAGGGTATTGAACTTTCGAAAGTCATGCCCGCGGTTATGTGGCAGATGGGAATTTGTTAATATCCGGTTGTAGATAACTTGACACCTTATCCATAAGAATACACTACCTGTGTGAGTAACCGTGATGGTCTCTTTCCGTAGGGCTTCGGAAAGTGAACACGGTGGGGTTATGCATGACCGTGAGTAGCTAGGATCACTTATTGATCATCTTTGGCGACCGTTGGCACTTGTTCTCTTCTCGCTCTGAAATTCTAAGCTAGATGCTTAGAGCTTGATGCAGACACTTTTATAGCCTTTCCTCACCTAAAGGCTTTGTTAGTTTTGATACCCGGGAACTGGATTGTTGAGTCCTCTGTGGCTCACAGATTCAACACACACCAGTTGCAGGTACAGCCGAGTAAAATGTAGGAGATGGTTCAGAACTTCACCAGGAGTTCAATGAAGAGCTTGGCCGTATGTATGTGACGTTCCCGACGATCAGTAGTGGTTCCTACTAGGAGTGATCCAGGCTTGTGTTTTTATGGTATCTTTCTCTTTTGGATTTTCGTCTGTAGTTGGACCCTGTGTTATTTGGATGATGTATGTTATTGTATTCATTGTGTGACGTGGCGAGTGTAAGCCAACTATTTTACTTTTTCATCCCTGAATTTACATGAGATGTGCAAAGATACCATACTTGAGATCATTCTAGTATGCGCTTATGTCTTTAAGTCGTGCCTCGACATGTGGGAGACATAGTCGCATACTGGGCATTATAGTGGGAGAGGCCAGGGCATGCCCTAGGGCTGGCCGCCAGCCCCGTAGGGGCCTGCCTTGCCCTGCGCCCCCCTGCCATGTTTGTTTAAGGGGGAAGGAAAGAGGGGAGGAGAGGGAAGGAAGTGGGAATCCTAGTCCACAGTTTCCTTTCCCTTTCCCCCTTTCCTTCTCCTCATTAGGACAGCCCATATGGGGAGCGCACTAGCCCCTTGTGGCTGGTGAGGTTCCCCTATTGGCCCATAAGGCCCATATCTTTTGTTGAGGGTGCCCGGAACCCCTTCCGGTGACCCGGTAAGTACCCGATACCCTCCGAAACACTTCCGATGTCTGAATACCATCGTCCTATATATCAATCTTTACCTATCAACCATTTCAAGACTCCTCATCATGTCCATGATCTCATCCGGGACTCCGAACAACATTCGGTCACCAAATCACACAACTCATATAACACTATATCGTCAACGAACGTTAAGCGTGCGGACCCTACGGGTTCGAGAACTATGTAGACATGACTGAGACACCTATCCGATCAATATCCAATAGCGGAACCTAGATGCCCATATTGGCTCCTACATATTCTACGAATATCTTTATCAGTCGAATCGTTATGACAACATACACAATTCCCTTTGTCCGTCGGTATGTTACTTGCCCAAGATTCGATCATCGGTATCTTTATACCTAGTTCAATCTCTTTACCGGCAAGTATCTTTACCCGTTCTGTAATACATCTTCCTGTGGCTAACTCATTAGTCATTTGCTTGGAAGGCTTATTATGATGTGTATTATCGAGAGGGCCTAGAGATACCTCTCCGATACTCGGAGTGACAAATCCTAATCTCGATTCATGCCAACCCAACAAAACACCTTTGGAGATATCTATAGATAATCTTTATAATCACCCAGTTACGTTGTGATGTTTGATAGCACACAAGGCATTCCTCCGGTATCTGGGAGTTGCATGATCTCATAGTCAAAGGAATATGTATTTCACATACATGAAAGCAGTAGCAATAAACTGTATGATCAAATGCTAAGCTAATGGATGGGTCATGTCCATCACATCATTCTCATAATGATGTGATCCCGTTATCAAATGACAACTGAAGTTCATGGTTAGTAAACCTTAACCATCTTTGATTAACAAGCTAGTCTAGTAGAGGGTTACTAGGGACAGATTATTTGTTTATGTATTCACACATGTATTTAGGCTTCCGATCAATACAATTCTAGCATGAATAATAAACCTATATCATGAATAAGGAAATATAAAATAATAACAACTTTATTATTGCCTCTAGGGCATATTTCCATCAGTCTCCCACTTGCACTAGAGTCAATAATCTAGATTACATTGTAATGAATCTAACACCCATGGAGTCTTGGTGTTGATCATGTTTTGCTCGCGGAAGAGGCTTAGTCAACGGGTCTGCAACATTCAGATCCGTATGTACTTTGCAAATTTCTATGTCTCCATCCCAGACCAATTCACGAATGGAGTTGAAGCATCTCTTGATGTGTTTTGTTCTCTTGTGAAATCTGGATTCCTTTGCCAAGGCAATTGCATCAGTGTTGTCACAAAGGACTGTCATTGGACCTGATGCACTAGGTATTACACCTTGATCGGATATGAACTCCTTCATCCAGACTCCTTCATGTGCTGCTTCTGAAGCAGCTATGTACTCTGCTTCACACGTAGATCCAGCCATGACGCTCTGCTTGGAACTACACCGACTGATAGCTCCACCATTCAATACAAATACGTATCCGGTATGTGACTTAGAGTCATCCGGATCTGTGTTGAAGCTAGCATCGACGTAACCCTTTACGACGAGCTCTTCGTCACCTTCATAAACGGGAAACATAACCTTCATCTTTTTCAGGTACTTCAGGATGTTCTTGACCGCTTTCAAGTGATCCACTCCTGGATTACTTTGGTACCTCCCCGTCAAACTTATGGAAAGGCACACATCGGTTCTGGTACACATCATAGCATAATGATAGAACCTATGGCTGAGGCATAGGGAATGACTTTCATTTTCTATCTATCTTCTGTAGTGGTCAGGCATTGAGTCTGACTCAATTTCACACCTTGTAACACAGGGAAGAACCATTTCTTTGACTGATCAATTTTGAACTTCTTCAAAACTTTGTCAAGGTATGTGCTTTGTGAAATTCCTATTAAGCGTCTTTATCAATCTCTATAGATCTTGATGCCCAATATATAAGCAGCTTCACCAAGGTATTTCATTGAATTTTTTTATTCAAGTATCCTTTTATGCTATCCAGAAATTCTACATCATTTCCAATTAACAATATGTCAACCACATATAATATCAGAAATGCGACAGAGCTCCCACTCACTTTCTTGTAAATACAGGCTTCACTCTATGTTTGTATAAAACCATATGCTTTGATCACCTCATTAAAGTGTATATTCCAACTTTGAGATGCTTGCACCAGTCCATAGATGGATCGCTGGAGCTTGCACACTTTGTTAGGACCTTTAGGATCGACAAAACCTTCTGGTTGCATCATATACAACTCTTCTTTCGAAAATCCATTAAGGAATGCAGTTTTGACATCCATTTGACAAATTTCTTAATCATAAAATGCGGCAATTGCTAATATGATTCGGACGGACTTAAGAATCGCTACGGGTGAGAAAGTCTCATCGTAGTCAACTCCTTGAACTTGCTGAAGACCTTTCACAACAAGTCGAGCTTTGTAGATAGTGATATTACCATCAGCGTCTGTCTTCCTCTTGAAGATCCATTTATTCTCAATGGCTTGCCGATTATCGAGCAAGTCCACCAAAGTCCACACTTTGTTCTCATACATGGATCCTATCTCAAATTTCATGGCCTCAAGACATTTATCGAAATCTGGGCTCATCATAGCATCTTCATAGTTCGAAGGTTCGCCGTTGTCTAACAACATCACTTCCAAGACAGGGTTATCGTACCACTCTGGTGCGGTACATGTTCTGGTCGACCTACGAGGTTCGGTAGTAACTTGATCCGAAGTTCCATGATCATTATCATTGGCTTCTTCTCTAGTTGGTGTAGGCATCATGGGAATGGTTTTCTCTGATGAACTACTTTCCAATTCGAGCATAGGTACAATTACCTCATCAAGTTCTACTTTCCTCCCACTAACTTCTTTCGAGAGAAACTGCTACTCTAGAAAGGACCCATTCTTAGCTACAAAAATCTTGCCTTCAGATTTGTGGTAGAAGGTGTACCCAACAGTTTCTTTTGGGTATCCAATGAAGACGCACTTCTCCGATTTGGGTTCGAGCTTATCAGGCTGAAGCTTTTTCACATAAGCATCGCAACCCCAAACTTTAAGAAATGACAACTTTGGTTTCTTGTCAAACCATAGTTCATACGGTGTCGTCTCAACGGATTTAGACGGTGCCCTATTTAACGTGAATGCAATTGTCTCTAATGCATAACCCCAAAACGATAAAGGCAAATCTGTAAGAGACATCATAGAACGCACCATATTGAATAGAGTACGGTTACGACGTTTGGGCACACCATTACACTGTGGTGTTCGAGGTGGCGCGAGCTGTGAAACTATTCCACATTGTTTCAAATGAAGACCAAACTCGTAACTCAAATATTCGCCTCCGCGATCGGATCGTAGAAGCTTTATTTTCTTGTTACGATGATTCTCTACTTCACTATGAAATTCTTTGAACTTTTAAAATGTTTCAGACTTGTGTTTCATCAAGTAGATATACCCATATCTACTCAAATCATCTATGAAGGTGAGAAAATAACGATACCCGCCGTGTGCTTCAACACTCATCAGACCGCATACATCGGTATGTATTATTTCCAATAAGTCATTAGCCCACTCAATTGTTCCGAAGAACGGAGTTTTAGTCCTCTTGTCCATGAGGCATGGTTCGCAAGTATCAAATGATTCATAATCAAGTGATTCCAAAAGTCCATCGGCATGGAGTTTCTTCATGCACTTTACACCAATATGACCTAAACAGTAGTGCCACAAGTATGTTGCATTATCATTATCAGCTCTACATCCTTTGGCATCAATATTATGAATATGTGTATCACTGCAATCAAGATTCAACAAGAATAGACCATTCCTCAAGGGTGCATGACCATAAAAGATATTATTCATATAAATAGAACAACCATTATTATCTGACTTAAATGAATAACCGTCTCGCATCAAACAAGATCCAGATATAATGTTCATGCTCAACGCAGGCACCAAATAACAATTATTTAGGTCTAAAACTAATCCCAAAGGTAGATGTTGAGGTAGCTGATAACCCTCAACCGTAAGGGATCGAGATAGTCTTCGCGGGTAAGAATAACCCAATTTATTGATTCGACACACGGGGAGCCAAAGAGTATTTATAAGCTTTAACAGTTGAGTTGTCAATTCAACCGCACCTGAAATATACTTACTTGCAACAAAAGATAAGTGGTAACAGTGATATGATAGTGATGATAGTAATAGTAAAAGTAAATAGTAACAGTAGATAGCAAAGTAAATAGCAAAAGTAGCGACTAGTAACAAGCAAGGTTTAAAATACTGTAGGCTAGGGAGATGGATGGTTGGGCGCTGCATGGACGAGATAGATTCTAACTTGGGACACGTCACACGGAAAAGTAATGATCATCTAGGCAAATATCAAACATTAGGCATGTATCCCGTAGGTAGTTGTACGTGCTTGCAATAAGAACTTGCACAACATCTTTTGTCCTACCATCCCGCTACGAACGGGGCCAAAAGGAACTAATGGATATTAAGGTGCTCCTGTCAAAGAGCACCGGAACAAAGCAATGAACTCAATGGATACATGTAATCCTCAAACTACGGACCATCCCCTTTGGTGTCCCAAGCTGTCACTTTTGGGATCGCCGGTTCCGAACCGTAACAGGTGCATACAACTCATAGATAGGATCAAGAACACAAATACATTCATGCAAACACATATGGTTCAGATCTGAAATCATGGCACTCGGGCCCTAAGTGTCAAGCATTAAGAATAACAAGTTGTAGCAAAGATGATAAACACCATAGTAGATGATAGGCAACATGCCCCCAACAATCTGACGAACTATTACATGATCTAACTCATCCAATCCCTACCACCCCTTCGCCTACAGCAGGGGAATTACTCACACATGAAGGGGGAAGTCATGGAGGGATGATGGAGTGGTGATGATGATGACGATGGCGACGATCTCCCCTCTCCGGAGGCCAATTCAGCCTCCAGATTAGCCCTCCCGAAGAAGAACAGAGGGTGGCGGCGGCTCCACGACGAAAAACTGCGAAAGGACTTCCGATCTGGGGTTTTTGCGTCGGGAGGAAAAATACGGGCTAAAGTAGGGCACCAGGGGGTGTGGGCCCCACCCAGGCGCCCCCCCCCGGCGTGGCCCAGGGGGGGGGCGCCCACAGGGCGCCTGGGCACCCCCTGGCCCCACTTCTGGTATTTGGTTCCTTCGGGTGCGTGGATTTTCTCTGTTTTTTCGTGGATTTTTCTGAGATACTTAAAAATCCGTTTTCCTGCACACAAATAAACCATACAGGCAGCTCTGCTGAAAACAGCGTCAGTCCGGGTTAGTTTAGTCCAAATCATGCAAGAATGAGGTCAAAACAATATCAGAAGTGTTTGGAAAAGTAGATACGTTTGAGACGTATCAACTCCCCCAAGCTTAGCATATTGCTTGTCCTCAAGCAATTCAGTTCAACGAACTGGACGCGACAAAGAAAACTTTGACAAACTCTTTTGCTTCATTAGATGTATATAAGCATGTACTACGAAAAGAGTTCAGCAAGTATTAAAACAGTACTTATGAGAACAATGCAAGGAGCAATCCTTCTTTCAAGTGACCAGTCACAAATAATTAAGAGTAAATAATATATTACTGAGAATCAAGACAAGATCACATTGCACATAGCTTGAGCATATTAAGGTGGTATCTCGCTAGCCTCCATGAGTGAAGCAAAACATAAATGCAGAGACTCCTCCAGAGTTTTAAAGGAGACTAGAGCTAAGAATTTCAGAATAAATCATATCACAAGTATGCAGAAGACAATGTAATACTTTGGGACAATGCACATTACACTCAGAATGACAATTATGCTCTCCTAGTCAGTGCTTTGAAGAAAGAAGATGAGACTCTCGAACCGTGGCTTTTATTGGCAAAGTTGAAAACCCGTGATCGGAAACAAAAACTAAGCATGTACCAGAGCTCTTGGTTTTAAAACAGAGGTAAAAATGTTTTTGAGAGGTGCATATTTCGTCAACGAATGCTAGCAGATAACTCAATCACTTTTTAAGCTAGACAAGTCTCGAGGAATGGCTCCCGCATGAGGACGATCACATCCTCTTAATTTCCTTTGTTTATAACTGCCAAAGTTTTCTGATTTCTCATGAACAAAGCGTGAAGGAGGGTTTGTTTGTTATATTATCTTTTCGAGCCGGGCGCACTCAATTCCAGTTCCTTTTCATATTAGGGGTTTGCACATTATGCATGCAATCCAGGGGTGAAACTTGTCCAACTTAAAAAGATTATGAATTAACTACTACTTCCTCATGAGCTAAAACATAGGCACAAAAAGGGAAATGCTTTTGAATAATTTCGAGATGGTACATGAAGGTCTTCGTTAGGAATGGCAGGTAAATACCATGTATAGGAAGGTATAGTGGACTCATATGGCATAACAGGTTTAAAGGTTTTGGATGCACAAGCAGTCATTCCGCTTAGTACGGGTGGAGGTTTAGCAAAAGACTGGGAAGCGACCAACTAGAGAGCAATAACGGTCATAATCACGCAGAGCGACAAAGCAACATTGAATCGGGCATGAAAGTGATATAACTATTCTAAAACTCAAAGATCATCAAGGCAAAGTAGACTTTTTAGTCTTAAACATGTGTAAGCATGTGCCAAGTCAATCCAAAAATTCTCTAAAGGGAAATACCACCTTAGTATACCAGACTATGAACGGTGCGATGCATGTAGATCATTTCAATAACACATTATATACTCTAGTTATTCGAGACTAGCCACAAGGAAAGCATGAACCACTGGAAGAGCATTGTAAACATAGCACTATGTCACTACAAGCTGGTCTCTAGATCATAAGTACAGGCATATGTACAAAAGTAGAAACAATAAGAGTTCATACCGGTCTTCCCTGTTGCTTCCTTTAAGTCGATCTTCGTCATTACTGCTTGTCACTCGCACGATCGAACGTAGGAAATATAATCAAATGCCATCACGGACTCGAGCTGATCTCTGAAAACAAAGCAAACTAAAGAGAAAAAAGGAAATCTTTTTGGTTTTTTCAAAGGTTGAATAAAAGCAAAAGAAAGAGAAAATATTTTTGTTGTTTTTGCAAAGAGAGAAGTAAAGAAGAACGGGCAAAAACTTCGAAAAGATCAAAGCGAATAAGACGGATAATACAATGGAAAAGTGAGAAGGGCACGTACTCCCCCAAGCTTAGGCTTTTGGCCTAAGTTGGTTAGCAGCTACTGCCCCCAGGAGCCTCCTGCTCCAGGGGTATGGTGGTGAGACCAAGGGTCATAGAAGGATGATGGCGCGTACACCGAACTCCTCGGAGTCTCCCACGAGGAAGGTTCCGTGCGCCAAACAGAGGAAGACCCTTCACCAAACTCGGTGGCGGTCTCTTCCTGAAAATGTGGTATCTCACCGTGCCTCTCCTCGTCGGGCACAACCCCCTCCATGGGGTTATGGAACTGATGCTGGACCATGAACTCATCGAACTGGACAACATCAAAGGACCATCCGTTCCTACGAGAAAAATCAAACAAAAGAGGTGCAGGTAGACGGATCTCGCGTTCCGCGGTAATTCCGAAACGCAAGATATAAACAAGGTTATCAAGCTCAGAACCCATGGTAACAAACTTATGCCTTTTCATAGCAGCAAGATCAAAGCTTAAATAAGTAAAAGGAGTATCATCAGGGTGTGGGGTGCCTCCAAGATGCTCTAAGATAAGTGTGGCATAAATGCCACCATATAAGTCCCCCTTGTTACCGTTCATAGCAAGGCGTCGAGCAATCTCTGTACCCAGATTATAATCAGACCTCCCTGAGAGGGCTGCTGCCAGGATAGCGATATCCGGAGCAGAAATGCTGCTCGTGTTGTCACGAGCTAACACCCCTCTAGCAATATAATATGCAAAATACCTGAGGTGAGGAAACAAGATGCTGGAGATCTTTGACCGATGAATATCCCTCGTACCCATGCTGCAGAGAGAGTTGATGACAGTTTTCAGCTCGGAGGGCTGAGTGGCCATCCTTGCCGTCCTCCCAACGTTTGGCACACCTATTACTTCACAAAAATTTCCCAGAGTCATGGTGATAAGATCATTATAAATTTTAAACTCAATAGCACCTGAATCAGGATTATATCTAAAACTGTTAATGAAACTGGAGGTGAGTTTTTGATACTGAGTAACACGGCTTGTGACGAGCCGTGTCAAACCTGCATTAGCACAAAGATTATAAAACTCATCCTTGATTCCCGCAGCTTCCATAAATTCATCACATGGAAATGTCATCGCACGTGCTGGACTTGTGTCTTCCGACAACTCCAGGGGCACATGATCCTCATTATAGCTCACCCTGGCAGTCGATGGTGAAGCTGCGGCTCTAGTGACTCGTTCGGAGTGTGCGGGCCTCCTCTTCTCAAGCCATCCTTTTGCCCTTCCTAACAAACTCATTTCTGAAATTTTTACAATTTACAAAAACGAGGATTAAAACAAAGTGAGCTAAGGCAAACTACTCAACTCACTTGCCCAAGGCATAAACTTGCATCAAAACTTGGAAAATAACCTTCTACACATGCATGCAAGCTCATCTCTACAGCACCAAGAACTACTAAATACTCACAAATGAGGCCACCAATCAAAAATTTAATTGGAGGGGTGGAGGAGTCACATACCAGGGAGTATTTGCTCAAAATTTCAGCTCAAATGATGGGCTGTAGAGAGAGATCGAAGAACCGCCTCCAAGAACAGCAAGAACAGCAAGAACAAGACCAGAACTCGGGTTTCTAGAAAAAGAGAGAGAGGAGGGAAGAAGAAGTACCTGGAGGGGGGTCCCGTGGGCCCCAGGCGCCCTGTGGGCGCGGCCAGGGGCTGGGCCGCGCCAGCTGGCCGCCTGGGCCACTGGTGGCCCCCCCTGGCTGGCCCCAGGACTTTCCGGGTCTCTCCCGTTGTGGAAATTTTTAATATAATTTTTCTGGAATTTTTCTGAAAACTTCACTGTTGAAATTTTTTCGAAGTTCAAAAAGCTGCGAAACTCTCTGAAAACTTGAAGCAGTTAGTAGTATTGTGAAGCTTCAAAAACATAGATACTTGGTACAGCAAGTAGGACAACACTAAAAACAAATGAAAACATAGCAAGCTCAACTTTTTATCCATATAAAACACGTTCACTAGTAAGGTTGATCAAGTCTTACCAACAAACAAGCGATATATAGAGCAAAAAGTCTCACCTCCTACGAAGTAATCACTGAACTTTTACCTTGATGGACATTGTCCCTACCATGATAGTTTTGTATTTGTGAGGCACATGTAGTGGACAGTCCCATTCTCCAATTTTCACGGTCTCGATATTCTCTATAGAGTTGAGGGCATGCCTCCTGTCGGTCTTCTTCGGAAAATATACCGTGTGTTCTTTATCATTCACATGAAAGGTAACCTTCCCTTTGTTGCAATCAATAATAGCACCCGCGGTGTTAAGGAAAGGTCTACCAAGAATAATGGACATGCTCCCATCCTCGGGCATGTCAAGCACAACAAAATCAGTAAGAATTAAACAATTAGCAACTTCAACTGGAACATCCTCACAAATACCTATCGGAACAGCGGTTGACTTGTCAGCCATCTGAAGGGAGATATCTGTAGGTATTAGTTTCTCTAAACAAAGCCTCTCGTAAAGAGAGAGAGGCATAACACTCACTCCCGCTCCAAGATCACATAAAGCAGTTTTGACATAATTATTCTTTATGGAGCAAGGAATGGTGGGTATACCTGGATCACCGAGCTTCTCAGGAATCTTTCCACTGAAAGAATAGTTAGCAAGCATAGTAGATATTGCATCATTAGGAACTTTTCTTTTGTTAGTGACAATATCTTTCATATATTTTGAATAAGAAAGTAACTTAATAGCATCAGTCAAAGGAATTTGAAGAAAAAGAGGTCTAATCCATTCACAAAACTTATTGTAATGCTCTTCTTCTTTAGATTTGATGGACTTACCTGGAAAGGGCATGGGTTTCTGTACCCATGGTTCTTTCTCCTTCCCATGTTTTCTTGCGATGAAGTCTTCTTTAGTGTACCTCTTACGTTTGTCAGGTGCTTCTTCTTCTCGAACTTCAGGCGGATCGTTCTTCTTATTATCATTACCTTCAGGTTCAGCACCGTCTTCAGTCTCAGCATCGGAAATAGATACACTGTTGGGATCAATAGCTGGCTCTTCATCTGCAATAGGATCATTAGAATTGTCAGTCTCTTTATGTTTCTTCTTCTTATTTGGAGAGATGACAATTTCTTCTTCCTGCATTTGAGAATCTTGCTCGATTCTCTTCGGATGTCCCTCTGGATAAAGAGGATCTTGAGTACTAGTTCCTCCTCGGGTCTTAATCCCAAAAGCCTGCAATTTATCTTGTTTGGCATTGTTAGCAAGCAAATCTCTTTGCACATTAGAAATTTCATCAAGCTGAGTTTGAACCATATGAAAATGCTTCACAAGACATTGAACATCATTAACTGTTCTATCTAAAACACCAAGCAACTTTTTGATAGCAAGGGAATTATCATGCAACTGACTTTCTATCCTCTCATTAAAATGATTCTGTTTCATAATAAAATTATCAAACTCATCTAAACATTGATCAGGAGGCTTACCATGAGGGATGTCACCTGCGTTGAAATCTAAAAGAGAGTGTACCTCTACCATAGGAGGGTGAGTGGTAGGCTCACATAGCTTCTCAATAGGGGGTAGATTCTTCACGTCTTCAGCTTTAATACCTTTCTCTTTAATAGACTTCTTTGCTTCTCGCATATCCTCGGGGCTTAGAACAAACATGCCCCTCTTCTTTGTTGGTGGAGGTGGTTCAGGGACGGACCAATCTTCATGGTTTTTGGCAATCCTGCCCATTAAGTCTTCCGCATCGTCCGGTGTTCTTTTCCTGAAAACACAACCAGCACAACTGTCCAAATAGGACCTGGATTCATCAGTTAGACCAGCATAGAATATATCAATTAATTCATTCTTAGGAATTTCATGTCCTGGTCTAGCCCGAATCAAACCGCAGTACCTCCCCCAAGCTTTAGGGAGGGACTCATCCTGCAACTGTTTAAAGTTATAAATTCTTTGTAAAGCAGCATGTTGCATGTGAGCAGGAAAGTACTTATCAACAAAAGAGTGAGCTAAGTCCTGAGGACTCTTAATGGAACCGCATGGAAGTGAATCATACCATGCTTTGGCACCTTCCTTCAACGAGAAAGGAAGAAGCTTGGTCACATAAAAGTAGCGTATCTTTTCATCTATGGTAAACAGGCTACCTAACTCACCGAGTTTAGTCAGGTGTGCAATAGCATCATCATTTTCTCTGCCATAAAAGGGGTCAGCTTCAACCATAGGTATAAGTGAAAGATCAACAGAGAAATCAAAATCAGGATCATCAATGCATATAGGAGATGTAGCAAACTCAGGATTAGGAACGGTTTTGTTTTTCATAGAGTGTTTTTCAAATATTTTCTTAATAACTTCAGGGTCAGAGCCAGCAAACTCTGTCAGTTCCCTGCATAGATCTTCATCAAGCATATAGTAATCATCATCAAGGAGACTCTCCTTGAGTTTACTCAAATCAGGATAATCATAAGATTCACCAATAGGGTAGCGAGTAACAGGAAGTTCAATTCCATATTTTTTAGCAGCAACAGCAATTTGTTTCTCAAGAGCATAACCAAGCGAACTAATATCATCATCAAAAGTAGTAGAAGCATCATCAAGAGTATCAGACATAATAACAGATTCAGTAGGAGCATCATGTGGTGGTGGTGAGGCAAACTTACTCATAACAGAAGGTGAATCAAGCGTAGCACTAGTGCTCAGAGCAGTACCTCTTCTTGTAGTGGATAGTAAGATCGGAACCTTGGGGTCTCCTTTCTTACCCATAGTGAATAAAGTGCAGCAGGTAGAATACCTCAAGTAGACTTGTAAATATTGCTATGCTCCCCGGCAACGGCGCCAGAAAACGGTACTTGATAACCCTCAACCGTAAGGGATCGAGATAGTCTTCGCGGGTAAGAATAACCCAATTTATTGATTCGACACACGGGGAGCCAAAGAGTATTTATAAGCTTTAACAGTTGAGTTGTCAATTCAACCGCACCTGAAATATACTTACTTGCAACAAAAGATAAGTGGTAACAGTGATATGATAGTGATGATAGTAATAGTAAAAGTAAATAGTAATAGTAGATAGCAAAGTAAATAGCAAAAGTAGCGACTAGTAACAAGCAAGGTTTAAAATACTATAGGCTAGGTAGATGGATGGTTGGGCGCTGCATGGACGAGATAGATTCTAACTTGGGGCACGGCACACGGAAAAGTAATGATCATCTAGGCAAATATCAAACATTAGGCATGTATCCCGTAGGTAGTTGTACGTGCTTGCAATAAGAACTTGCACAACATCTTTTGTCCTACCATCCCGCTACGAACGGGGCCAAAAGGAACTAATGGATATTAAGGTGCTCCTGTCAAAGAGCACCAGAACAAAGCAATGAACTCAATGGATACATGTAATCCTCAAACTACGGACCATCCCCTTTGGTGTCCCAAGCTGTCACTTTTGGGATCGCCGGTTCCGAACCATAACAGGTGCATACAACTCATAGATAGGATCAAGAACACAAATATATTCATGCAAACACATATGGTTCAGATCTGAAATCATGGCACTCGGGCCCTAAGTGTCAAGCATTAAGAATAACAAGTTGTAGCAAATATGATAAACACCATAGTAGATGATAGGCAACATGCCCCCAACAATCTGACGAACTATTACATGATCTAACTCATCCAATCCCTACCATCCCCTTCGCCTACAGCAGGGGAATTACTCACACATGAAGGGGGAAGTCATGGAGGGATGATGGAGTGGTGATGATGATGACGATGGCGACGATCTCCCCTCTCCGGAGGCCAATTCAGCCTCCAGATTAGCCCTCCCGAAGAAGAACAGAGGGTGGCGGCGGCTCCGCGACGAAAAACTGCGAAAGGACTTCCGATCTGGGGTTTTTGCGTCGGGAGGAAAAATACGGGCTAAAGTAGGGCACCAGGGGGTGTGGGCCCCACCCAGGCACCCCCCCGGCGCGGCCCAGGGGGGCGCGCCCACAGGGCGCCTGGGCACCCCCTGGCCCCCCTCTGGCCCCACTTCTGGTATTTGGTTCCTTCGGGTGCGTGGATTTTCTCTGATTTTTCGTGGATTTTTCTGAGATACTTAAAAATCCGTTTTCCTGCACACAAATAAACCATACAGGCAGCTCTGCTGAAAACAACGTCAGTCCGGGTTAGTTTAGTCCAAATCATGCAAGAATGAGGTCAAAACAATATCAAAAGTGTTTGGAAAAGTAGATACGTTTGAGACGTATCAGTAGCGTGCCGACGACAATCATATCGACCTTGGAAGCATTCCCGACGCGTAACGTCACCTCGTCCTTAGCCAATCTTCGTTTAATCCGCAACTCCTATTTCGAGTTACAAATATGAGCGACCGAACCACTATCAAATACCCAGGCGCTGCTACGAGCACTAGTAAGGAACACATCAATAACATGTATATCAAATATACCTTTGTTCACTTTGCCATCCTAATTATCCGCCAAATACTGGGGACAGTTCTGCTTCTAGTGACCATTCCCTTTGCAGTAGAAGCACTCAGTTTAAGGCTTAGGACCAGCTTTTGGTTTCTTTGTAGGAGCGGCAACATGTTTGCCGTTATTCTTGAAGTTCCCTTTCTTTCCCTTGCCCTTTTTCTTGAAACTAGTGGTCTTGTTAACCATCAACACTTGATGCTCCTTCTTGATTTCTACGTCCGCCGATTTCAGCATCGCGAAGAGCTCGGTAATAGTTTTCTCCATCCCTTGCATATTATAGTTCATCATGAAGCCTTTGTAGCTTGGTGGGAATTATTGAAGAAATCCGTCAATAACACTCTCAGGTGGAAGAGAGATTCCCAACTGAGTCAAGTGGTTATGATACCCACACATTTTGAGTATGTGTTCACTGACAGAACTATTCTCCTCCATCTTGTAGCTATAGAACTTGTTGGAGACTTCATATCTCTCAATCCGGGCATTAGCTTGAAATATCAATTTCTGATCCTGGAACATCTCATATGCTCCATGACGTTCGAAACGTCTTTGAAGTCCCGACTCTAAGTCGTAAAGCATGGCACACTGAACTATAGAGTAGTCATTAGATTGAGCTTGTCAAACGTTCATAACATCTACTTCAGCTCCTGCAGCAGGTGCGTCACCTAGCATCGCATCAAGGACATAATTCTTCTATGTAGCAATGAGGATTATCCTCAAGTTACGGACCTAGTCCGTGTAGTTGCTACCATCATCTTTCAACTTAGATTTCTCTAGGAACGCATTAAAATTCAAGGGAAACGGTAGCACGGGCCATTGATCTACAACATAGATATGCAAATACTATCAGGACTAAGTTCATGATAATTAAGTTCAATTAATAAAATTACTAAAGAACTCCCACTTAAAATAACATCCCTTAGGTTATCTAAGTGATACATGATCCAAATCAACTAAACCATGTCTGATCATCACGTGAGATGGAGTAGTCAACAATGGTGAACATCTCTATGTTGATCATATCTACTATATGACTCATGTTCGACCTTTCGGTCTCCAGTGTTCCGAGGCCATGTCTGTACATGCTAGGCTCGTCAAGTTTAGCCCAAGTATTCCACATGTGTAAAACTGTCTTACACCCATTGTATGTGAACGTAGAGTCTACGATCATCACGTGGTGTCTCGAAACGATGAACTATAGCAACAGTGCATACTCGGGGAGAACACTATTATCTTGAAATTTAGTGAAGGGATCATCTTATAATGCTACCGCCGATCTAAGCAAAATAAGATGCATAAAGGATAAACATCACATGCAATCAAATATGTGACATGATATGGCCATCATCATCTTGTGCTTTTGATATCCATCTCCAAAGCATCATCATGATCTACATCGTCACCGGCTCGACACCTTGATCTCCATCATAGCGTTGTGGTCGTCTCGCCAACTATTGCTTCTACGACTATTGCTAACTCATAGCGATAAAGTAAACCAATTACATGGCGCTTGCATTTCATACAATAAAGAGACAACCATAAGGCTCCTGCTGGTTGCCGATAAATTACAAAACATGATCATCTCATATAATAATGTATAACTCATCACCTCTTGACCATATCACATCACAACATGCCCTACGAAAACAAGTTAGACGTCCTCTAATTTGTTGTTGCAAGTTTTACGTGGCTGCCACGGGCTTCTAGCCAGAACCGTTCTTATCTATGGCACAAACCCACAATGGTGATTTATCAAGTTTGTTGTTTTAACCTTCAACGAGGACCGGCCGCAGTTAAATTCGATTCAACTAAAGTAGGAGAAACAGACACCCGCCAGCCACCTTTATGCAAAATAAGTTGCATGTCTGTCGGTGGAACCGGTCTCATGTACGTGAACATGTAAGGTTGGTCCGGGCCACTTCATCTTACAATACCGCTGAATCAAAATAAGATGTTGGTGGTAAGCAGTATGACGATCACCTCCCACTATTCTTTCTGTTCTACTCGTGCATATCATCTACGCATAGCCCTGGCTCTGGATGCCACTGTTAGGAAACGTTGCATGGAAAACAAAACAAAATCTACACACACACAATGATCTATCCATGGAGATGCATAGCAATGAGGGAGAAAGTTTGTCTACGTACCCTCGTAGACAGTAAGAGAAGCGTTTCACAACGCAGTCGATGTAGTCGAACTTTCTTCGCGCTTCAACCGATCAAGTATCGAACGCACGGCACCTCCGTGTTCTGCACATGTTTAGCTCGGTGACATCCCATGCCTTCTTGATCCAGCAAGACGTCGAGGTAGTAGATGAGTTCCGTCAGCACGACGACGTGGTGACGGTGATGGTGAAGTGATCTACGTTGGGCTTCGCCTAAGCTCTACGAAAATATGATTGGGGTTGCAAACGGTGGAGGGGGGGGGGCGCCGCACACGGCTAACAATTATCTGGGATGTGCTAGGCGCCCCCCTCATATATATAGGTAGGAGGGGACAGGAGAGGCCAGGGCGCGCCCTAGGGCTGGCCGCCGGCCCCCTAGGGGCCTGCCTTACCCTGCGCCCCCTGCCATGTTTGTTTAAGGGGTAAGGAAAGAGGGGAGGAGAGGGAAGGAAGTGGGAATCCTAGTCCACACTTTCCTTTCCCTTTCCCCTTTACTTCTCCTCCTTAGGCCAGCCCATATGGGGGCGCACCAGCCCCTTGTGGCTGGTGAGTTTCCCCTATTGGCCCATAAGGCCCATATCTTTTGTCGGGGGTGCTCGAAACCCCTTCCGGTGACCCGATAAGTACCAGATACCCTCTGGAACACTTCCGGTGTCTGAATACCATCGTCCTATATACCAATATTTACCTCTCGACCATTTCGAGGCTCCTCGTCATCTCCGTGATCTCATCCGAGACTCCGAACAACATTCGGTCACCAAATCACATAACTCATATGACACTATATCGTCAACGAACATTAAGCGTGCGGACCCTACGGGTTCGAGAACTATGTAGACATGACCAAGACACCTCTCCGGTTAATAACCAATAGAAGAACCTTGATGCCCATATTGTCTCCTACATATTCTACAAATATATTTATCGGTCAAACCGTTATGACAACATACACAATTCCCTTTGTCCGTCGGTATGTTACTTTCCTGAGATTCAATCATCGGTATCTCTATACCTAGTTCAATCTTGTTCCTGGCAAGTCTCTTTACTCGTTCCGTAATACATCATCCTGTGACTAACTCATTAGTCATTTGCTTGCAGGGCTTATAATGATGTGTATTACCGAGAGGGCCCAGAGATACCTATCCGATACTCGAAGTGACAAATCCTAATCACAATTCATGCCAATCGAACAAAACACCTTTAGAGATACCTGTAGAGCATCTTTATAATCACCCAATTATGTTGTGACATTTGATAGCACATAAGGCATTCCTCGATATCCGGGAGTTGCATGATCTCATAGTCAAAGGAATACGTATTTGACATACATGAAAGCAGTAGCAATAAACTGTACAATCAAATGCTAAGCTAACGGATGGGTCTTATCCATCACATCATTCTCATAATGATGTGATCCCGGAAAACTCATTTCCATGGTTAGGAAACCTTAACCATCTTCGATCAACGAGCTAGTCTAGTAGAGGCTTACTAGGGACACGGTATCTTCAAATATGCCCTAGAGGCAATAATAAAGTTGTTATTATTTTATATTTCCTTATTCGTGATAAAGGTTTATTATTCATGCTCAAATTGTATTGATCGAAAACCTAAATACATGTGTATACGTAAACAAACACCGTGTCCGTAGTAAGCCTCTACTAGACTAGCTCGTTGATCGAAGATGGTTAAGGTTTCCTAACCATGGACATGAGTTGTCATTTGATTACGGGATCACATCATTAGGAGAATGATGTGATGGACAAACCCATCCGTTAGCTTAGCATATGATCGTTCAGTTTATTGCTATTGCTTTCTGAATGTCAAATACATATTCCTTCGACTGTGAGATCATGCAACTCCCTGATACCGTAGGAATACCTTGTGTGCTATCAAATGTCACAACATAATTGGGTGATCATAAAGATGCTCTACAGGTATTTCCGAAGATGTTTGTTGAGTTGGCATGGATCGAGATTAGGATTTGTCACTCCATGTATTGGAGAGTTATCTGAGGGCCCTCTCGGTAATACACATCACAAGAAGCTTGCAAGCAAAATGACTAAGGAGTTAGTTACAAGATGATGTATTATGGAACGAGTAAAGAGACTTGCCGTTAATGAGATTGAACTAGGTACAGAGATACCGACGATCGAATCTCAGGCAAGTAACATACCGACAGGCAAAGGGAATTACGTATGTTGTCATAATGGTTCGACCGATAAAGATCTTCGTAGAATATACAAGAACCAATATGGGCATCCAGGTTCCGCTATTGGTTATTGACCGGAGAAGTGTCGTGGTCATGTCTACATAATGCTCAAACCCATAGGGTCCGCACGCTTAACGTTTATTGACGATATAGTGTTATATGAGTTATATGATTTGGTGACCGAATGTTGTTCAGAGTCCCGTATGAGATCATAGACATGCGAGGAGCTCTGGAATGGTCTAGAGGTAAACATTTATATATAGGATGATAATATTTGGTCACCGGAAAGGTTTCAGAAGTATTGGGTATTTTATCGGAGTGCCGGAAGGAGTTCCGAGAGGCCACCGGTGAGCGGTGGGCCTTATGGGCAAGGGGGGAAGCACACCAGCCCACAAGGGGGCTGGCGCGCCCCTCCACTCCAGCCCACGCTCGAAGGAAGAAGGGGAAAGGAAAGGGGAGGCGCCCAAATGCAGCCAGCCCCCCTTTTCTTTCCCCCATGTTCAAATAAGGAAAGGGGGCGCGGCTAGGCAGGCGCCCTAGGGCAGGCGCCGGCCACTTGGTGCGCCCTAGGGGCTGCCTCTCCTCCCCCACCTATATATATATATATATATACATATATATGAGGGAGGGGCGCCACACAACCCACGACAATTTCTTAGCCGTGTGCGGCGCCCCTCTCCACTATTTCGTCCCTCGCTCATATTTTTGTAGTGCTTAGGCGAAGCCCTGCGTAGATAGCATCATCACCACCGTCACCACGCCGTCGTGCTACCGGAACTCATCCACTACTTTGCCTGTCTTGCTGGATCAAGAAGGCGAGGACGTCACCGAGCTGAACGTGTGCTCAACGCGGAGGTGCCATACGTTCGGTACTTAATTGGTTGGATCATGAAGAAGTTCGACTACATCAACCGCGTTAATAAACGCTTCCGCTTATAGTCTACGAGGGTACGTAGACACACTTTCACCTATCGTTATTATGCATCTCTTTGGATAGATCTTGCGTGTGCGGAGATTTTGTTTTGTTTTCCATGTAACATTCCTCAATAGTGGCATCATGAGTCAGGTCTATGTGTAGATGATATGCACGATTAGAACACAAAGAGTAGTGGGCAGTGATGATCATACTGCTTACCACCAATGACTTATTTTGATTCGGCGGTATGGTACGATGAAGCAACCTTGACCAACCTTACATGTCCACGTACATGAGACCGGTTCCACCGACAGACATGCAACTTGTTTTGCATAAAGGTGGTTGGTTGGTGTCTGTTTCTCCTACTTTAATTTAATCGAATTTGACTACGGCCGGTCCTTGAAGAAGGTTAAAACAGCAAACTTGATAAATGACCGTTGTGTTTTTACCGTAGGTAAGAACAGTTCTTGCTAGAACCCCGCAGCATCCACGTAAAACTTGCAAGAACAAAGTAGAAGCCGTCCAACTTGTTTTTGCAGGGCATGTTGTGATGTGACGTGCGCTTGAGATGCGTCGGTATTTCCCCAAAGAGGAAGGGATGATGCAGCACAGCAACGGTAAGTATTTCCCTCGGTTATGAAACCAAGGTTATCGAACCAGTAGGAGAACCACGCAACACTATGTAAACTGTACCTGCACACAAAATAACAAATACTCGCAACCCGGCGCGTTAAAGGGGTTCTCAATCCCTTTCATGTAACGGTGCCAGAAATTAACGTAATAGCAGAATAAAATTGTAGTAGATTGAAAGATGAGAATAAAAGCAAATAAAATGCAGCAAGGTATTTTTGTGTTTTTGATAATATAGATCTGAAAATAAAAGTTGCAAATAGAGGAAAAAGCAAATGGCAATATAGATCGGAAAGTATATGACAATAAAATAGACCTGGGGGCCGTAGAGTTCACTAGTGGCTTCTTTCGAGAAAATAGCATGCGGAGGGTAGACAAATTACTGTTGGGCAATTGATAGAAAAGCAAATAATTATGATGATATCCAAGACAACGATCATGTATATAGGCATCACGTCCAAGATTAGTAGACTGACTCCTGCCTGCATCTACTACTATTACTCCACACATCGACCGCTATCCAGCATGCATCTAGTGTGTTAAGTTCATGGAAAGACGGAGTAATGAAATAAGAATGATGACATGATGTAGACAAGATCTAGTCATGTAGGAATATACCCCATCTTTTTATCCTTAATAGAAACGATACATGTGTGCCTTGCTGCCACTTCTATCACTGGGAAAGTACACCTCAAGATTGAACCCATCACAAAGCACCTCTTCCCATTGCAAGATAAATAGATCAAGTTCGCCAAACAAAACCCAAATATCGGAGAAGAAATACGAGGCTATAATAATCAAGAATGCATATTAAATCAAGGCAAATCTGATCATAAACTCACAATTCATCGGATCCCAACAAACACACCTTAAAAAGTCATTACATCAAATAGATCTCCAGGAGACCATTGTATTGAGATACAAAGAGAGAAGAAGCCATCTAGCTACTACCTACGGACCCGTAGGTCTGAGTGGAACTACTCACGCATCATCGGAGAGGCACCAATGAGGATGATGAACCCTTCCGTGATCACGTTCCCCTCCGGCGGAGTGCCGGAATAGGGACCTAGATTGGATCTTGTGTCTCTGGAACTTGCGGCGGCTGGAATAAAATGTTGTAGACTCCCTTAGGGTTTTCTGACTATGGGGGTATTTATAGAGCGAAGAGGCGGTACGGGAGGCCACCGAGATGGGCACAACCCACATGGGCGTGCCTGGGGGCCCAGGCGCGCCCTGGTGTGTTGTGCCCTCCTCGGGGCACCCCCCAGGTGCTTCTCTTGCCCACTGGATGTCTTCTGGACCAAAAAAATCCACAAAAAGTTTCGCTGCGTTTGGACTCTGTTTTTGTATTGATTTTCTGCGATGTAAAAAAACAAGCAAAAACAACAACCGGCACAGGGCACTATGCCAATAGGTTAGTCCCAAAATATGATATTAAATGACTATAAAATGATTGTAAAACATCCAAGAATGATAATATAACAGCACAGAACAATAAAATTTATAGATACGTTGGAGATGTATCAACATTCCCAAGCTTTGCCGTCTGCCTTTACTAGTACACACGGCAAAGATATTTGCCGTCTGCGTTTTTTATTTCAGACGGCAAAGAGCATACTTTGCCATCTGTATTAATAAACGCAGACGGCAAATATCTTTGCCGTCCGTATTTTTTTTTGCAGACGGCAAAGTAAGCTTTTTGCCGTCTGTATTTTGTTTCACAGATGGCAAAATATATTTTGCTGTTAGGTTTTCTTTGCCGTCTACTGATGACGGCAAACCGTTTCTTTGCCGTCTGCCCCGACAAAATGCTGACAGCAAAGAAAGTACTGATGGCAAATCTTCTGTTTCCCGTAGTGAGTAGGTAAATGATAAAAACAATATTTTTTATGTGGAATGCTACCTATCATGTTCATCACATATCCTTTTCTTTATAGCATGGACATCTGGACTTTTATATGATTCAAAGCAATATTCTAGTTTTGTCATGAAGACTTTAATACTCTAGCATACCAACAAACAACCATATCTTTCAAAATATCAATACTAAAGCAAGTTATCCCTAGCCCATTATGCTCAATCATTGATCCATTCATGAAACGCACCCGCATATTAGCTACAACCAATGCTCAAGTGCGATCATAGTGCCCCTTAGTTGGTGCTTTATAAGAGAAGATGGAGACTCAAATAAAAATAAATTTGCATAAAGTAAATAGAAAGACCCTTCGCATAGGGAAGTAGGGATTTGTAGAGGTGCCAAAGCTCAAAGCTTAAATTGAGAGATAAAAATATTCTTGGGAGGTATACTTTTCCCGTCAATGAAAATGACTTAGAGTTTACAATACTTTCCATGCTAGATATATCATAGGTGGTTCCCAAACAATAACTAAAGTGTATTCCTTTTCCACCTTTTCTTTCACAATCCATGGCTAACCGTATCGACGGGTGCCCTCCATACCAACACTTTCCAAGGAATTTATTATTTGACAACATAAAGTAAATTGATTTTTCATTTCGGGATTGGGCATCCCAAATATCTTTGCCGTACTCTCGTGCAATGACAAGTGAATAAACACTCATCTTGAGAATAACACATCTAGCATGGAAAACTATCGGCCACCTCTCACCACCTCATGAGCGGTACGGGCACACAAAACAGGACTTTATTTTAAAATTTAGAGCTGGCTCATACAAATTTGCTTGGAACGGCAAGGGAATACCGCATATAGATAGGTATGGTGGACTCATATGGCAAAACCGGGTTTATGGGTTTTGGATGCACAAGTAATATTTCTACTTAGTACAAGTGGTGGCTAGCAAATAGATTGAGAAGTGACCAACCAAAAAACAAAAAATCACATAAGCGAACATTGAGCATAACCAACATCGAATAATGCACCATAAGTAGGACGTAATTTCATTGCATAACTATTGACTTTCGTGCTTGCATAGGGAATCACAAACCTTAACACAATATTTTTACTAAAACATAATTACTCATTAACATGACTCATATATCACTATCATCATTTCTCAAAACTATTACAAATTTGTCCAATGATCTTCATGGAAGTTTTTATCATATCCTCCTTGAATATCTATCATATTGGGACTAGTTTCATGTGTTGCTTTTGGCAAGCTCAAACAAATATAAGTGAAGAACATGAGCATATTATTTTAATCTCTCAAATTAATTGATATGTCTCCGTCGTATCTATAATTTTTGATTGTTCCATGCCAATATTCTACAACTTTTACATACTTTTGGCAACTTTTTATACTATTTTTGGGACTAACATATTGATCTAGTGCCCAGTGTCAGTTCCTGTTTGTTGCATGTTTTTTTTGTTTCGCGGAATATCCATATCAAACGGAGTTCAAAAGGGATAAAAATGGATGGAGATTTTTTTTGAATATATGTGATTTTCGGGAAGAAGAATCAACGCGAGACAATGCCCGAGGGGGCCACGAGGTAGGCGGCGCGCCCCTGACCCTCGTGGCCACCCCGTAAGGTGGTTGGTGCCCTTCTTTCGCCGCAAGAAAGCTAATATCCGGATAAAAATTGTGTCAGAAATTCAGCCCAACCGGAGTTACAGATCGCCCCTGACCCTCGTGGCCACCCCGTAAGGTGGTTGGTGCCCTTCTTTCGCCGCTAAAAAGCTAATATCCGGATAAAAATTGTGTCAAAAATTTAGCCCAACTGGAGTTACGGATCTCCGGGAATATAAGAAACAGTGAAAGGCCAGAATCTGGGAACGCAAAAGCAGAGAGAGACAGAGAGACAGATCCAATATCGGAGGGGCTCTTGCCCCTCCGCCACCATGGAGGTCATGGACCAGAGGGGAAACCCTTCTCCCATCTAGGTATAATGCCAAGGAAGAAGAAGGAGGGGGGGCTCTCTCCCCCTCTCTTTCGGTGGCGCCGGAACGCCGCCGGGGCCATCATCGTGTGACGGCGATCTACACCAACACCTCTGTCATCTTCACCAACATCTCCATCACCTTCCCCCATCTATCTACAATGGTCCACTCTCCCGCAACCCGCTGTACCCTCTACTTGAACATGGTGCTTTATGCTTCATATTATTATCCAGTGATGTGTTGCCATCCTATGATGTCTGAGTAGATTTTCGTTGTCCTATCGGTGATTGGTGAATTGCTATGATTGAATTAATTTGCTTGTTGTTATGTTGATGTCCTTTGGTGCCCATCATATGAGCGCGCGTGTGGTTCACACCATAGGCTTAGTTGTATGTTGATAGGACTACGTATTAGAGGGCAAGATTGACAGAAGCTTCAACCTAGCGTAGAAATTGATGCATACGTGATTGAAGGGGGACCAATATATCTTAATGCTATGGTTGGGTTTTACCTTAATGAACTTTACTAGTTGTGGATGCTTGATAATAGTTCCAATCATAAGTGCATAGAATTCCAAGTCAGGGATGACATGCTAGCAGTGGCCTCTCCCACATAAAACTTGCTATCGGTCTAGTAACGTAGTCAATTGCTTAGGGGAAATTTCGCAACTCCTACCACCACTTTTCCACACTCATTATCACTAACTTTATTGCTTTTTTGTCTTAACAGCCCATAGTCTTTATTTACGTGTTCTTTATATTCTTGCAAACCTATCCCACAAAAACTACAAAGTACTTCTAGTTTCATACTTGTTCTAGGTAAAGTAAACGTCAAGCGTGCGTAGAGTTGTATCGGTGGTCGATAGAACTTGAGGGAATAGTTGTTCTACCTTTAGCTCCTCGTTGGGTTTGACACTCTTACTTATTGAAAGAGGCTACAACTGATCCTCTACACTTGTGGGTTATCAACACATTTCGCTGGCGCCGTTACCAGGGAGCAATAGCGTGGGGTGAATATTCTCGTGTGTGCTTGTTTGCTTTATCACTAAGTAGATTTTATTTTCTGTTCTAAGTTGTTTTCTATCTTTAGTTATGGGTAGGAAACACAAAATACCAAAAAAATTAGTGGTACCTGCTGAACCAATGGTTGAAGAACCACTCAAAATCTATCACACTCCTGAAGCTTTTTACTTGGATCATCTTCGATCCCTATGTGCTCGTGCTGAAACCCCGACTAGCTTAGTTGAGGGCAAATCTTTAGATGAGCAAGCTTGTTATGTGCGACACCGCATATCTGAAAAAGGGAAACTTTTACTGGATCAAATTCATCGTTTGTAGTGCTATGCTTGGAATTTATGTGAAATGTATGGTTTTACTTGTTGTTCTGAAGACCCTAAGAAACACCTTCCCTACCAATGTGAGTTTAGTGATGATGGAATCGTATCTTCATATGCTAAGGGTGTTTATAGTTACTATGATGTTCAACAAATTGAAGAATTTGTTGCTTTTAAGGGTGCTTATGAAATTGCTTCTTTGATTGGAAAGTATGATGCTACTCTTTACAAATCTGAATTTTTTTCCATATTTAAATATTGTTATGATAATTATGCTTCTAATGCCTATGTTAAACCATATATTGAGGACTCCTCCGCTGTCCAAGAAGAGACTAATATTTTGCATGAGTCTATGGAAGAAGAAATTAATGACATTGTGAGCTCATTGGATGAAAAAGACGAGGAGGAGAGCGAAGAATAAAAGGAGGAAGAGCGGATTGATCACCCGTGCCCACCTTCCAATGAGAGTAACTCTTTATCTCATACATTGTTTAATTTCCCTTCGTGCTTACCGAAGGATGAATGATATGATGATTGCTATGATCCCTTTGATTCATTTGAAATATCCCTTTTCGATGAAATTGATGCTTGCTATGCTTGTGGACAAGATGCCAATATGAATTATGCTTGTGGAGGTGAACTTGCTATAGTTCCTTATGTTAAACATGAGATAGTTGCTATTGCACCCACACATGATAGTCCTATTATCTTTTTGAATTCTCCAAACTACACTATATCGGAGAAGTTTGCACTTATTAAGGATTATATTGATGGGTTGCCTTTTTCCATTACACATGATGATTTTGATGAATATAATATGCATGTGCTTGCTGCTCCTACTTGCAATTATTATGAGAGAAGAACTACATCTCCGCCTCTCTATGTTTCCAATACGATAAAATTGCAAGAAACTGCTTATACTATGCCTTGGCCTTTACTTGATGTGCATGAATTGTTCTTGTATGACATGCCTATGCATAGGAAGAGAGTTAGACTTTGTTTTTGCATGACGCATATCACTTTGTGCTCACTACTAAATGCCAAATCATTGCTAATTAAAATTGGCTTTGATATACCTTGGGATCCGGGTGGATCCATTACTTGAGCACTATATGCCTAGCTTAATGGCTTTAAAGAAAGCTCTGCCAGGGAGACAACCCGGAAGTTTTAGGGAGTCATTTATTTCTTTTATGTGCTTTTATAAAGTTTAAAAACAAAAAAATAAAGAGGGGAACCTAAAACTTTTTTAAAAAGAAAAGTGAAAGTAAGAAGGAAGAGCACCGTTGAAATGGGGGAGCTCCTTGAACTTTGTTCATGCCCATGGAAACTTTGCAAATCTTGAATTACAGAAACCTTTCAAAAAAAAGTATCCTCTTGTACAATTCCATTGTATTATAAAAATAATGTGCCAAGAGTTTCCTTTAGGATGATTAAACTGCTTGCTGGTTTGTGCGGTGCAAAAACATAAAATTTGGCTGTAGTGTGAGATTTTACATTTTTTACTGGAACATCGAAAGGATCTGAAACTTTTTGCAAAGTCTTGCTATACAAATTGTTGCTTTTTCCCAATTTTTCCAGAATTTTTAGAGTTACAGAAGTATGGTTAATGTTCAGATTACTATAGATTGTCCTGTTTTCACAGATTGCTGTTATGGCTTCATTATTTGCGTATGTTTGAATTCTTGTTGAAGGCTCCTTGACTTGGGGCCATATAATTGTGATAGCATACAGTGGGTAATGTTTGTTCATAATTATACAATAATGTTAGAGCAGTACATGATGGGATTTGATTGATCATATGCACTAACCCCGCCACTAAAAATTCGGTTAAGTTTTGTGTGGATAAAGTGTTCGAAGATCGAGGAGGTCTCGATCTGAGAAGAAGGAGGAGAGGAAAGATCTCAAGCTTGGGGATGCCAAAGGCACCCCAAGTAAATATTCAAGGAGACTCAAGCGTCTAAGCTTGGGGATGCCCCAGAAGGCATCCCACCTTTCTTCAACAAGTATTAGTATGTTTTCGGATAGGTTTCATTCACATGTTATGCGTAAACTCTTGGAGCGTCGTGTGCTTATTATTTTTACTTTTAATAAATGCACCATGCTGGTATGAGATAATCCTTGGTTGATTTATAGAAGTCTCTTTGCACTTCACTTATATCTTTTGAGTATGTCTTTATAGAATGCTTCATGTGCTTCACTTGTATCATTTGAAATTTGGATTGCCTGTTTCTCCTCACATAGAAAACCGCCATTTGTAGAATGCTCTTTTGCTTCACTTATAATTGTTAGATCATGGGCATATATTTTGTAGAAAGAATTAAAACTCTCCTGCTTCATCTATATCTAATTAGAGAGTTGACAGGAATTGGTTATTCACATGGTTAGTCATAAAATCCTACATAAACTTGTAGATCACTGAATATGATATGTTTGATTCCTTGCAATAGTTTTGCGATATAGAGACGCTAATATGTGGGAGGTACTAGTGAATGATTGTGGTTTAGTAAAAATATTGGTGTTAAGGTTTGTGATTCCCGAAGCATGCACGTATGGTCTCCTAACTATGTAACCAAATTGGCGCGCATTGTATTTTGATTGTTTATCTTTGCGTGAAGGTCGGGGGCACGCGATGGTTAACTCCTACCAACCTCCCCCCTAGGAGCATGCGTCGTAGTATTTTGCTTCAAGGGCTAATAGATTTTTCGCAATAAGTATGTGAGTTCTTTATGACTAATGTTGACTCCATGGATTATACGCACTCTCACCCTTCCACCTTGCTAGCCACTCTAGTACCGCGCAATTTTTGCCGGTGGATCAACCCACCATATACCCTTCCTCAAAACAGCCACCATACCTACCTAATATGGCATTTCCATAGCCATTCTGAGATATATTGCCATGTAACTGCATCGTTCCGTTTTTTATGACACGCACCATCATTGTCATATTGCCTTGCATGATCGTAAGATAGCTAGCATGATGTTTTCATGTCTTGTCCATTTTTTTTGATGTCATTGCTATGCTAGATCATTGCACATCCCGGTACACCGCTGGAGGCATTCATATAGAGTCATACTTTGTTCTAGTATCGAGTTGTAAGTAAATAAAAGTGTGATGATCATCATTATTAAAACATTGTCCCATGTGAGGTTATACAAAATAAAAGAGGCCAATGAAGCCCAAATAAAAAAGGGGGCCAAAGAAGCCCGTCAAAATGTTACTATCCTTTTACCACACTTGTGCTTCATCATAGCACCATGTTCTTCATGATAGAGAGTCTCATATGTTGTCACTTTCATATACTAGTGGGAATTTTTCGTTATAGAACTTGGCTTGTATATTCCAACGACGGACTTCCTCAAATTGCCCTAGGTCTTCATGAGCAAGCAAGTTGATGCACACCCACTAGTTTTCATTTGAGCTTTCATACACTTATAGCTCTAGTGCATCCGTTACATGGCAATCCCTACTCACTCACATTGATATCGATTGATGGACATCTTCATAGCCCATTGATTTGCCTAGTTGATGTGAGACTTTCTCGCTACTTTTGTCTATCACCACCTTCTATTCCACCCATAGTGCTATGTACATGACTCACGCTCATGTATTGCATGAAGAGTTGAAAAGGTTTGAAAATGTAAAGTATGAAAACAATTGCTTGGCTGACACCGAGATGGGCATGAGGGGTACCTTGTGTTAAGAAAAGGGAGCACAAAAGACTATATGATTTTGTAGGGATAACATTATTTAGCATTGATATTTTAAAGACTTGATTGTTTGTTGGGATGCCCGAGTATTAAATTCTTTTATGTCAAATGATAGACTATTGCTTTGAATCACTCGTGTCTTAATATTCATGCCATGATTAGATTACATGATCAAGATTATGCTAGGAAGCATTCCACATCAAAAATTATCTTTTTTTTATCATTTACCTACTCGAGGACGAGCAGGAATTAAGCTTGGGGATGCTGATACGTCTACGTCGTATCTATAAGTTTTTATTGTTCCATGCCAAAATTCTACAACTTTTACATACTTTTGGCAACTTTTTATACTATTTTTTGGACTAACATATTGATCTAGTGCCCAGTGCTAGTTCCTATTTGTTGCATGTTTTTTTGTTTCGCAGACTATCCATATCAAACGGAATCCAAACGGGATAAAAATGGACGAAGATTTTTTTTGGAATATATGAGATTTTTGGGAAGAAGAATTAACGCGAGACGAAGCCCGAGGGGGCCACGAGGCAGGGGGCGCGCCCCTGACCCTCGTGGCCACCCCGTAAGGCGGTTGGTGCCCTTCTTTTGACGCAAAAAAGCTAATATCCGGATAAAAATCGTGTCAAAAATTCAGCCCAATCGGAGTTACGGATCTCCAGGAATATAAGAAATGGTGAAAGGCCAGAATCTGGGTACGCAGAAATAGAGAGATGGATCTAATCTCGGAGGGGCACTCGCCCCTCCGCCGCCATGGAGGCCATGGACCAGAGGGGAAACCCTTCTCCCATCTAGGGAGAAGGTCAAGGAAGAATAAGAAGGAGGGGGATCTCTCCCCCTCTCTTCCGATGGCGCCGGAACGCCACCGGGGCCATCATCGCGTGACGGCGATCTACACCAACACCTCCGTCATCTTCACCAACATCTCCATCACCTTCCCCCATCTATCTACAGCGGTCCACTCTCCCGCAACCCGATGTACCCTCTACTTGAACATGGTGCTTTATGCTTCATATTATTATCCAATGATGTGTTGCCATCCTATGATGTCTGAGTAGATTTTCGTTGTCCTATCGGTGATTGGTGAATTGCTATGATTGATTTAATTTGCTTGTGGTTTTGTTGATGTCCTTTGGTGCCCATCATATGAGCGTGCGCGTCGATCACACCATAGGGTTAGTTGTATGTTGATAGGACTACGTATTGGAGGGCAAGAGTGCCAGAAGCTTCAACCTAGCGTAGAAATTGATGCATACGGGATTGAAGGGGGACCAATATATCTTAATGCAATGGTTGGGTTTTACCTTAATGAACGTTAGTAGTTGCAGATGCTTGCTAATAGTTCCAATCATAAGTGCATAGAATTTCAAGTCAGGGATGACATGCTAGCAGTGGCCTCTCCCACATAAAACTTGTTATCGTCTAGTAACTTAGTCAATTGCTTAGGGGCAATTTCGCAACTCCAACCACCCCTTTTCTACACTCGCTATCACTAACTTTATTGCTTCTTTATCTTAACAGCCCCTATTCTTTATTTACGTGCTCTTTATATTCTTGCAAACCTATCCCACAAAAACTACAAAGTACTTCTAGTTTCATACTTGTTCTAGGTAAAGTAAACGTCCAGTGTGCGTAGAGTTGTATCGGTGGTCGATAGAACTTGAGGGAATATTTGTTCTACCTTTAGCTCCTCGTTGGGTTCGACACTCTTACTTATCGAAAGAGGCTACAACTGATCCCCTACACTTGTGGGTTATCATTAATCTAAGTGAAACAAGAGATATTTTCTTCAAAAATAACAAAGCACACCATGCTCAAAAAGATATAAGTGAAGTATTAGAGCAGTTTCATGGCTCTAGAAAATTTAAGTGAAGCATAGAGAGCAATTTTGACAAGTCATAGCATATTTTTGGCTCTCTCAAATAAGTGTGTTTAGCAAGGATGATTGTGATAAAATAACAAACAAAACAATCAAAGACTCATATCATACAAGACGCTCCAAGAAAAACTCCTAATATGTGGCAAATAAAAATACAATCTCAAGTAATATACCGACGGTCGTTAGAAGAAAGAGGGGATGCCACTCGAGGGCATTCCCAGGCTTAGTTGCTTGATGCTTCTTGGATATTATCTTGGGGTGCCTCAGGCATCCCCAAGCTTACCCTTTTGCTACTCCTTATTCCTTCATCCATCGCGATCTCACCCAAAACTTGAAAACTTCAATCACACAAAAGTCAACAAAACCTCGTGAGATCCGTTAGTATAACAAAACCAATCTTTACTTTAAGTACTGTAGCAAACCAATTCATATTTTGTAGTTATATCATGTCTACTGTATTCTAACTTTTCTATGTCAAAAACTCATCAAATGAAACCATAGAATCATCAACACAAGCACATAACATAATGAAAATAGAATCTATCTAAAACAGAGCAGTCTGTAAAGATGCGATTTTCAGCAATAATTATGTAGCTCTGAAAATTCTGAAAAATTAGGACAACATGGAAAATTTGTATCCAGATAACGTGTAAAAAATTCAGGATTTTATCGCGCTCCAGTAATCGTCAGAAATTCTAACTCTGGACACAAAAGTTTCTGAATTTCAGCGCAATCAAATCAACTATCAACCAAAACACCCCTAAGGCTTTGCTTGGCACAAACACTAATTTAAACCACAAAAACACATCTAATCAAAGGCATAATTGGGTATTTTATTGAAAACAACAAGAAAACTAAAAAGCAAAAAGATACAAGTTGGGTTGCCTCCCAACAAGCGCTATCGTTTTACGCCCCTAGCTAGGCATAACACCAAGATCTCAAGTGTTGTCATCCTTGGTCTTTGCCACTTTAGTAAGGGCCTTTTCAAATTCGGGAGGCTCTTTGCGCTTCCCCAAATTTTCCAGAAAAGAAACCATCTTGAGATCTAAAATATCCAACCGTTTATTGCAAAGGGTAATCAAAGTATTCAGGCGATTGAGACTCCCATCGATATGTTTGAGAGGTTCATTATAATTTTGCAATTCAACCATATGTTTGTGCAAATCACCGAGTTTGTCCAAAATTTGAACTCCCTCTTGGGTGAAAGAAAACCACTTCTTGTGTGGTGGAACCCCCAATATCCCTTCTAAGATTTCGTAAGTAGCATTAGCATCAAGCTCAATAAAATTCCATTTAGCAGCAAAATCTAAAAGTTGTTTATGATGCAAAGTTAATCCTACATAGAAAATATGAAGCAAAATCTTTGCATCCCCCTTTAAGCTGCAAATGCGATAGGATTCGAGTAACCTATACCAAGCATCCTTAAATTTTCTCCTTCTTTTTTTTAAAGTATAAAATTTCAGAATCCGGTAATAAAGGAGGAGGAGTAGTAGTAGTAGCCATGGAAACGAGGCAAGCGAGGTTGCAAACAAAACAGATCTGACAAGAAGAATTGCGAACGAAAAAGAGGGCGAATAAAAATGGCAAATTTTTGTGAAGTGGGGGAGATGAAAACGAGAGGCAAATGGCAAATAATATAAATTGCAAGGAGATGTGATTTGTGATTAGGAACCTCATATATGTTGATGATGTCTCCCCAGCAACGTTGCCAGAAATTCCTTTGACGTGCGCTTGAGATGCGTCTGTATTTCCCCAAAGAGGAAGGGATGATGCAGCACAACGACGGTAAGTATTTCCCTCAGTTATGAAACCAAGGTTATCGAACCAGTAAGAGAACCACGCAACACTAAGTAAACCGTACCTGCACATAAATAACAAATACTCGCAACCCGATGCGTTAAAGGGGTTGTCAATCCCTTTCGGGTAACGGTGCTAGAAATTGGCGTAATAGCGGGATAAAATTGTAATAGATTGAAAGATGCCAATAAAAGCAAATAAAACACAGCAAGGTATTTTTGTGTTTTTCATAATATAGATCTGAAAATAAAAGTTTCAAATAGAGGAAAAAGCAAATGGCAATATAGATCGGAAAGTATATGATAGTAAAATAGACCTGGGGGCCGTAGAGTTCACTAGTGGCTTCTCTCGAGAAAATAGCATGCAGAGGGTAGACAAATTTCTATTGGGCAATTGATAGAAAATAAAATAATTATGACGATCTCAAGACAATGATCATGTATATAGGCATCACGTCCAAGATTAGTAGACCGACTCATGCCTGCATCTACTACTATTACTCGACACATCGATCGCTATCCAACATGCATCTAGTGTATTAAGTTCATGGAAAACGGAGTAATGCAATAAGAACGATGACATGATGTAGACAAGATCTATTCATGTAGGAATAGACCCCATCTTTTTATCCTTAATAGCAAAGATACATGCGTGCCTTACTGCCCCTTCTGTCACTTGGAAAGCACACCGCAATATCGAACCCATCACAAAGCACCTCTTCCCATTGCAAGATAAATAGATCAAGTTCGCCAAACAAAACCCAAATATCGGAGAAGAAATACGAGGCTATAATAATCAATAATGCATAGTAAATCAAGGCAAATCTGATCATAAACTCACAATTCATCAGATCCCAACAAACACACCGCAAAAAGTCATTACATCAAATAGGTCTCCAAAAGACCATTGTATTGAGATACAAAGAGAGAAGAAGCCATCTAGCTACTGCCTACGGACCCGTAGGTCTGAGTGGAACTACTCACGCATCATTGAAGAGGCACCAATGAGGATGATGAACCCCTCCGTGATACTGTTCCCCTCCGGCGGAGTGCCGGAATAGGGCTCAAGATTGGATCTCGTGGCTCTAGAACTTGCGGTGGCTGGAATAAAATTTCGTCGGTTCCCTTAGGGCCAGTTCTTTTGCTAGCTTCTAGAATAAGCTGAAATAAGCTACCCCCTACCCAACTTATTCTAGAAGCCCAAACCAAATTATTTTTTAGAAGCCTAGTAGTTAAGACTTCATTAGTAGGCTTCTAAAAGAAAAAAATTGATTGAGCTTCTAGAATAAGCTGGGTTGGGGCAGCTTATTCTGGAAGCCCAAAAAAGCTAGCAAAAGAATTGGCCCTTAGACTTTTATGAGTATGGGGGTATTTATAGAGCGAAGAGGCAATGCAAGAGGCCACCGAGGTGGGCACAACCCACCTGGGCGTGCCTGCGGGCCCAGACGCACCGTGGTGGGTTGTGCCCCTCTCGGGGCACCCCCAGGTGCTTCTCTGGCCCACTGGATGTCTTCCGGCCCAAACAAATCCACAAAAAGTTTTGCAGCGTTTCGACTCCATTTGGTATTGACTTTCTACGATGAAAAAGACAAGCAAAAAACAACAACTGGCACTAGGCACTATGTCAATAGGTTAGTCCCAAAAATGATACAAAATGGCTATAAAATGATACAGAATGGCTATAGGTTAATCCAAGAATGATAATATAATAGCATGGTGATGGAAATATTCCCTAGAGGCATTAATAAAATGGTTATTTTTATATATCCTTAATCATGATAAAGGTTTATTATTCACGATAGAATTGTATTGACTAGAAACCTAAATACATGTTTGAATACGTAAAGAAATATCGTGTCCCTAGTAAGCCTCTACTAGGCTAGCTCGTTGATCAAAGATGGTTAAGGTTTCTGATGACCCACAAGTGTAGGGGATCTATCGTAGTCCTTTCGATAAGTAAGAGTGTCGAACCCAACGAGGAGCAGAAGGAAATGATAGGCAGTTTTCAGTAAGGTATTTTCTGCAAGCACTGAAATTATAGGTAACGCATAGTTTTGTGATAAGATAATTGGTAGCAAGTGACAAACGGTAAAAGTAAATAGGTGCAGCAAGGTGGCCCAATCCTTTTTATAGCAAAGGACAAGCCTGGAAAAACTCTTATGCAAGGTAAAGCGCTCCCGAGGACATATGGGAATTATCGTCAAGCTAGTTTTCATCACGATCATCTGATTCGCGTTCGGTACTTTGATAATTTGGTATGTGGGTGGACCGGTGCTTGCGTGCTGCCCTTACTTGGACAAGCCTCCCACTTATGATTAACCTCTAATGCAAGCATCCGCCACTACAAAAGAAGTATTAAGGTAAACCTAACCATAGCCTGAAACATATGGATCCAAATCAGCCCCTTACGAAGCAACGCATAAACTAGGGTTTAAGCTTCTGTCACTCTAGCAACCCATCATCTACTTATTACTTCACAATGCCTTCCTCTAGTCCCAAATAATGGTGAAGTGTCATGTAGTCGACGTTCACATGACACCACTAGAGGAGAGACACCATACATCTCATCAAAATATCGAACGAAGACCAAATTCACATGACTACTAATAGCAAGACTTCTCCCATGTCCTCAGGAACAAAAGCAACTACTCACAAGACATAATATTGTACATGATCAGAGGGGTATTAATATGCATAATGGATCTGAACATATGATCTTCCACCAAATAAACCAACTAGCATCAACTACAAGGAGTAATCAACACTACTAGCAACCCACAGGTACCAATCTGAGGTTTGGATACAAAGATTGGATACAAGAGATGAACTAGGGTTTGAGAGGAGATGGTGCTGGTGAAGATGTTGATGAAGATAGCTCTCCCCAAGATGGGAGAGTTGTTGGTGATGACGGCGGTGATGATTTCCCCCTCCCGGAGGGAAGTATCCCCAGCAGAACAGCTCTGCCGGAGCCCTGGATTGGTTTCCGCCTCGGTTCCGCCTCGAGACGGCGGCGTCAGGTCCCAAAAGCCTCCTCTCGATTTTTTCCAGGTCAAAATGCTTCATATAGGAGAAGATGGTCACCTGGGGCCCACCGGCTGGCCCTCGAGGCAGGGAGCGCGACCTGGGAAGGGGGGCGCGCCCCCACCCTCGAGGGCAACCAGTGGCCCCCGTCGTGGGTTTCTTCCACCAGGTATTTTTTATATTTTCCAAAAAAATGTTCTATGGAGTTTCGGGGCTTTTGGAGTTGTGCAGAATAGGTTTCCAGAGTTTGCTCCTTTTCCAGCCCAGAATTCCAGCTGCCTGCATTCCCCCTTCTTCATGTAAACCTTGCAAAATAAGAGTAAAAGGCATAAGTACTGTGATAAAACATGTATGAACAGCCCATAATGAAATAAATATCAACTTATAAGCATGATGCAAAATGGACGTATCAACTCCCCCAAGCTTGGACCTCGCTTGTCCTCAAGCGAAAGCCGATATCGAAAAATATGCCCACATGTTTAGAGATAGAGGTGTCGATAAAAACAGAATACAGACATGAGGGCATCATGATCATTCTCATAACATCAACTTATATGAATATAGTCATATGATCATTATGCAAAAGTAACAATTCATCCACAATATCAAGTATGCATCATAAACTTCATTGGAAACTGACAAACTTTGATCTCGGTCATTGAAGCAATTGCAATTTATCGTAACATCGGAAAGAGTCAATATAAGAGCCTTTCAGCAAGCCTACATACTCAACTATCATATAGTCTTTCACAATTGCTCACACTCACCCAATACTTATGTTTATGGAGTTTTAATCGGACACAGAGAAAGATAGGGGCTTATGGTGTTGCCTCCCAACCTTTTACCTCAAGGGTAATGTCAACAGTAATAGATCATGAAAAATTACATCCAAGTGGGTATACATATCAGGATCCTTCCAACACAATGTGCTTGCCAAATGATAAAATGAAAAAGGAAAGGTGGATACCACCTTGACACTTATAAGACAAGAATAAAAGATAGGCCCTTCGCAGAGGGAAGAAGAGGTTGTCATGTGTTTTTTTGGTTGGATGCACAAAGTCTTAGCATAGAAGAACTTTACTTTATATTGCCACTTGTGATAAGGACCTTTATTATGCAGTATGTCACTTTTATTACTTCCCTATCACAAGCTCGTAAAAAGCTAATTTCTCCAACACTAATAAATCATACATATTTTAGCGGATTTACAACATGACAACTTACTTGGAAGGATCTTTCTCAATCCATAGGTAGGTATGGTGGACTCTCATGGCAAAACTGGGTTTAATGATATATGGAAGCACACGTAGTATCTCTACTTAGTGCGAGGAGTTTTGGCTAGCATGAGGGGGAAAGGCAAGCTCAACATGTTGGAAGATCCATAACAATATACTTTATTTTGGATATAAAAAGACATAACCCATTATGTTGTCTTCCTTGTCCAACATCAACTCTTTAGCATGTCATACTATAATGAGTGCTCACAATCATAAAAGATGTCCAAGATAGTATATTTGTATGTGAAGCCTCTCTTCTTTTATTACTTCCTATTAATTGCAACGATGACCAAAACTATGTTTGTCACCTCCCAACAACTTTTATTTATCATACTCTTGTATGTGAAGTCATTACTTCCCATAAGATCGATATGATCTCTTTGGTACTCTTTTTGTTTTCTTTCTTTTTATCATGACCCAAGTGAGGAAATCAAGCCCTTGACTCAACACTAATCTTTATTATATAGCTCACGGACTCGAATACAAAGGATAAAGCTCACAACTAGATCATGCTAACTTTATTCTACTAGATCAAGATACTACCAAAAGGATTGAACTAAGTAAAACGGTAAAGATAGGAGTGATGGTGATACGATACCGGGGCCACTCCCCCAAGCTTGGCAGTTGCCAAGGGGAGTGCCCATACCCATATGATTATGTCTCCTTCTTCGGGGTTGGTGATGCTGGAGTTGTTGCCGACGTAGGCCTGTTGTTCTTCCAAGGCATGGGCTCACCATCGTAGAAGGATGATCAAGTCTCCGAGATACTCAAATCTGCAGCCAAACTCATGTTCTTGAATCTATATTCATACTCACAATTTTGGTTTTGCAGGTCATAGATCTGGGCTTGGAGGTGATCGATCTTCTGTTGGAGATTGGAGATTGCTTCTCCGAAGATCCTTGAGTCCATCTTGAGGTTGTTGGCAAGCTCCGAGATCATCATGTGGTTGGCGTCGAGACCTCGTTCCACCATACCTTGGCACTTGAAAACTTGTTGCTCCATTGCTTCGAGTCTTGTCTCCACTCTTCCGGTCCTCCTCGGCCCTTCAACATCACGGATGTGCAGCACCCCCTCATGCAACTCCATGGTTTTGGGGTGGTGCAGCACCTCCGCAAGGTAGGGGTTGATGACCTTCTCGAAGAACGTGTCCTTGGGGGTGTTGGAGGACGCCATGATGATCTAGATCTGTCAAAAACAGCAGCTCGAAACAAAAACAGAGGAATTCTGCGTGATACAGAGGTCAAAACCTTCGGGAGTATATATAATGAATTTTTTCAGCACGAAAGGAGTAACCCACAAGAAAATGGAGTCCAGGGGACACACGGGGTGCCCTCGAGGCAGGTGGCGCGCCCTGGGAAGGGGGGCGCGCCCCCTACCCTCGAGGAGGCCTCGTGTCTCCTCCGGACTGCGGTTTATTTTTCTTTTTTTCTAAATATTCCAAAACGGAGAAAAATACCTTTAGAAAAGTTTTGGAGTCGGTTTACTTACCGTATCACATACCTCTTCCTTTTCGGAGGCTGAATCGTTCTGGAAAGTGTCCCTTATGTATTCCTCCGGGGTTATGGTTTCAATAATATTAGTTTCAACATTTATGGAATTACCTGAGATATAATGTTTGATCCTTTGTCCATTCACCACCTTCGGATTTGTGCCCTCGAAGTTGTTGATTTTTATGGCACTGGAACAATAGACCTCCTAGATAACGTAAGGTCCTTCCCATTTAGAGAGAAGTTTTCCTGCAAAAAATCTTAAACGAGAGTTGTATAGCAAAACATAATCACCTACGTTGAACTCACGCTTTTGTATCCTTTTGTCATGCCATCTTTTAACCTTTTCTTTAAATAACTTGGCATTCTCGTAGGCCTGGGTTCTCCATTCATCGAGACAGCTAATATCAAATAGCCTCTTTTCACCGGCAAGTTTGAAATCATAATTGAGCTCTTTTTTTTTTGCGACAATAATTGAGCTCTTTGATAGCCCAATATGCCTTATGTTCTAGCTCAAGAGGTAAGTGACAACTTTTCCATATACCATCTTATATGGAGACATACCCATAGGATTTTTGTATGCAGTTCAATAGGCCCATAATGCATCATCTAGTTTCTTGGACCAATTCCTTCTAGACCTATTAACTGTCTTCTGCAAGATTAATTTCAACTCCCTATTACTTAGTTCTACCTGACCACTAGTCTCTGGGTGATAAGGTGATGCAATTCTGTGGTTGACATCATACTTAGCAAGCATCTTACGGAAAGTACCATGAATAATGTGTGAACCACCATCAGTCATTAAATATCTAGGGACTCCAAACCTCAGAAATATAACTTCTTTAAGCATCTTAATAGAGGTGTTATGATCAGCACTACTAGTTGGAATAGCTTCTACCCACTTAGTAATCAACCGCAACTAGGATATGTGTGTACCCATTAGAGGAAGGAAAAGGTCCCATATAATCAAAGCCCCAAACATCAAATGGTTCAATAACAAGTGAATAATTCATATGCATTTCTTGATGTCTACTAATATTACCAATTCTTTGACATTCATCACATGATAAGACAAACTTACGGGCATCCTTGAAGAGAGTAGGCCAATAAAAACCGGATTGCAATACCTTGTGTGCAGTTTTGTCTCCTGCATGGTGTCCTCCGTAAGCTTCGGAGTGGCACTTGCGTAAGATCTGTTCATGTTCATGCTCAGGCACACAACGTCTAATAATACCATCTACTCCTTCTTTATAAAGATGTGGGTCATCCCAAAAGTAATGTCTCAAATCATTAAAGAACTTTTTCTTTTGCTGGTATGTGAAGCTGGGAGGTATAAACTTAGCAACAATGTAATTAGCATAATCAGCATACCATGGAGCAGTACGAGAAGTACTTATGACAGCTAGTTATTCATCAGGAAAACTATCATCAATAGGTTGTGGGTCATCAAGTATATTCTCTAACCTAGACAAGTTATCTGCTACCGGATTCTCAGCTCCCTTTCTATCAATGATATGCAAGTCAAATTCTTGTAGCAAGAGAACCCATCTAATAAGTCTAGGTTTAGCACATTTCTTTTCCATAAGGTATTTGATAACAGCATGATCAGTGTGAATAGTTACTTTAGAATCAACGATATAGGGTCTAAACTTATCACATGCAAACACAACTGCTAAAAATTCTTTTTCAGTCGTAGCATAATTTCTTTGGGCACTATCTAGAGTTTTACTAGCATACTGGATAACATTCAATTTCTTATCAACTCTTTGCCCTAGAACAGCTCCTACAACATAATCACTAGCATCTCACATAATCTCAAAGGGTAAATTCCAGTCAGGAGGCTGGACAATAGGTGCAGAGAGCCATGCTTTCTTAAGTATTTCAAATGCTTCTAGACAATCATCATCAAAGACAAAAGGAACATCTTTCTGTAAGAGATTAGTCAGAGGCCTGGAAATTTTGGAGAAATCCTTAATGAACCTCCTATAAAACCCGGCATGACCAAGGAAACTTCGTATACCTTTGATATTCTTAGGGCATGGCATCTTTTCAATAGCACATGCACTTTAGCTTTGTCAACTTCAATACCTCTTTCAGAAATTTTATGTCCCAAGACAATGTATTCATTAACCATAAAGTGGCACTTCTCCCAATTCAAGACAAGGTTAGTGTCTTCACATCTCTGCAAAACTCGATCAAGGTTGCTTAAGCAATCATCAAAAGAAGTTCCGTAAACGGAGAAATCATCCATGAACACTTCAACGATCTTTTCACAAAAATCAGAGAATATAGCCATCATGCATCTTTGAAAGGTAGCAGGTGCGTTACATAAACCAAAGGGCATACGTCTATAAGCAAAGGTGCCGAAAGGACAAGTAAAGGTGGTCTTTTCTTGATCCCCCTTTGACACAGGTATTTGAGAGAAACCAGAATAACCATCTAGAAAGCAGAAATGAGTATGTTTGGATAACCTTTCTAGCATTTGATCAATAAATGGCAAGGGGTAATGATCTTTCTTAGTAGCTTTATTTAACTTACGGAAATCAATTACCATCCTATAACCTGTAACTATTCTTTGCGGGATCAATTAATCTTTATCATTAGGGACTACAGTCATACCTCCTTTCTTAGGAACGCAATGGACATGACTTACCCACTGGCTATCAGCAATGGGATAGATGATACCTGCCTCTAGAAGCTTTAGAATTTCCTTCCTTACCACTTCTTTCATTTTAGGATTTAACCACCGCTGATGATCAATAACTGGCTTAGCATTTTCTTCCAATTTTATCTTGTGTTGACAAATAGTGGGACTAATGCCCTTAAGATCATCCAGAGTATATCCAATAGCAGCTCAGTGCTTCTTCAGAGTTTTCAATAATCTTTCTTCTTCATGCTCTGAAAGGTTAGCACTAATAATAACAGGATATATCTTCTTTTCATCAAGATAAACATACTTAAGATTATCAGGCAAAGGTTTAAGTTCAAACACGGGATCACCCTTGGGTGGAGGAGGATCCCCTAGGATTTCAACAGGCAAGTTGTTTTTTAATACGGGTCCCTGTGTAAGAAATATTTCATCTATCTCCCTTCTCTCATTCATATGCATATCATTTTCATGGTCTAGTAAGTATTGTTCTAAAGGATCATTAGGTGGCACGGCAATAGAAGCAAGACCAATAAGTTCATCTTTACTAGGTGGTGCCTTTTCAAGGGGTTGTCTACGGAATTTAGCAAAGTTAAAATCATGAGACGTGTCCCCTAATCCGACAGTGACAATATCTTTCACACAGTCTATCTTGGCATTAATGGTATTCAAGAAGGGTCTGCCAAATATAATGGGGCAAAAAGCATCTTGTGGGGAACTAAGAACAAGAAAATCAGCAGGGTATTTAACCTTCCCACACAAGACTTCAATATCTCTAACGATCCCAACTGGTGAAATAGTTTCTCTATTAGCAAGCTTAATAGTAACATCAATCTTGGGCGCATGCTCCATCAGCCACGGCGGGCCGAACGATCTCTCTGATCGAACGGCTGAGATGAGCCTGGAACGCTTCGCCTCCTCGGTTCAGAACGCACCCGCACCGCTCCTCCCGCTTCCGCCGCCCCGTCGACGCCGGAACGAGGTGCCACTGGATTTCACCCCACGCCGGAGCGATCGCATTGCCAAGACGGACAGGGGCTATGGATCGGAGATGAAGGCCAAACGCGTTCTTCTCCGGCGCCTCGGCCTCCTCAAGGATGATGAGCCTCTCTCAGACGCTCTCCTCGATCGCTATGCGCGCATGTTTGACCGTCCACTTGCCACTGACACGATTGCTGCACTTGCTGACTACCATGGATGGAAGGTGCCGGCCAACCCCTCCGCGGCGGCGGCAGCCATGGCTCTTCTCATCGCCGAGGCCTAGTCTTACTCGCGCACCTCATCTCGGACCTTAACCGTTGTTGGTGGAATACAACAAACGCATTATTTTTTGGAACGTACGCGGCCTTAACTGCCCTGCAAAATGCTCCGCCGTGCGTTCCGTCATCTCCTCCGCCAACCCCTCTATTGTTTGCCTCCAAGAGACGAAGCTTTCCGACGTCTCGTCGTCCATCGTCTTCGACTCGTGCGGTCGGGCTTTCACCAAGTTCTTCTTCCTACCATCCATGGATACGCGTGGAGGCATCCTCCTTGCATGGCAAGACAACGTGGTGGCTATCTCCCACCCCACCATTGGCACACACTTCATTAATGCGCTCGTCTCCCCCGGGACGGTAGCCCGCATTGGTGGATCACCGGCGTGTACGCACCTCAAGATGAGGCCGCCAAGATCATGTTCCTCTCGGATTTGCACGACGTGCGTGCCACTTGCAACGGTCCATGCCTTCTCGGTGGTGACTTCAATATGATCATCTCCCCCTAAGATAAGAATAACAACAACCTACATCGCACCTATATGCGGCGTTTTTGGCACTTCATCGCCGACGAGGAGCTTAGAGACATGTATCTCCACGGCCGGCGCTACACATGGTGTCAGGGATATTACTAGCAGGTATAAACCTGCTAGGAAGATCCGGATTATATTAATGTAGCTGTGTTATCATAAGCCCAGTAGAGGTTACGGCCCATGAAGGCTTAGGGCCCATATGTAAAGTTTACAGTTTATGAACCGTCCTATCATGTAACTTGAGGTATGAGGTAGAAAGGGTAGAGACCGAGGTGGACACGATTATGAACCGGCCTCGGGACTCTGTAAACCGGACCGGGCGTTGCCTCCTATATAAAGGGATGACCCGGCGACGGTTCAAGGAGAGGCAACAACCCGTCGAGACACTGGCAAGCAATCCGCTCCCTGTTCATTGACGCCCAAGCAATACCAAACCCAACTAGACGTAGGATTTTACCTTCATCGAAGGGGCCGAACTAGTATAAACCCTTTGTGTTCTTTGTGTGCTTTAACCTCTTCAAGCTAACCCGCGCGATGGCTCCACACCTAAGTCCTCTAAACCGGACATCTGCCGTGCTAATTCCACGACAGTTGGCGCCCACCGTGGGGCTATCGCACGATGGTTTCGAGTTCTTGAAGGGCAGCTTTGAAGGACTCAAGGGTTACGCGGTCGGCCGGATGACCAAGAGTCGCCGCGGCCGGATCTACATCGATGACGCAGGCTGGGGCCCTGAGGCCGATTCAATTGAATACGGGTATCGGGTCCCCTTCGGCGGCATCCACGTCTTCATCGGTAAGATCAGTGAACCGGGACCTGAGCCGGACATCTTCCCCAACATCATCGAGCCGGCTCAGCGTGCGAGATCGGCCCGGATTCAGCCCGCCATGAAGCGTGTTTTCGGTGGAGCAGTGCATGGAGTCCAAGCCGAGGACGGATCAGATTCTGGTGGCGAGACAGTTATCTATTATGACGATGAATCTTCATCCGGAGAGACCGAATCTTTGTATCAGTTGCGGGACGGCCGATCCGGGGGTATGTCCGATGGTGACAGTATTACGGACCCCTTCGATCCACCAAACCGGGTGGCTGTCTTCATGGCCGGATCACAGCCTATGCAGCAGCCCACAGTGACTGGGGCGTTCACAGCAGAGGTGGCTGGTGCAGGGGCGAGCAACCAAACCCCCTCACCCGCTGACGCTCTATCCACCTTGGTTGAGGAATTGACAGCACGTGCAATAGCAGAAGTGGCTCCTGCCAACAAGGCGCAACATGATGCGGAGATCCTCCAGCTGAAGGGCCGGATTGAGCAAGCCAAACGGGATCTGGATGCAGAGAAAGCCATGATGGTGACAAGGCAAGCAGAACTGGATTCCCAAGCTTTCCAGCTCAGGATTGATCAGGCCTCTACGCAGGTGGTAAGGAACAGAAGGTATCAGACTCATCTACCGTCGGTCTATGAGGCGATGAATCTCTTTGGCACACCAGGAGCGGGAGCCAGCAATAACCTAGAAGTAAACCGGAGAGGAGTCCCAGGAGCAGGCGCGCCGGTTCAACAGCCGACCGCGGAGCAAAATCGTCAGGTTGTGCCCACGCCACATATGCCCACGCCTCCTGGCCATTATTCAAACCCATTGGATAACATTGTCGCCGCCGCTTCACGACTGGCCGCTTTACCCATTGAGGGGACATCCCCCGTAGCGATGGAAACACGCAGGGTCAAGGAATTGCTGGACACAGCGTTAACACAGCAGCAGGCGTACTCTTACAGCAGGGAGAGAATTCATTCAACACCCCGCCACAGCAGGAGTTACACCAGGCGTTGGGATGAACCGGAAGTGTCCAGCAGTGAGCGGAGACATCACCGTCACAGGCAAGATAATCCGGCAGGAGCAGAAGCGCACGCCCAGGAGGCGATGAACCGGGCCAGACCTACTGCCCGCGAGGATATCCGCCAAACAACGCCGGTTCACCCAACCACAGCAGAGACGGGAGTCACGGCGAGTTCTTTTGGAGTACAGTGTCTTGTTCCCGCTTTACGAAGCATAAGGTTACCCAAGGACTTCAAAGGTCCGCGCAAGGTGCCTAACTATACGGCAGATCTGGCTCCAGAGGCTTGGATTGAGAGCTATGAGATGGCCATGGAGATGCTAGATGTGGATGAAGCGGCGTGTGCAAAGTATTTTACCATGATGCTCGAGGGTACAGCCCGGACATGGTTAAAGGGCCTACCACCTAACTCCATCGGATCATGGGGTGAGCTGCGTCGCCAGTTTATCAAAAAATTCAAAGACACGTGCAAGCAACGATGTCAATAGTGGACTTGGCGGCATGTGTTCAAGGAGAACAGGAGCCTATGAGCACCTGGGTACGGCGAGTGTCAGAAATCCTACACTCTTCCAATAGCATCAATCCCAGTACGACAATAGTGACACTGGAAAACAATTGCCGGTTTGAATCTCTGAAGCTGAAGTTGGGACGGCTCAAGCGGGATTGTAATGACATGGGGACACTCATGAGCGCTCTGGTGAAGTATGGGGACTCTGATAACACTAAATACCCAGAGGCAGAGGGAGACAAATCCGGGAAAGCAAACAAGGCTGGTAAACCGGCGCAGGCTAATCCGGCAGGAACAAGCTTCAATGGTAAGCGAAAGGCAGAAGGCATCTCTGATTTCGTGGCCAATACCAATGTTCAAGGAAACTTTCAACGCCGCAAGGGTAGGCCACCTCCACGGAGCGACGGAGGATTCATTAATCTGGATCAACAGTTGAACGAGCCTTGCCCGAAGCATAGCACGGAGGAACGCCCAGCTAAACATACATGGGGGCAATGCCGGGTCATGGTAGAGGCCATGAGACAGGACAAATTTGACAACGGACCACCGGGCGGCGGCTCAGGTCCCGGTTTTCACGGTTTGGGTCACCAGGGTAATGGTTCTGGATCAGTAAATCATGGCGGCAACAATAACTACAACCGAGGAAACCACCAGCAGCATGGTCAGGGCGGTTACAACAACCAAGGTAATCACCAGCATGGCCAGGGCGGTTACAATAACCAAGGCAATCAGCAGCGTCAGCAGCATCAGCAATCCGGATATCAGAGTAATCCGAAAGAGCTAAGTAGTGGACAGTACCATGTGTTTACTACGAGTTTGTGCAAAAGAGATCAAAAAATCCTAAAGCGGGCGGTACACGCAGTTGAACCGGCAACACCACGTTTCCTGCGCTGGTCGGAACAACCTGTTGTGTGGAGCAGGGAGGATCACCCGCCGCGGGTTGATAATCCGGGCCAGTTGGCCTTAGTGGTAGCACCACAGGTGTGTGGCTACAAATTTACAAAAGTACTCATGGATGGCGGCAGTAGCATCAACATCTTATATTACGAGACTTTCCGTCGTATGGGATTAACGGACAAGAAGCTGAGACAGTCCAATACGGTGTTCCATGGAGTGGTGCCAGGTAAATCGGCTTACCCAGTTGGGAAAATTGATCTAGAGGTTACCTTTGGAGATGAGCAGGATTCCAGGTCAGAGACAGTAACCTTTGAAGTTGTAAAGATCCGGAGCCCATATCATGCCTTGTTTGGACGGCCGGTTTATGCCAAGTTTATGGCTAGACCGTGCTATGTTTATCTACAGCTCAAGATGTCGGGTCACAAAGGAACCATCACGGTTCACGGAAGTCGCAAGATTGCATTGGAGTGCGAGGAAGGAGACGCTGCTTATGCAGAGGCAGTATGTGCTACGGAGGAGTTGAAGTTCTACAAAGACAACGTTGATCCGGCAGATATGTCCTCGTTAAAGAAACCAACTACAGAGCATGATCCGGCGTTGAAGTTCAAATCGGCAGAGGAAACCAAGCAAGTTGACTTTGTACCAGGCGACTCATCCAAGCAGTTCACTATCAGCGCTAACCTTGACCCCAAATAGGAAAGCGCGCTCATCAAGTTCATCCGTGAGAACCGGGATATCTTTGCATGGAAACCTTCTGACATGCCAGGTATACTGAGGAAACTCGCTGAGAACAGTCTTAATATTGAACCGAAGTTCAAACCGGTCAAGCAGTATCTGCGCCGCTTCAATGAAGAAAGGCGCAAGGCTATAGGTGAAGAAGTGGCCAGGCTTTTGGCCGCAGTGTTCATAGTGGAGGTGTTCCACCCGGAGTGGTTGGCTAATCCGGTTCTGGTGTTAAAGAAAAATGGAAAGTGGAGGATGTGTGTGGATTACACGGACCTAAACAAGGCTTGTCTAACCGATCCTTTTGCTCTACCTCGTATTGATCAGATCATTGATGCCACGGCAGGATGTGAGTGGCTAAGTTTTTTGGATGCATATTCAGGGTATCATCAGATCAAGATGGCGATTAAGGACCAGGAGAAGACAGCCTTCATAACTCCCTTTGGAGCGTTTTGCTACGTATCTATGCCTTTTGGGCTCAAGAGTGCCCAAGCAACTTACCAGCGTTGCGTACAGAACTGTCTTAAGGGGCAGATAGGGAAAAATGTCCATGCTTATGTGGCTGACATCGTTGTAAAGTCAAGGAAGTAGGAGACGCTGATAGAGGACCTAAAGGAAACCTTTGATAACCTCCGGGTCTATAAGATGATGCTTAATCCGGAGAAGTGCGTTTTTGGTGTTCCGGCTGGCAAGCTCCTCAGATTCTTGGTATCAAACAGAGGAATAGAGGCCAATCCAGAGAAGATCAAGGCGATCACATCCTTGACTAAACCAGCTTGCATCAGTGATGTGCAGCGTATCGCTGGCCGGATTACAGCGTTAAGCCGATTCATCAGCCGCTTGTGAGAGAAGGCAATTCTGCTTTATCAGATGCTGAAGAAGACAGACCGGTTTATATGGAGCGATGCTGCAAACATCGCGTTTGAGGGCTTGAAGCGGCAATTAGCAGAACCACCGGTCCTTGCTGCCCCTGTTGATAAGGAGCCGCTGCTGTTATACGCGGCCGCCAATGCCCGTGCAGTTAGCGTGGCAATCGTGGTCGAGCGCAAAGAAGCAGGCATGGAATATCCGGTTCAGCGCCCAGTTTATTATGTCAGTGAGGTTCTAATTGAATCAAAACAAAGGTACCCACACTGGCAGAAGCTGATGTATGGCGTGTTTATGGCAAACCGGAAGCTGAAGCACTACTTCCAAGGCCACCCAATCACTGTTGTTAGTTCAGCTCCGTTGGGGGATATAATCCAGAACAGAGAAGCCACTGGCAGCATAGCAAAGTGGGCCATTGAGCTTAGACCACACGGGTTGAAGTATGTACCACGTACTGCTATCAAATCCCAAGCATTGGTAGATTTCATCAATGATTGGACAAAATTACAAGCACCAGAGGAGAAGTCGGATCATACATACTGGACTATTCACTTTGACGGTTCAAGGAAATTAGAAGGCTCGGGGGCTGGAGTTGTGTTAACTTCCCCGCGAGGTGACAAATTTTGTTATGTCCTCCGACTAATGTTTCCATGCACTAATAATGCGGCTGAATATGAGGCATTGCTTCATGGCCTGCGGATGGCTAAGGAGATGAACTTGAGCCGGGTCAAGTGTTTTGGTGATTCAGATTTAGTGGCACAACAAGTATCTGGCAAGTGGGACTCTAAAGACCCTCTCATGGCGGCTTACAGACGAGAAGTTGAAGCAGTTGCAGGATATTTCAAGGGATATCAGGTGGATCACATAGACCGGCGGAAAAATGAAGCAGCCGATGCTCTAAGCCGGCTGGGTTCTCAGCGTAAACCGGTGCCACCGAATACTTTCTTGGACGAGCTACACAGTCCGCCAGTTCAGGTACCATCAGAGGAGGATTTGGCTGTTCCTGATCCGGAAGCGCAACTGGTTGCGGCACTTCATGTTATTCTGGATTGGACACTCCCTTACTTGGCATACCTGAGCCGAGGAGAGTTGCCAAATGATGAGATTGAAGCAAGGCAGTTAATCTGGCGGTCCAAGTCCATGACAATTGTAAACGGGGAACTTCATCACTGCAGCGTTTCTGGAGCGTTTCAGCGGTGTGTATCATCAGAAGAAGGCTGTGACATTCTTCGAGAGATTCATGAAGGAGATTGTGGTCATCACGCCGGTTCAAAGTCCTTGGTAGCTAAAGCTTTCCGTCATGGGTTCTACTGGTTGACAGCCCATGCTGATGCGGAGGATTTAGTCCGGAAATGCGACGCTTGTCAGAAATTTTCACGGCGTGCTCTTGTTCCGGCACAGGAGCTGCGGATGATTCCAATTACTTGGCCGTTTGCGACTTGGGGGCTTGATATGGTTGGGCCTTTTAAACGATCCCAAGATCAAAAAACTCACCTGTTGGTGGCAATGGATAAATTTACAAAGTGGATTGAGGCAGAGCCTGTGAGCAAGTGTGATGCGGCAACAGCGGTTAAATTCATCAAGAAGATAATTTTCCGGTTTGGCTTTCCACACAGCATCATCACTGACAATGGCACCAATCTATCTAAAGGAGAGATGGAAGAGTTTTGTCAAAGGGAGCATATTCGCCTGGATGTGTCTTCTGTAGCTCACCCTCAATCCAATGGTCAAGCTGAAAGGGCCAATCAAGAGATTTTGCGAGGCATCAAGCCCCGGCTTATGACTCCCTTGCAAAGAACACCAGGGTGCTGGGTTGAGGAGTTACCTTCTGTCCTCTGGAGCATCAATACTACGCCGAACAGGTCCACAGGCTACACACCTTTCTTCATGGTGTACGGTGCTGAAGCGGTTCTTCCAAGTGATATCCGGCACGACTCACCACGGGTGGCAGCTTATGTTGAAGCAGCCAATGAGCAAGCCAGACAGGACAGCTTAGACCGGCTGGATGAAGAGCGTGACATAGCAGTAGCACGATCTGCAATTTATGAGCAGGACCTGCGCAGATATCACAGCCGCTGGGTTAAAACCAGGACGTTCCAGGAGGGGGACTTAGTACTCTGGCTCATCCATGACCAGACAGATATGCACAAGTTATCCCCACCTTGGGAAGGGCCCTTTGTGGTCAGCAAGAACCTACATAACGGTTCATACTACCTGGTGGACGTTCGAGAACACAAAGACTCACGGACAGCAGAGGAAGAGACGAAGAGGCCATGGAACATTGCCCTCCTGCGGCCTTACTACACTTGAGCCATGAGCTTCGCTTCATGTATCCTCTATATATTATGATTAATAAATAAACCGGCACCCCTGGTAAACCGGGGGATCAGCCTTTTTTCTTCTAAATAAGTGTCTCATGAGAGTTAAAGCAGATGCTTTGATCAGTCTATTTTGCTATGCATGACAATTCTATAAGGGACCAAACAGGACTTGCCTTTCAAGCGCAACTCCTTCATAGGAACCCTACCTCCAGGAGCACTAGGGGGCTACGGATCACATTCGAATCCTCGCTTAAATCCCTTCTGGTCCGGTTTATACGATCGTCTTCGCATCAGCGCCCTTTGGATTACATCCATTGATTGGCAAAAAATGTTCTTGCCCCTTGGAGTACATCCTTTGATGGCAAAAGAAAAAGTTCTCGCCCCTTGGAGTACATCCTTTGATGGCAAAAGAAAATAAGTTCTTGCCCCTTGGAGTACATCCTTTGATGGCAAAAGAAAATAAGTTCTTGCCCCTTGGAGTACATCCTTTGATGGTGTCGGTGTACTAGAGTAGGGGTACCCTAGTATCCCGAACTTGTGCACGGGCAGTCGCAGCATCCCGCGGCAAGGCTTGCCGGGTGACCGCCAAGGTCCTCCGTGGTTCCATTGGAGCCATTCAAGAACAAAGTATTCAAGCCAAGAGGAGCTTCACGGGAAGGCCAACCAAGGCATCTCAAAGAACTTGCCGCGACGCACCACGCGTCCCGGCAAGGCCCGGTGAGCGACGAGCTCCCGGACGCGACAAGACAACGACCGCGGCAAGGCGCTTGCCGCGGCAAGCTACCACTCTGTACCCGCGCTCCAGCACATCCACCAACGTGTCGCTCTAGGACCCTTCCAGGCGTACGTGGCGGGAGGCTGTGCAGCCAGCGGTGCGCGGTGGCAAGCGGTGCTGACAAGATTGCCATCGTGGCGAGCGGTGGCGTCCCTGACGGTCCCTTTTGCACTATTTGGGCGACGCAGATGGGCATTCAATGCCCTTGTCCCCTGCCGTCAGAGTTAGGTATGATACACTGTAACAGGTAGTTGTACCAACCGTAACACCTTTCCATTTTTACCCTTGTCTACGTTGCCACCTGTCGGTGACCCCTTGAGCATATAAAAGGAGGCCCATGCGCAACGTAGAGGGAGGAGGAGAACACTCACGCTCGGTCTCGTTAGCAGCTGGTGTGTACTATAGCACCCAGCGCTCCTGAGCAAGAACTCAATACAAACCACAAAGCAGGAGTAGGGTTTTACGCATCCGTGCGGCCCGAACCTGGGTAAACTGCTCGTGTGTTTCGCCTCGATCCGCTCTTCGTGCGATCTTCGCCTCCGCCGAACCGAAAGGGGCTCGGTCCGCCGGTACCATAGGTGCTCGTGGATTCGTTCCCCGACATCTTTGGCGCACCAGGTAGGGGGCGTCGAGGTTGTGTGAACCTGATCCGGCGTTCACACGAGCTAGATCTTCATCGTCTTCATCGACATGCCGCCGAAGAAGAAGGCTTCGGAGGCGGCTGCTCCGTTCGCGTCGAACCCACCACCGCCGGAGCAAACGACTGGTGGGGTAGACGCCGGCGGAAGAACGGGCGTCGACGAGGGAGCTCACGGTGCTCCCAGGTCCAAGGACAAGACTGCGCTGCCCATCGGCGGCGTAGTCGGCTCCCACAACGACCGGGCGCACTCCAAGACCTCGGCGTCCGTACATGCACCGCGCCCATCTCAGGAGGCGCGGGACCGGCAGCGTCATGGTACTCACGCTACCATACGTTTGCTGGACCAAGATCAAGCTGGTGGATCTCGGAGTGCTCAAGACGAGCATGCACGCCAACATGCTGGCACGAGCGAGGCACGGTTGCCTGGACGGGATACTGCTCCTTCTAACATAGTTAGAAGTCCGAGCATATCCCGCTCCTCACACCGTTCGCCACCGCCACCCACCACTTCAGCAGAAGCTTTGGCGCGAGCTCAACTGCTCCTGGACTACCCTCCAACGACAAACAAGATCGACGACTGGAGGGCCACCATTCAGAGTCTCATCGGCTTCGCCAACGGCGACACTCCACGGCAGCCGAGTACATTGCAGCCGCGGCAAGTCAGCCAGGCACAAGCCGGTGGCGACAAGACCGGTGGGGGTGCAACCACCGTGCACTCTCCGCCCTGAAGACCAAGATCGCCGACTCGCCGGATCCACCTCGACAGCGACTCCACCGTGTCATCAGATCCACGAGCTCGTCGCGATCAGTGCCAAGTTCTTCACGAACGACAGCAAGAAGACGCTCGTACTCGCATCGAGCGCCGAAGAGAAGCGCGGCGTCAATCGGACCAGCGCGCTGGACCCTCTGTCGACATGCATGCGCCAGGGGAACCGGGCGACTTGCCGTACGCGATAGGTTGCCCTGCATTTACTCGTGAGCTGCGGCAAGTCCAGTGGCCCAACAAGAAGAATTTCAAGCCAGACGTACCAGAGAAGTACGACGGCAAGTCGCATCCGTCGGAGTTCCTCAGCATCTACACCATCGCGGTGCAAGCTGCCGGGGGGCGGGACGACAAGATCCTTGCCAACTACTTCCCGCTGGTGCTCAAGCCCAACGTCAGGTCCTGGCTCATGCACTTGCCGGACAACTCCATATCCTCCTGGGCAGACCTATGCCATCAGTTTGTCGGCGCCTTTACAGGCGGCCACAAACCTCATGGCCAAGAGAGTGACCTTCATCTGCTCGCCCAGAAGGAAGGAGAGCCCATGCGCAAGTACATTCAGAGATTCTGCCGTGTACAGCACAACATCCCAGATGTCCACCCTGCCGCGGTCATCAGTGCGTTCCATCAGAACGTGCGTAACCGCAGGATGCGGGAGGAGATGGCGATGTGCAAGATCAGAGACGTCAGTGAGCTGTATGCCCTGGCCGACAAGTGTGCACGTGCTGAGGAAGGGAGGAAACTCCCCGGAGAGAATACAGGAGCAGGAGGATCTGACAGCGAGGATGCTGCCCCGGCAAAGAAAAACCGGCGGCGGAACAACAGGAAGAAGAAAGGCAAAGATGTGCTAGTCATTGAGCAGTCCGGCAACGAAGGTGGCGCCAAGAAAGCCAAAGCTGGTAGCTCCGGCAAGGAGATTGCCGCATGCACCAACTGCCAGGCTGTGGCGGTCGCCGACAAGCAGGACGGCACCGACAAGCAGTACTGCAAGATCCACAGCACCAAGGGCCATGACCTCCAGAGCTGCAAGAAGGTCGAGCAGCTTGTCGAGCAGCAAAAGGCTGAATACGAGCAACGCGACAAGGAGAAGGCCCAAGGAGGTGCTGGAGGATCCGGCAAGAAGCGCCCCGGTCGGGGAGGACGCCACGGCAAGGCCAAGCAGCGGCAAGGTGACAGACCTCCCCGCGGCCGTGACAAGGATGAAGATGACGACGACGATGAAGACATGGATGATGTCGAGACCAGTGAGCAGGAGTTCCAGAAAGCCACAAAGGTCTTGTGCGTTGACGGCGGTGCTTCTCTACATACTTCACACCGCCAACTCAAGCAGTGGGTGCGGGAAGTCAATGCGGCAGAACCACCTGTCGAGTCACGCAAGATTCTTAAATGGTCCAGCATGCCTATCATCTTTGATATTGAGGACCACCCTGATCGCACAACTGTGGTCGGGTGCTTGCCGATGTTGGTTTCACCAACTGTCCGCAACCTCAAGGTCACTAAGATGCTAGTTGACGGCAGGGCCGGCTTGAACCTGATCTCCTCCGCTGTACTCCAGAAACTCCAGATCCCTGACAGCGAGCTTGAAGAGACCGGCACATTCCAAGGAATCAACCCGGGAAGGAGCAAGCCGAAGGGGAAGATCACGTTGCCGGTGACATTTGGCAGCGAGTTGAACTTCAGGACTGAGAGGGTCACTTTTGACGTTGCCGATTTTCCATTGCCTTACAATGGGATACTCGGCCGTCCAACACTCGCCAGGTTCATGGAAGCCTCTCACTACGCATACAACATGCTGAAGATGCCAGGCCCGATAAGTGTCATCTCTGTCCCTGGCGACAAGAAGGATGCTCTTATCTGCGCCGACAAGATCTACCGGGAAGCGGCAGCGGCAACAGATCGCAAGTCACCTGCCGTTGAAGCTCCCGGGGGGAAGAAGAAGACCAAGTCCGGCAAGAGTTCTGATGCCCACTCCGGCAAGCGCACCTCTTCGGAGTGCTGCACTACCGTCGAGGACGCACCATCGAGCTCCACCGGCAAGTATAAGAAGACAATGGCAGCTCCGCCAGAAACCAAGAAGGTGTCCGCCAAGGAGGACGGCACTGGTGGTACCTTCACCATCAGTGCCACTCTTGACCCTAAATAGGAAAGCGCGCTCATTGCTTTCCTGCGGGCGAACGTCAACGTGTTTGCGTGGCAACCGTCTGACATCCCCGGTGTTCCCAGGAAAGTAATTGAGCACCATCTTGCCGTCTGTCCTCATGCGCGGCCCGTCAAGAAGAAGGTCAGGAAACAAGCAGTGGAGCGCCAAGAATTCATCGCAGAAGAGATCAAGAAGTTGGAAGCGGCATACCTTGTCAGAGGAGTGCTCCATCCTACGTGGTTGGCCAATCCTGTAGTCGTGCGCAAGGCAAACGGGAAATGGAGGCTTTGTATCGAGTTTACCGATGTTAATAAAGCTTGTCCCAAAGACCCATTTCCCTTGCCGCGCATTGATCAGATTGTTGACTCCACGGCCGGATGTGACTTGCTTTCATTTCTTGACGCATACTCAGGATACCATCAGATCTTCATGGCAGAAGAGGATGAGGAGAAGACCGCATTCATCACTCCATGTGGCACGTACTGTTTCATACGGATGCCTTTCGGTTTAAAGAATGCTGGTTCAACATTTGCAAGGGTAGTCCATGTCGCTTTTGAGCCACAAATACACAGAAATGTGGAAGCCTACATGGATGACACAGTGGTCAAGAGCAAGGACAAGGCAACTCTGATTCAAGATTTAGACGAGACCTTTGCAAATCTGCGCAAGATCAGCCTCAAGCTCAACCCCGAGAAATGTGTGTTTGGAGTCCCTTCCGGCAAGCTTCTCGGGTTCTTCGTATCTCAGCGGGGAATTGAAGCCAATCCCGACAAGATCAAGGCCATTGAGCAGATTGAAGCACCAAAGCGCATCAAGGATGTACGAAGACTTGCCGGTTGCGTGGCTGCTCTCAGCAGGTTTATCTCTAAGTCTGCTGAGCGCGCCCTGCCGTTTTTCAAAATATTGAAAAAGGCAGGTCCAATGAAATGGACTCCGGAAGCGGAGGCTACGCTGCAAGACTTGAAGAGATACCTGTCCTCCACTCCAACACTTGTCGCACCTAAGCCACAAGAGAAGTTGCTGCTGTATATAGCGGCAACCAATCAAGTGGTTAGTGCTGCGTTAGTAGCGGAGAGGGAGGCAGATGATGAGCCAGCAACCGCGGCAGGCGCATCCAGCAACAAGCAGGGGGCTTCCCCGACAAGCTCTGGTCCCGACAAAGATGGATCTGCGCAGGCGCGCGAGGAGATACAGAAGAGAATGGTGCAGCGCCCAGTTTACTTTGTCAGTTCCCTTCTGCAGGGGGCTAGGGCAAGGTACTCTGGTGTGTGCAGAAATTGCTTTTCGGCCTTCTCATGGCCTCGAGAAAGCTGCGCCATTACTTCCAAGCACATGAGATCACAGTTGTCACTCGTTTTCCGCTGAAGAGGATACTGCAGAATCCAGAAGCAACAGGCAGGATTGTTGAGTGGGCACTGGAACTGTCAAGCTTTGGCCTCAAGTTTGAGAGCACTTCAACTATCCAAAGCAGAGCATTGACAGAATTCATAGCAGAGTGGACGCCAACACCAGATGAAGAAATTCCAGAAACGAGCATCCCCGTCAAGGAAGCAAGCAAAGAGTGGCTGATGTACTTTGATGGTGCCTTCTCACTGCAAGGCGCCGGTGCTGGCGTGCTGCTTGTTGCACCCACCGGAGAGCACCTCAAGTACGTAGTCCAGATGCACTTTCCCAAGGAGCAAGCAACAAACAATACCGCAGAGTATGAAGGTTTGCTTGCCGGTCTCAGGATCGCGGCAGACCTTGGGATCAAGAAGCTCATTGTCAGGGGTGACTCGCAGCTTGTCGTCCGCCAAGTGAACAAGAGTTATCAGAGTCCGTTGATGGAAGCCTACGTTGATGAAGTGAGAAAGCTAGAAGAGCACTTTGACGGCCTACAGATGGAGCATGTTCCAAGAGCTCAGAACGACATTGCCGATGGCCTGTCGAAGTGCGCTGCACTTAAGTTACCTGTGGAACCAGGGATCTTTGTGCTCAAGCTGACTCAACCGTCTGTAACGCCATCAGCTGGACAGAGCAAGAAGAGGAAGTTGATTTCTGGTGACTATTTTCCGGCAGAGCTTCCCGAAGCCGCCGCCAAGAAGGTCCCCAAGATCAACACAAAGAGTGCTGAGGAGCAGTCTGCTCCGGCAAGCCCTAGGGTTTGTTCCGTTGAAGAAGAGGCTCCCGACAAGTTTTGCTTCGGCAAGCTTGCCGGGGAACGTCAAGCTCCGGCTGAGCCGCAGGTTCTCGCCGTAGAAGCGGATGTTCCCGCAGCAGCAGATGTGCCTTTAGTCCTTGTTGTCGAGCCACAAGCTCCAGCATGGGCACAGCAGATTGTCCGTTTCCTTCAGACAGGAGAACTTTCCGAAGAGCAAGAAGAAGCGGAAAGAGTAGCCCGGCAGTCAAGTATGTACCAGTTTGTCGACAACACACTGTACAGAAGAAGACTCAACGGTGTGAAATTGAAGTGTATTCACCGGGAAGGCGGACAAAAGCTGTTGGCAGAGATACATGGAGGCATGTGTGGTCACCACATTGGCGCAAGAGCACTTGCCGGCAAAGCATTCAGGCAAGGTTTCTTTTGGCCGACAGCCCTCCAGGATGCAACTGCACAAGTAACCAAGTGTGAAGCGTGCCAGTTCCATTCCAAGAAGATACACCAGCCAGCTCAAGCTCTCCAGACGATCCATTTATCGTGGCCATTTTCGGTCTGGGGGCTCGACATCCTCGGCCCCTTTCCCCGAGCAGTCGGGGGCTTTGAGTACTTGTACGTTGCAATCGACAAGTTCACAAAGTGGCCGAAAGTGGAAGCAGTGAGGAAGGTGACAGCACAGTCAGCAATCAAGTTCTTCAGGTCGATTGTTTGCCACTTCGGGATCCCTAACAGGATCATCACCGACAACGGTACGCAATTCACGAGCCGCACCTTCATGCAGTACGTCCAAGATCTTGGCGCCAAGGTCTGCTTCGCTTCCATTGCTCACCCGAGAAGCAACGGTCAAGCGGAGAGGGCAAATGCTGAAGTGCTGCGTGGGCCCAAGACCAGGACTTTCGACAGGCTGCGGAAGTGCGGAAGAAACTGGATTGAGGAGCTGCCGGTAGTTCTTTGGTCGATTAGGACGACGCCAAATCAAGCCACAGGGCAGACACCTTTCGCTCTAGTCTATGGAGCAGAGGCAGTTCTCCCCACGGAACTCGTATACGGGTCACCTCGAGTGCTCGCTTATGATGAGCTTGAGCAAGAGCAGCTGCAACAAGACGACGCGCTGCTCCTTGAGGAAGACCGTCTGCAGGCTGCTGTATGAGCTGCTCGCTACCAGCAAGCTTTGCGCCGCTACCATAGCCGCAAAGTTAACGCCAGAAGTCTCGAGGAAGGCGACCTTGTTCTTCGGCGCGTTCAGTCCGCCAAGAATTCCAACAAGTTGACGCCGAAGTGGGAAGGCCCTTACCGGATAAAACGAGTCACTAGGCCTGGCGCTGTCCGCCTTGAGACCGAAGATGGCATTCCGGTGAGCAACTCCTGGAACATTGAGCATCTTCGTAAGTTTTACCCGTAAGGCACGGTTGCCGGAACCTGTTCCGGCAACCACCTTTTGTACAAGTCTTGCCGTTGTTGCATGTAATCCTTTGTACAAAGCCAGGCACAGACCCCGTGCATAAACAAAGCTCATGTGTTCCGCACATCTTGACAATTTCATGCTTTCTATTTTTTGCATGTGTTATCTGACACTTTGTGCAGCACCTACCCCCGGTAAGCAATAACGAGCCGTAAGGCTCCATATCTTTATTTTCTCTTCTTTCTTTTTCTCAAGGAAAGGAAGGTTCCTTCGCCCACAAGTTTACCGGGGGAAAGGAGAAGATAATGGTATGGACCAGGCGTCGTTCAAGAAAGTTTCGCCTTACCGGGAAGCAAACAACAGAAAAGCTAAGTTGCCAAAGTTTGAGCAATCAGATTTTTAAAAAAATTTAAGTTATCTTCCTTGAATGACCGTGCTTTGTATGGAAAACCTATGCGCGGAGGAACCAACTCGTAGCTAGTTGCGCCCTTACTTTGTTTCGAGTCCGCTCAACAACTTAAGTGTGCTGCGACTAGTTGCGACAAGGTTTCTTGTCGGTAACGGCACCGCCAGCAGGCTGCTGACGTCCCGCACTCAGCGCTCGCGGCTAAGGTGCCTGCGCCGGCAAGTTCCCTAAAAGCGTAAGGCAAAAACATACAAAGGAAGGAATCAAGTAAAGGAAATAACATTGCAATCATTACCCAAAATAGAGTTATATTACAAGGTAGCTTGTCGCGGCTCTAACAGATTGTTCTCATAACATGACCAGCAGCGACAAGAAAAGAAGAAAACGGGTGGCCTAGTCTACGCGATCGCCCTCTATCCTCTTGATCCCGCTCACCTTGTCCACAATGGGTGCGACAAGGGTCTTGAGCTTTTCCAGATCAGCATCCGGCGGCAGGGTCTTGAGGACGTTGGTGAGGTTGAGGCCCGGGTTGCGGAAGGCCACCTTCACCAACACCTTTTGAAGAGCTCCCGCGCAGATCTTGCATGACTCGTCGGACAGATGCTTTGGAATCTTCTCCCGGAGTCGCTGGAGGGCCATCGCCACGCCTTTGAAGAACAAGGTGAGCTTGGTGCTGGGTTGGAGGTTCTCATCGGAGGGATACCTGGGATCCTCCATCCCCAACTGCGCCAGCTCCCTGTCAATGTCTGCGGCAGCATCCACGAGACCCTCCGTCCAGTGCTCCACATTCTCCCTAAAAGCATTCTGGGCGGCAGCAGCACTCGCCAGCAGCGCCTTATCGGCCTTGATCTCCTCCTTCAAACCCACCTCCTGCTCCCTGGCGCCATCCAGCGTCTTGGTCAAAGTAGTCAGCTTCAACTCAAGATCTGCGTTGGAGTCCTTGGCGGCGCCAAGTTCCTTGCCCTTCTCGGCGAGATGAACCTACAGCTCTGACAAGCTGTAGGCGTCCTTCTCCCACTCATGCTTGAGCGCGGCAAGCTCTTCACCGCTCGCCTTGAGATCGGCCTCCAGCCGCGCCACTTTCGTCTCCATCGGCTCCGCAGCAGATGGGTCTGACGGCCGGAAAAGGGAGAAAAGTCAAGCAAATATCCAAAAAGAAGATCAAAAGAAGAAGAACCCAAGGGAAGTTTTGAAGCGAGAGGATTACCTGTACCGGGTTCTGCAATCGTAGTCTCCGCCGCCGGGGGGGCGCTGGTGCTGTCCCTTGCCGGAGAACTCTCCCTTGGCGGCGTAGTCGAAGCAGATGGCATGTCGGGGGCGGCCTCCGGGCGCTCCTGGTGGGGCTGCTCGGCTCCTACACAAACCAACAATCAGATGTCAGCAAAGAAAGAGCATCCATGGTGGAGAATAGTTGCCGGGTCCGGCAAGGTGGTCTCGGATGCACCCTCTGCTGTCGCGGTGGGTTCGTCCTCGACGATAATCACCCCCTTTGGATGCGCCGGGACCTTGGCTCTCTTCGCCGCTCTCTGGGCCAGAGTCCTAAAAAGGAATAAGTTCGGAGTAAAGCAAATGAGATACAAGACAAAACAGCAAGAATTGAAGAACTACAAGTAGAACAAAGAATCTTACTCTTCTTCTTCCTCGTCGGAGCTGAACGCGGAGAAGTCGAAGTCCAACTCACCTCCGGCGCGAGGAGGCGGAGGAGTAGGTCCCCTTGGCCGCTTGGCGGGAGCAGTGGCGGTGGTCCGAGACGACCCCGCTCCGGCCGTCGCCGCGGCGTGAGAAGCGGCAGGAGCAGAAGCGGTGGTCCGGGTGGACCCCGCTCCAGTTGCCGCAGCAGCGTGAGGTGCTCCCGCGGCAACAGTGCTTGCCGCGGTGGAGCGTGTCGCGCGGCGCAGCGACTGTCGACTCGTCTGCCGCTCCGCTACGTCCCCGGCCTTGCGGAGACGCCTTCTTGGTGGAGCTGGGGGCTCCGCTTGCGACGAGCTGTCTGAAGATGAGGAGGAAGAGGAGTTGATCTCCAACGAGCCGCTCGTATCCTTGGCGGACTCGCTCGACCCGACGTCATGCCCGGCAAGCTATTCCTCGCCAGCAAGCTCCTCTCGCTTGGCACGGCTTGCCGACTCTGCTGCCTCTGCCTCCTCCACGATGAATCCAAACTCGCCCGCGGCTGCGGCTGTCGCCACCTCTTCCAGCCTAGTGGCGATGCGTTTCATCTCTGCATCGGTGGTGGCACGAGTGAGGCTTTTCTGTTCGTCGGAGCAGACCGGCACTTCTACCAAGCTGTCAAAGAACTCCTGCACGACGACGTCTGCAGGCTCTTGCCAAGTTGGGACAATTCCATGCGAGTCGCACAACGGCATCATTGCACGGATGTGGCTGAGCGCGGAGTTGTTGCACATCGGAACGACATCCTTCAGCAACCTGAACACTTCGGGATGTTGAGGGTCGTACTTGAATAGCTCCCGGAGCATTGCGTCAAGTTCCATAACAGTGAAGTTGAAGTTGAGGCCCGGGCGCAGCCTCATGATGTCCGCCGCATTCTGGAAGTCCCAGGCGGGTCTCCTCCTCTCCTGTAGGGGGGCGATGCGGCGGCGAAGAAAATATGCGCCAACTGCGCCTACAGTGAGCCCGGCAAGCCTAAGGCGTTGGATCCGGGCGATGGCAATCTTCAGCCTATCATCGTCCGGGGCCACATTGCTCCAATCACTGCCGCGCACTACTAGGGTTTGGCGCTGGGCGGTAAACGGCTGCGGGTTCTCCTCGACAATCCAGCACCAGTCTGCTCTCCATTCCTCCCACTTGCCGCGGAACTCTCCCTCCAGATAAGCTTCCTTCTTGCTGGCTCTCGAGATCCAGGCGATTCCGCCGGATAAAGGCTCTCCTCTCTCAACCCGGGGCATAAAGAAGTGGCGAAAAAGGGCTACGTTTGGATAGTCTCCGACAAAGTTTTCGCAGAGATGTGCGAAAACTGCCATGGTCAGAACAGCATTGGGAGTGAAGTCAAGGAGGCGGAACCCGTAGGTGTTCATAAGATCACAGAAAAACTCAGAGAAAGGCGGGCAGAGCCCGTAGTAGAAGAACAAGACGAAGAAGGGATATCCATTCGGAGCCATTCTCGAAGCGACGGCTGGAAGTACCTTCGTGCGCGGATGCGCCCGCGTCTCCGTCGACCAGAAGAGGTAGTAACTCTCCCTCAGCTCCTTCGCGGTGAGCTTGGGGGGGGGAGATTGCCCGCTCCTTTCACAGCGCCACGAGCCGCTGCGCCTCAGTCGACTTCACGACCTTCCCCTTGTCGGCTTTCGGAGCCATGGCAGAAGTGGTGGGGGAGGTCGACGGCGTTGGTGGTGCTGGTGGCGATGGGGGGCAGAGCGCTGCTCTCTTTTAGCTTTGGGAAGAAGGGGGAGCGGCGGAGTTTTCCGAGATTGGAATAGCAACCGGCGAGTGGGCGAACTTCCCCTGTTTCCCCTGCTTATAAGGAGGGAGGGGGCGGACGTTCCGTCTTTCCGAATAAAGAAACCACCCACGATCTCTCCCACGACGCCGCATTCAACGCGTGTCGTTCGGGGAGGGCGCGGTGGATCCGGAGAGAGATACGGCGTAACCCAGGCCGCGCGTGCCCGTGCCTTGTTTTGGGCCTGGCCCAACAGCGCTCGGCACCGTGTATGGCCCAGGCCCGGGGGCTCCTGTCAGTGTACTAGAGTAGGGGTACCCTAGTATCCCGAACTTGTGCACGGGCAGTCGCAGCATCCCGCGGCAAGGCTTGCCGGGTGACCGCCAAGGTCCTCCGTGGTTCCATTGGAGCCATTCAAGAACAAAGTATTCAAGCCAAGGAGACAAGGCCTCGGCAAGAGGAGCTTGACGGGAAGGCCAACCAAGGCATCTCAAAGAACTTGCCGCGACGCGCCACGCGACCCGGCAAGGCCCGGTGAGCGACGAGCTCCCGGACGCGACAAGATGACGACCACGGCAAGGCGCTTGCCGCGGCAAGTTACCACTCTGTACCCGCGCTCCAGCACATCCACCAATGTGTCGCTCTAGGACCCTTCCAGGCGTACGTGGCGGGAGGCTGTGCAGCCAGCGGTGCGCGGTGGCAAGCGGTGCTGACAAGATTGCCATCGTGACGAGTGGTGGCGTCCCTGACGGTCCCTTTTGCACTATTTGGGCGACGCAGATGGGCATTCAATGCCCTTGTCCCCTGCCGTCAGAGTTAGGTATGTTGGGGAACGTAGCAGAATTCAAAAAATTTCTACGCTTTCACCAAGATCCAACTAAGGAGACATCTAGCAACGAGCAAATATGAGTGCATCTACATACCGTTATGGAGATTGCGAGCGGAAGCTTTCGAAGAAGCGTGGATGAAGTAGTCGTACTCTTCGCGTTCTTCGTCACCGATGAACTAGCGCCGAACGGACAGCGCCTCCACGTTCAACACACGTCCGGTACAGCAACGTCACCTCCTTCTTGATCCAGCAAGGGGGGAGGAGAGGTCGTCAGAGATCCAGCAGCACAACGGCGTGGTGGTGGATGCAATGGAGATTCCTGCAGGGCTTCGCCGGGCGCCCTACGTTAAGGAGACGGAGGTGTGACGGGAGGGGGGAGAGGCGCCAGGGCAAGGGTGCGGCTGCCCTCTCCCCCCCCACATATATATATATATGGGCCAGGGGGGTGCGCCGGCCCTGCAGATGGCATCTGCAGGGTGGGGCGGCGGCCAGGGGGGAATCCTTGCCCCCCAAGGCAAGTGGCGCCCCCTCCCCCCTAGGGTTTCAACCCTAGGCGCATGGGGAGGAGGGCCCATGTGGTGCGCCAGCCCATTAGGGCTGGACACTTCCCCTTTGCGGCCTAGGGGCCCCACCGGGATGGGTGGCCCCACCCGGTGGTCCCGGGACACTCCCGGTGACCCCCGGAGATCACCCGATGGCCGAAACTGGACTTCCTATATATCATTCTTTACCTCCGGACCATTCCGGAACTCCTCGTGACGTCCGGGATCTCATCCGGGACTCCGAACAACTTTCGGGTTTCCACATGCATGTATCTCTACGACCCTAGCATTACCGAACCTTAAGTGTGTAGACCCTACGGATTCGGGAGACACGTAGACATGACCGAGACCACTCTCCGGTCAGTAACCAACAGCGGGATCTGGATACCCATGTTGGTTCCCACGTGTTCCTCGATGATCTTCATTGGATGAACCACCATGTCAAGGATTCACTCAACCCCGTATGTTATTCCCTTTGTCCATCGGTACGGTACTTGCCCGAGATTCGATCGTCGGTATTCCCGATACCTTGTTCAATCTCGTCATGGCATGTCCCTTTACTCGATCCGTAATCCATCATCACGTGACTAACTACTTAGTCACATTGAGCTCATTATGATGATGTCTTACCGAGTGGGCCCAGAGGTACCTCTCCATCATACGGAGTGACAACATCCCAGTCTCGGTTCGTACCAACTCAACAGACACATTCGGAGATACCCGATGCATACCTTTATAGCCACCCAGTTATGTTGTGACGTTTGGCACACCCAAAGTATTCCTACGGCATCCGGGAGTTGTACAACCTCATGGTCTAAGGAATAAACACTTGACACCGAAAAGCTTATGCATTACGAACTATACGATCTCGTGCTATGCTCAGGATTGGGTCTTGTCCATCACATCATTCTCCTAATGATGTGATCCCATTATCACCGACATCCTATGTCCATGGTCAGGAAACCGTGACCATCTGTTGATCAACGAGCTGGTAACTAGAGGCTCACCAGGGACTCATTGTGGTCTATATATTCACACATGTATAGCTGTTTCCGTACAATACAATTCAAGCATGAATAACATATAATTATCATGAACAAAGAAATATAATAATAATGCTTTTATTATTGCCTCTAGGGCATATTTCCAACAGTCTCCCACTTGCACTAGAGTCAATAATCTAGTTACATTGTGATGAATCGAACACCCATAGAGTTCTGGTGTTGATCATGTTTTGCCCGTGGAAGAGGTTTAGTCAACGGGCCTGCAACATTCAGATCCGTATGCACTTTACAAATATCTATATCTCCATCTTGAACATAATTCCGGATGGATTTGAAACGGCGCTTGATGTGCTTGGTCTTCTTGTGAAACCTGGGCTCCTTGGTAATAGCAATAGCACCAGTGTTGTCACAGAAGAGAGTCATCGGGCTTGACGCGCTTGGAATGACTCCTAGGTCGGTGATGAACTCCTTCATCCAGACTCCTTCCTGCGCTGCTTCGGAAGCAGCTATGTACTCCGCTTCACATGTAGATGCTGCCACGACGCTTTGCTTGCAACTGCACCAGCTGACTGCCCCTCCGTTCAAAATATACACATATCCAGTTTGAGACTTAGAGTCATCCAGATCTGTGTCGAAGCTAGCATCGACGTAACCCTTTAAGACGAGCTCTTCGTCACCTCCATAAACGAGAAACATATCCTTAGTCCTTTTCAGGTACTTCAGGATGTTCTTGACCGCTGTCCAGTGTTCCGTACCGGGATCACTTTGGTACCTCCCTACCAAACTTATGGCAAGGTTCACATCAGGTCTGGTACACAGCATGGCATACATGATAGAACCTATGGCCGAGGCATAGGGAATGACACTCATCTTTTCTCTATCTTTTGCCGTGGTCGGCGACTGAGCCTTGCTCAATCTCATACCTTGCAAAACAGGCAAGAATCCCTTCTTGGACTGATCCATATTGAACTTTTTCAATATCTTGTCAAGGTATGTACTTTGTGAAAGACCAATGAGGCGTCTTGATCTATCTCTATAGATTTTGATGCCTAATATGTAAGCAGCTTCTCCAAGGTCCTTCATTGAAAAACTTTTATTCAAGTAGGCCTTTACATTTTCCAAGAATTCTATATCATTTCCCATCAGCAATATGTCATCCACATATAATATGAGAAATGCCACAGAGCTCCCACTCACTTTCTTGTGAATACAGGCTTCTCCATAAGTCTGTATAAATCCAAACGCTTTGATCACATCATTAAAGTGAATATTCCAACTCCGAGATGCTTGCACCAGCCCGTAAATCGAGCGCTGGAGCTTGCATACCTTGTTAGCGTTCTCTGGATCGACAAAACCTTCCGGTTGCATCATATACAACTCTTCCTTGAGGAAGCTGTTAAGGAATGCTGTTTTGACGTCCATTTGCCATATCTCATAATCATAGAATTCGGAAATAGCTAACATGATTCTGACTGACTTCAGCATCGCTACGGGAGAGAAAGTCTCTTCGTAGTCAATCCCTTGAACTTGTCGATAACCCTTAGCGACAAGCCGAGCCTTATAGATGGTCACATTACCATCCGCGTCTGTCTTCTTCTTAAATATCCATTTGTTTTCTATGGCATGCCTATCATCAGGCAAGTCCACCAAAGTCCATACTTTGTTTTCATACATGGATTCTATCTCGGATTTCATGGCTCCAAGCCATTTATTGGAATCCGGGCCCGCCATCGCTTCTTCATAGTTCGAAGGTTCACCGTTGTCTAACAACATGATTTCCAGGACAGGGTTGCCGTACCACTCTGGTGCGGAACGTGCCCTTGTGGACCTTTGAAGTTCAGTAGTAACTTGATATGTTTCTTCATGATCATCATCATTAACTTCCTCCCTTGTCGGTGCAGGCACCTCAGGAACAGTTTCCTGTGCTGCGCTACTTTCCGGTCCAGGAGGGGTGACTGTCACCTCATCAAGTTCTACTTTCCTCCCACTCACTTCTTTCGAGAGAAACTCTTTCTCCAGAAAGCATCCATTCTTGGCAACAAAGACTTTGCCTTCGGATCTGTGGTAGAAGGTGTACCCAATCGTTTCCTTTGGGTATCCTATGAAGACGCATTTTTCCGATTTGGGTTCGAGCTTTTCAGGTTGAAGTTTCTTGACATAAGCATCGCAACCCCAAACTTTTAGAAACGACAACTTCGGTTTCTTGCCAAACCAAAGTTCATACGGAGTCGTCTCAACGGATTTCGACGGAGCCCTATTTAAAGTGAATGCGGCAGTCTCTAAAGCATAACCCCAAAAAGATAGCGGTAAATCGGTGAGGGACATCATAGACCGCACCATGTCCAACAGAGTACGATTTCGACGTTCAGACACACCGTTACGTTGAGGTGTTCCGGGCGGTGTCAATTGTGAAACAATTCCACAGCTCCTAAGGTGTGTGCCAAATTCATGACTTAAATATTCACCCCCACGATCTGATCGTAAGAACTTTATTTTTCTGTCACGTTGATTCTCAACCTCATTCTGAAATTCCTTGAACTTTTCAAAGGTCTCAGACTTGTCTTTCATCAAATAGATATACCCATATCTACTCAAGTCATCCGTGAGGGTGAGAACATAACGATAGCCTCCGCGAGCCTCAACACTCATTGGATCGCACACATCGGTATGTATGATTTCCAACAAGTTGGTTGCTCGCTCCATTGTTCCGGAGAACGGAGTCTTGGTCATCTTGCCCAAGAGGCATGGTTCGCACGTGTCAAATGATTCATAATCAAGAGACTCTAAAAGTCCATCTGAATGGAGCTTCTTCATACGTTTGACACCAATATGACCAAGGCGGCAATGCCACAAGTATGTGGGACTATCATTATCAACTTTACATCTTTTGGCATCTACACTATGAATATGTGTATCATCACGTTCGAGATTCATCAAAAATAAACCATTGACCAGCGGGGCATGACCATAAAACATATCTCTCAAATAAATAGAACAACCATTATTCTCCGATTTGAAAGAGTAGCCATCTCGCATAAGACGAGATCCAGATACAATGTTCATGCTCAAAGCTGGTACTAAATAACAATTATTAAGGTTTAAAACTAGTCCCGAGGGTAGATGTAGAGGTAGCGTGCCGACGGCGATCACATCGACTTTGGAACCATTCCCGACGCGCATCGTCACCTCATCCTTCGCCAGTCTCCGCTTATTCCGCAGCTCCTGTTTTGAGTTACAAATGTGAGCAACTGCACCGGTATCGAATACCCAGGAGCTACTACGAGTGCTGGTAAGGTACACATCAATAACATGTATATCATATATACCTTTGACGTTGCCGGCCTTCTTGTCTGCTAAATATTTGGGGCAGTTCCGCTTCCAGTGACCCATTCCCTTGCAATAAAAGCACTCTGTCTCAGGCTTGGGTCCATGTTTTGGCTTCTTCCCGGCAACAGGCTTGCCGGGCGCGGCAACTCCCTTGCCGTCTTTCTTGAAGTTCTTCTTACCCTTGCCTTTCTTGAACTTAGTGGTTTTATTGACCATCAACACTTGATGTTCTTTCTTGATGTCCACCTCCGCTGATTTCAGCATCGAATACACCTCGGGAATGGACTTCTCCATCCCTTGCATATTGAAGTTCAACACGAAGCTCTTGAAGCTTGGTGGGAGCGACTGGAGGATTCTGTCAACGACCGCTTCATCTAGGAGATTCATTCCCAGCTTAGACAAGCGGTTGTGCAATCTAGAAATCTTGAGGATGTGCTCACTGACAGAACTATTTTCTTCCATCTTACAGCTGTAGAATGCGTCGGAGACATCATATCTCTCGACTCGGGCATGAGCTCGGAAAACCATTTTCAGCTCTTCGAACATCTCATATGCTCCGTGGTGCTCAAAACGTTTTTGGAGCCCCGACTCTAAGCTGTAAAGCATACCGCACTGAACCAGGGAGTAATCATCACTACGCGACTGCCAGACGTTCAAAATGTCTTGGGCCGCATCGGGAGCAGGTGCATCACCTAGCGGTGCTTCATGGACATATGATCTCTTGGCAGCTATGAGGATAATCCTCAGGTTACGGACCCAATCCGTATAGTTGCTACCATCGTCTTTCAGCTTGGTTTTCTCTAGGAACGCGTTGAAGTTGAGGGAAACTGGAGCGTGGGCCATTTGATCTACAAGAGATATTGTAAAGAATTTAGACTAAGTTCATGATAACTAAGTTCATCTTAATCAAATTTTAATGAACTCCCACTCAGAATGACATCTCTCTAGTCATCTAAGTGATACACGATCCGAATCGACTAGCCCGTGTCCGATCATCACGTGAGACGGACTAGTCATCAACGGTGAACATCTTCATGTTGATCGTATCTTCTATACGACTCGTGTTCGACCTTTCGGTATTCCGTGTTCCGAGGCCATGTCTGTACATGCTAGGCTCGTCAAGTGAACCCTAAGTGTATTGCGTGTGTAAATTTGGCTTACACCCGTTGTATGCGAACGTTAGAACCTATCACACCCGATCATCACGTGGTGCTTCGGAACAACGAACTTTAGCAACGGTGCACAGTTAGGGGAAACACAATTCTTTGAAATTTTAGTGAGAGATCATCTTATTTACTACCGTCGTTCTAAGTAAACAAGATGCATAAACATGATAAACATCACATGCAATCAATTAAAGTGACATGATATGGCCAATATCATCTTGCTCCTTGGATCTCCATCTTCGGGGCACCATGATCATCTTGTCACCGGCTCGACACCATGATCTTCATCATCATGATATCCATCATCGTGTCTTGAAGAAGTCGTCACGCCAACTATTACTTCTACTACTATGGCTAACGTTTAGCAATAAAGTAAAGTAATTACATAGCGTTTATTCAGTGACACGCAGGTCATACAATAATTAAGACAACTCCTATGGCTCCTGCCGGTTGTCAAGCTCATCGACATGCCAGTCGTGATTCCCTATTACAAAAACATGATCAATCTCATACATCACATATATCATTCATCACATCTTCGTTTTGGCCATACCACGTCACATAGCACATGCTGCAAAAACAAGTTAGACGTCCTCTAATTGTTGTTGCAAGTTTTTACGTGGCTTCTATAGGATTTCTAGCAAGAACGTTTCTTACCTACGCCAAAACCACAATGTGATTTGTCAATTTCTATTTACCCTTCATAAGGACCCTTTTCATCGAATCCGATCCGACTAAAGTAGGAGAGACAGACACCTGCCAGCCACCTTATGCATCTAGTGCATGTCTGTCGGTGGAACCAGTCTCACGTAAGCGTACGTGTAAAGTCGGTCCGGGCCGCTTCATCCCACAATACCGCCGAATCAAGATTGACTAGTAACGGCAAGAAAGTTGAACAAACTCAAACGCCCACAACTGCTTTGTGTTCTACTCGTGCAAGATGCCACGCATTAAACCTAGCTCAGATGCCACTGTTGGGGAACGTAGCAGAATTCAAAAAATTTCTACGCTTTCACCAAGATCCAACTAAAGAGACATCTAGCAACGAGCAAATAAGAGTGCATCTACATACCGTTATGGAGATTGCGAGCGGAAGCTTTCGAAGAAGCATGGATGAAGTAGTCGTACTCTTCGCGTTCTTCATCACCGATGAACTAGCGCCGAACGGACAGCGCCTCCGCGTTCAACACACGTCCGGTACAGCAAGGTCACCTCCTTCTTGATCCAGGAAGGGGGGAGGAGAGGTCGTCAGAGATCCAGCAGCACAACGGCGTGGTGGTGGATGCAGTGGAGATTCCTGCAGGGCTTCGCCGGGCGCCCTGCGTTAAGGAGACGGAGGTGTGACGGGAGGGGGGAGAGGTGCTAGGGCAAGGGTGCGGCTGCCCTCTCCCCCCGACATATATATAGGGGCCAGGGGGTGCGCCGGCCCTGCAGATGGCATCTGCAGGGTGGGGCGGCGGCCAGGGGGGGAATCCTTGCCCCCCAACGCAAGTGGCGCCCCCTCCCCCCTAGGGTTTCAACCCTAGGCGCATGGGGAGGAGGGCCCATGTGGTGCGCCAGCCCATTAGGGCTGGACACTTCCCCTTTGCGGCCTAGGGGCCCCACCAGGATGGGTGGCCCCACCCGGTGGACCCCCGGGACCCCTCCGGTGGTCCCGGGACACTCCCGGTGACCCCCGGAGATCACCCGATGGCCGAAACTGGACTTCCTATATATCATTCTTTACCTTCAGACCATTCCGGAACTCCTCGTGACGTCCGGGATCTCATCCGGGACTCCGAACAACTTTTGGGTTTCCACGTGCATGTATCTCTACGACCCTAGCGTTACCGAACCTTAAGTGTGTAGACCCTACGGGTTCGGGAGACACGTAGACATGACCGAGACCACTCTTCGGTCAATAACCAACAGCGGGATCTGGATACCCATGTTGGTTCCCATGTGTTCCTCGATGATCTTCATCAGATGAACCACCGTGTCAAGGATTCACTCAACCCCGTATGTTATTCCCTTTGTCCATCGGTACGGTACTTGCCCGAGATTCGATCGTCGGTATTCCCGATACCTTGTTCAATCTCGTCATGGCATGTCTCTTTACTCGATCCGTAATCCATCATCACGTGACTAACTACTTAGTCACATTGAGCTCATTATGATGATGTCTTACCGAGTGGGCCCAGAGGTACCTCTCCGTCATACGAAGTGACAACATCCCAGTCTCGGTTCGTACCAACTCAACAGACACTTTCGGAGATACCCGATGCGTACCTTTATAGCCACCCAGTTACGTTGTGACGTTTGGCACACCCAAAGTATTCCTACGGCATCCGGGAGTTGTACAACCTCATGGTCTAAGGAATAAATACTTGACACCGAAAAGCTTATGCATTACGAACTATACGATCTCGTGCTATGCTCAGGATTGGGTCTTGTCCATCACATCATTCTCCTAATGATGTGATCCCGTTATCATCGACATCCTATGTCCATGGTCAGGAAACCGTGACCATCTGTTGATCAACGAGCTGGTAACTAGAGGCTCACCAGGGACTCATTGTGGTCTATATATTCACACATGTATAGCTGTTTTTGTACAATACAATTCAAGCATGAATAACAGATAATTATCATGAACAAAGAAATATAATATTAATGCTTTTATTATTGCCTCTAGGGCATATTTCCAACAAGGTATGATACACTCTTTGTGGTTTGTATTGAGTTCTTACTCAGGAGCGCTGGGTGCTACAGTACACACCAGCAGCTAACGAGACCGAGCGTGAGTGTTCTCCTCCTCCCTCTACGTTGCGCATGGGCCTCCTTTTATATGCTCAAGGGGTCACCGACAGGTGGCAACGTAGACAAGGGTAAAAATGGAAAGGTGTTAAGGTTGGTACAGATGGCAAAAGAAAATAAGTTCTTGCCCCTTGGAGTACATCCTTTGATGGCAAAAGAAAAAGTTCTTGCCCCTTGGAGTACATCCTTTGATGGCAAAAGAAAAAGTTCTTGCCCCTTGGAGTACATCCTTTGATGGCAAAAGAAAATAAGTTCTTGCCCCTTGGAGTACATCCTGTGATTGGCAAAATAAAAATGTTCTTGCTCCTTGGATTAAATCCATTGATTGGCAAAAGAAATCATTGCTCCTTGGATTGCACCCATTGGTTGGCAAAATGAATCATAGCCCTTTGGGTCGCATCCATTGATTGGCAAATATGGAGCCTGGCAGCTTGCAAAAAGCCTCGACTACATGGTCTTATTTGCAACAGTGTTTTGTGTTTTGTGATTTTTTCAAAGTTTTCTGTGGTTTTTGATCCGGAACTAGGCAACTTCAAAGTTGACCACGTATTTACAAAAGTCTGGGTCATAGAACACCAGCATGATTTAAACCGGTGGTTATTATAACCCGGAACAATCATTGGGCAAACACCAAGAGGGCCAAGAGCCTCATCAGAATCTACAATGTCCACCGGATTAAGGATGTCAAGCATACTTAATTAAAGGTATGAAAGTATTTTTGGGTATAAAGCAGATACTCGTTCAATATATATACCTATGAGAGCAATATAATCGGTCCGGTGGTAAACCGCCAGGACATTTTCTTAGCGTTGTCTATGCAGATATAGGTAATATAAAGGATCAACCATAGCAGACAAGGGATTAAAATTTGCAGATGCCAAGTCAAAGTAGTGACATCCGGATTAAGACAAAAATGTTTCGAATTATCCTATTACAAGGCACTTGCAGGCCTGAACGGATTAAAGTTTTCCGGCAACAGGTTACAGCAGCTAAGAGTTAAACTGAGCGGCTTATGCTTCTTCTTCCTGCTGCGAAGGCTGAGGATCGGCTTGTTCCGGAACTTCTTCGTCTTCTTGAAGCGGCTGAAAATCAGGAACGCGCCAGTCGATCTTGGATAGTGCATGGAAATACATCTCCTCAGTAATGAGATCGGACAGATCAACATCTGGGGCGAAAGTATGGGCGCGCACTGGTGGGATTAGATTCTCGGTATCATAAACCGGCCGGTCCCCCCGTTCATTCTCTAAGTCATATGCCGGATGATACCTGGTCAGGTCCGCTTCATCAGCAAGCTTGCTGGCAAGAGGGCGCATTTCCTTGGTTAAAGCACGAAGGTCCTTGCCAGAGAAGGCAGATCCATCTTCCTTGTTACTGGGGTATCCGTTCATAGCTTCCTCCGGATCAAAATCCGGAACCCATGCCTTGGCCCTAGTCAGTGCTGCAAGAGAGCCGGCCCGTGCAGCAGATTTCTTCACTTCTTCCAAGCGTACAGGCAATATAGATAGCTTCTCCAAAGTACCTTGGATAGTAGTGGGGGCCGCTTTATGATGGGACATTGCACTTATAATCCTTTGAGCGTCGGAATACAGCTGCTCAACCAAAGTATAAGAGGCTTTGAGTTTCTTCCGAATATCATCCCCAAGATGGGTTATGCGTCGCCCTGCATATGGTTATCACAGTTAAACCGGAGCACAATAAAGATTGCGGAGATGAAAACATATGCAAATCAAGTGCTCACCAAAGATGGCAGAGGTCATAAGCTCTATTTGCTGCCTTAAACCGGTCAGCTCTTGCGTCACCGGATTAAGGGCCTCTTCAGCATCCTTTGCCCTTTTTTCAAGAGCGTTCCTCTGCACCTCCCAGGCGGACCGCTCCGCTTCAAAGTCCTTCTTCATTTTTTCTTCACTGGTTAAGTTCAGAGCAAGCTCTTCCTTGGCCTTGGCAGCAGCAGTTTCAGTAGCAGCCAATCTATTCCGGAGCTCAGTTACCTCTGCAGCCCTCCGGGTCAAGTCAGCCTACAAGGAAATCAAGTGGAGTAGACGATAATTAAGACAATACTCAAGCACATAAACAAGTTATCCACTTGACACTTGGGGGGCTAATGGGCAGTTGAAGTATCAAAAGAGAAATTCAGACAAGTCCCAGGCACATAAAACAAGTTATGCCCCTGGCACTTGGGGGCTAATGTAAGTTCATTTTTCATGCATTTGGAAGTACCGGTTCACCTACAACGAAGCTAAACTGGAACTTGGGGGCTACTATGGCATCAAGACAGAAGTACAAAGGATACAGAACAAAAGACAAGTGAAGGAAGTTACCTCGTACTTATCCTTCATCATATTAACCAAGCCCAATTCATAATCGCGGCTGGTATGAAGCCGGTTCAAATACCCAGAATAAAGTTCCTGGGCACTCAATTCGGCATAGTTGGACAAGTTCGTGCTCCACTTGCCCTTCTCTTGTTGAAGCTTCTCCTCTTTAGCAGTATGCTTGGCCAAGATGATAGGTTCAGCAGGAGCGGTAAAACCTGTCCTGGTTATCTGAACATCCGGAGAAGAGGCAGTGGTTGGCTGAGAAGGAGCAGTAGTAGGGGCCGGGCTAACAGGAGCCGGGTTAGTCCGAGGAGGGCTAACCCGGACAGGACTCGCCGGTTCAATGACATTTTCCACATTCGTATCTTCTGGGGCAACAATGTTATCATGGTCCATGGGAGCAGGATCATCAAATTGAGTTGCAGGATCGCTCTCTGGAGGGATGACTTCATCCGGATCAGCGGCAGCAGTCTCGGCAGCCGCTTTGGTGGCCTTCGCCCTCTTGCTAGGCTTGGGCTTGCTGAAGGAAATTGAAGGAACAATGAGAATCATCAAGGAACAAATACAAATATAAACCGGATGTTGAAAGGAACTTACCCAGGCACGGTCTTCAGTACAGGAACCTGTGTGGCAGTCGATTCACCGGAAGATGATAAAGGTGTCTCCTGATAGTTAGGATCAAACGGTTTAAGCGGTTTGCATATAAGTCCGGCCTTTGGATGGAGAAGAGTTGGAAAAAGTAAAACCTCAGAGTGGCACCTGCGAGCCGGAGTAAGAGATATTCTGGAAGATTCTACTACATGGCCACTATGGCGTGTAGTCCGGCGTGCTTCATGCTGCTGTTTCTTCAAAATAAATTTGGGGTCCAGTTGAGCGTAAGGATGAGAAAAAGGGTTCTTTCGTTATGCCCGACGAATTTTGGGCACCGGCGGTTCAGAGTCTGAAGAAAGAGAGATTACCTCAACTTCTGCCGCTTTACTTCCTTCAGCCAAATCCTGTGGAAAGACACTATTAACATAGATTTGGGTAAAGAGAGATTAAAACGTATCAGGATCAATTCATACCTCAGAATCTGGATCATCTTCCTCGGGATGTGAACCGGAGGAAGCAGCTGCCTTCTTCTTCTTGACAACACATGTCTTCCGGCGTGGCTGTTTGCCTGACTTATCTTGAGGTTTTCTTTTCCAGAAGGGGTCGTTGGCCTGTGTAGAAGATGAAAAATAAATAGAAGACAATTGATAAGGACGGATTAGAACGAACGGAAGAGGTCAGAAAAAACTTACCGCTGGCGGTTTGTTGTTCTCATAGTATGGAGCCAATCCGGTTTGGCTGCACTCTTCCAGAGAAATGTTGAGCATTTTCTTTGCGGATTCAGTGACTTCCTTCTCAGGAAGCACTATGTCAATGTGGCGTTGAGGGTCATCCGTTTTTCCGGTATACTCATACATCAGACCGGAGCGCCGGCTCAGAGGAAGGATGCTCCAGGCAAGCCAACAATGAACGAAATCGACTCCAGTCAAACCGTTGGCCATAAAGGCCCTAAGCTTGGCAAGCTGAGGGGCAAACCGGGCCCGCTCTGAAGAACTAAGGCGCTGCGGCAGGGGATGATCCTCAGGTAGACGATGTTCACGATAACCTGGCAGTGGGTGTTCCCCTTCACGCGAGCTATCTTTGCAATAGAACCATGATTGATTCCAGTCCTTGGGGTGTGTATGGAGAGCAGCGTGAGGGAAAATCACGTCTCTTCTCTTCTGAATGCTAACACCGCCCAACTCTTGACGAGGTCCGGCAGTAAACTCTGTCCGCCGGTTTAAGTGGAAAAAGTCTCGGAACAAATCCACTGATGGTTCTTCTTGAAGGTATACTTCTGAGAAGACTTGAAAATTGCAGACGTTTGATATAGAATTCAGACCTATATCTTGAGGATGGAGCTGAAAAGCGGCTAGAACATCCCGGAAGAATTTTGAACCGGGAGGGCTAAAGCCCCGGGCCATATGATCAAAGAAAACAATGACTTCTCCTTCTTTAGGGGTAGGAGGACACTCATTTCTTGGGGCCCGCCATTTCAGAACTGCTTGGGGGCCCAGAAGACCAATTGAAGCGGCGTTGGTTAAGTATTCTTCCGTAATGCGGGAAGTAACCCAGTTGCAACAGATGAACTGCTTGGCAGCCATCTGGGCAAAAGGAAACGCTGAAAAGTACAGTGCAAAATCCGGATTACTAAGTACCGAAGCATAAACCGGAGTGTATCATCAAATTATATCGACGGTTTAGACAAGGGACTAATGGCATTGGCAACCCGGAAGCAGATGTGATACGAACTGCTACCGGTTTATGACAACAAAAAAAGAGGAGGCTAAACCGTCGGGCTCATGGCTAATTCTTTGCAAGAGGAGTATATGATTGGTTAAACCGGTGAGTACCTTACAGATCTACAAAGATGAAGAAACAGGTTTCTACCGAAGGCTAAAGTAAAAATGGATCTGAGCCATGAGGAAAAGATGGAATATATGCTCTGCTTATACAGGAAGAACCACGAAGGATTTCTATAGACCAAATGAATCTAAGGTTTAGTCTAAGGTTTGAATCTGAGGTTCGAATTTAAGGTTTAAACTACGAAGCAAGCGCTTTCGAAACAAATCCAAGGTTTGAATCTACGGCAAACATAACCCACAGGGATGAACAGCGAAGCTTCTAGGCGCCATGGCGGAGGCTATGGAGGAACCCTAGATTAAGATCTGCAGTAAGAAGAAAGGAGTACCTGAGGAAGAAGGAGAAGGCGGCGGAGTACTCTGGACACGTTTCAAGGTGATGCAGCGGCCTGGCCTGACAACGGCGACGGGCTCGAAGATGGCGGCGGAGCTTCGGGCGACGGAGGAAGAAGAAGTACGGAAGGAAGGAAAAAGACAAGTCGTAGCGGTATTTATAAGCTGGTGAGGTGACACGGCCTCGAGGAGGTCAAAGATTGGATAAAGATTCCGTTGTCGCCTCGATCTTCGGGATAGCCTTTAACAGAGGTAACAAACAACTATGAGCAATAAATGCGGAGGTGATGTCATGACAGATTGAGATGATTTATGGAGATGACGTCATAGCCGGTTTACAAAGCAGAGAAGCTACGAGGAGGAAATTTATGCAAAGACTTAGAAGACTGACATGAACAAGTTCAAATCAATCTGGGGCCTAATGTCAGGGATATTACTAGCAGGTATAAACCGGCTAGGAAGATCCGGATAATATTAATGTAGCTGTGTTATCATAAGCCCAGTAGAGGTTACGGCCCATGAAGGCTTAGGGCCCATATGTAAAGTTTACGGTTTATGAACCGTCCTATCATGTAACTTGAGGTATGAGGTAGAAAGGGTAGAAACCGAGGCGGACACGATTATGAACCGGCCTCGGGACTCTGTAAACCGGACCGGGCGTTGCCTCCTATATAAAGGGACGACCCGGCGACGGTTCAAGGAGAGGCAACAACCCGTCGAGACACAGGCAAGCAATCTGCTCCCTGTTCATCGACGCCCAAGCAATACCAAACCCAACTAGACATAGGCTTTTACCTTCATCGAAGGGGCCAAACTAGTATAAACCCTTTGTGTTTTTTGTGTGCTTTAACCTCTTCAAGCTAACCCGCGCGATGGCTCCACACCTAAGTCCTCTAAACCGGACATCTGCCGTGCTAATTCCACGACACATGGTCTAATGAACGTGAGGCTCCCACGCTCGAGCGCATCTATCGAGTTCTCTGCACCGTTGGCTGGGAGCTCAACCACCCGAGCTGCATGCTATGTTGTCTCTCCTCTGCCGTCTCTGACCATGCGGCGCTCATCATCGACGCCTTGCCACGCTCCCTCGGCCACAGGCGCTTCCATTTGGAACGCTTCTGGCCCAAACTGGAGGGCTACCACGAAGTGATCGCCGAGGCGTGGGCAGTCTCCCCCGACGAGCCCGATCCATTCCGCCGCATCTATGCGCGCCTACGCGCCATCGCCAAGCACCTGCAGCGTTGGAGTGCCAAAACGATCGGCGACGTCTCGCTACAGCTCTCTGTTGCCCGTGAGCTGATTGCCCGCTTCGACGCGGCGCAAGACCACCGACCACTCTCCGCTGCCGAGGCATGGCTACGACGGCAGCTCAAGGCCTCCTACATTGGTCTCGCCTCCCTCGAGCGGTCCCTGGCAAGACAACGCGCGCGGTTCAACTTCCTCAAAGGTGGTGACACAAACCCAGCTTTCATCTGCATCCACGCCGCGCACCGCTCCCGGAAAACCACGATCCATCAACTTCAGGTGGACGACACCATCGTCTCCGGCCACGCTGCCATTGCCGAGGCCGCGTACAACCACTATTCCGGCATCCTTGGTTCTGGCCGCGAAAGAACTTCCTCCATCGACTTGGACGGCCTCGACCCGCGTTCCTTCGACCTTCAAAACCTTGAGATCCCGTTTTCCGAGTAGGAAATCTGGAACGCCATCAAGTGCATGCCAAAAGGAAGAGCCCCCGGGCCCGACGGGTTCACGTCCGAGTTCTTATGTGCATCCTGGCCTACGATCAAAGACGATTTCGTTGAGGCATTCAACAAGCTATACTCCCCCAACGGCCTCGGATTTCAACGCCTGAATGAGGCCCTGCTCACTCTTATACCAAAAAAGCCCGACGCCGCCATGCTCTCGGACTACCGCCCGATCAGCTTGATCCACCTATTCGCCAAGCTTTTCGCCAAGGTCCTCTCTCTCCGCCTTGCGCTGAAGCTCTGTGACATGATCTCCACCAACCAAAGCGCGTTCATCGCGGGCCGATGCATCCACAACAACTTTCTGTTGGTCCAGCAGACCGCCCGGCAGCTCCACAACCTCAAGCAACCACGCGTCATGCTCAAGCTCGATATTTCCCGCGCGTTCGACTCCGTTTCGTGGGCTTTCCTCCTCGACACACTCCACCATCTCGTCTTTGGCCGATGGTGGTGCGAATGGGTGTGCATCCTGCTCGGCACGGCTAGCACACGCGTCCTCGTCAACGGAATCCCAGGCCCCCCCATCCTTCATCGATGCGGCTTCCGCCAAGGCGACCCCCTGTCCCCCATGCTCTTCGTCATGGCCATCGACACCCTCAACAACCTGCTGTGTCGTGCCATGGCCGACGGCGTGATTCAACGGCTCACCTCGCGACACATGACTTCGAGCATCTCTCTCTATGCCAATGACGTCGTCATCTTCTGCCGGTCGGACCTCCAGGACCTGTCCGCCGTCCGCCGTTTGCTCGATATCTTTGGGGCGGCCTCGGAGATGTATACCAACTTCACCAAGTGTGCAGCCTCGCCCATTCGATGCTCGCAGACGACCGCGCCGCGATCACCTCCGGCTTTGCCTGCCCGTTAAAAGAGTTCCCGACGACGTACCTCGGATTGCCTCTGTCCATCCGCAAGACCAGCGCCAACGACCTACAACCACTCCTCGACAAGCTCGAGCGCAGACTATCGCCATGGTGGGCGTCCATGATGTCTCGTGGTGACTGGCTCGCCCTGTGCAGGTACGTGCTCTCTGCGATGCCAATGCACACTCTGCTTGTACTCGCCCTCAACAGCTCCATCCTCAAGCAAGTTAATCGCCTACTCCGCAACTTCCTTTGGTACGATCGCAAGGACGCGAGCAGCGGCCATTGCCTCGTCAGTTGGCATCAGGTCTGCCGGCCAATCTGCCTGGGCGGCCTTGGTATCCCCAACCTCTAGCGTCTAGGCATTTCCCTCCGCACCAAATGGCTCTGGCTTCAGAAGATAGACACCTCGCGACCCTGGCAGCACCTGCACCTCCCGCACTGCCCCGACGTCCAAGCCATCTTCAGGGCTTCGACCTCCTGGACCATCGGCGACGGGCGGACCTGCAAATTCTGGGAGGACCACTGGCTTGATGGTCAGTCCATCGTGGAGATTGTGCCTCTTGTCCATGCCAAGGTTCCTAAACGACGACGCAAGAATCTCTCTGTGCGCGACGGCCTTCTCAACCGTGCTTGGGTCACGGACATCCAGGGCGCCCTGGGCATTGAGATGGTGCTCCAGTACGTCTCTCTCTGGCGGCACCTACGACAGGTCACCCTCTCCGACACTCCGGACACGCTATCCTGGCGTTGGTCTAGCTCCGGCTGCTATAGCGCGCGGACTTGATACCAAGCCATGTTCTCTGGATCCATCGATGACCCCCACTGGCGCATCACTTGGCGATCGTGGGCGCCGTTACGCATCAAATTCTTCATCTGGCTGGCCCTGCTCGGACGGTGCTGGACAGCCGACCGCCTCGCATGCCACGATCTACCCCACGAGCCCGCTTGTCGTCTCTGTGATCAGGAGCCAGAGACGATGCAGCACCTTCTCGCGGGCTGCTCCTTCTCCCGCCAGATATGGCATGAGGTGCTCTCCTGGTGTCGCTCCACCGCCTCCATCCCAGCCCAAGATGACGAGTTCATCACCTGGTTGACCTCGGCACTTGCTGCCACTCCTCGCAACCTTCGACGTGGGCTTGCCTCCATCGCCATCCTCACGGCATGGTGGCTTTGGAAGCACCGCAATGGATGTGTCTTCAATGGCGACCACCCCTCTGTGAACCGCGCCTTCAACGACATTCGTGAGGAAGCGAGACTCGGGGCACACGCGGGCGCCTCAGGATTGGCGCTAATCCTGCCAGAGACGTAGCCTAGGTCCGTACTGTTTGGCGCACACCCCCCTCCCCCGTGCGCCATGGTTGCCGGTTCATGCCATCCGTGCGCACATGCTCGGCGGCCACCACCCCATCTCTCTGTTAATGTGTTGTAACTACTGCTACCTTTCTACCTATCAATGCAATGATATGCAAGCCTTTTGCGTATTCGCGAAAAAATAATAGTAACATCAATCCCTTCTAACTCAGTAGGTGCAATATCATGCATAATTTCGTTATACAAATCAAGAGGGATAATACTTGCACTAGCACCTACGTCACATAAACCATGATAGCAATGATCTCCTATCTTGACAGAGATAACAGGCAAGCCTACAACAGGTTTATGTTTATTCCTAGCATTGGGTTTATCTATTCTAGCACACTCCTCTTGGAGATAAATAACATGCCCATCTAAATCTTCTACCAAGAGATCTTTAACCATAGCAACACTAGGTTCAACTTTAATTTGCTCAGAGGGTGTAAGTTTTCTAGTATTACTCTTACGGACTACAGCTGAAGCTTGAGCATGATCCTTTATCCTAACAGGGAAAGGTGGTTTCTCTATATAAGCGGTAGGAATAACGGGATCAACAATATAAGTGATAGTCTTTTCTTCAACTTTAATAGGTTCAACGACTTTTACTTCAATAGGGGGATGGTATTTAAACCACTTCTCCTTGGGGAGATCAACATGAGTAGCAAAAGATTCATAGAAAGAAGCTACTATCTCAGAGTCAAGTCCATATTTAGTGCTAAACTCACGGAAAACATCGGTATCCATGAAAGCTTTAACACAATCAAACTTAGGGGTCATACCTGACTCCTTACCTTCATCGAGATCCCAATCTTCAAAGTTGCATTTAATTATTTCCAATAAATGTAACACCCCAAAATTTTAACCATGGTTTATTTATTAAAATTTTCTTTTCTGGATCTTCTTTTGATTTCAGTACCATTCTTTTCTTTTGAATTGTGGAGTTTTTCCCTCAAGGGGAACCTTTCAAGAATATTGTTGGACTTGTATACCTTCTCAAGATCAATTCTTTTATCAGTGGAAATATTTCTGTAAATATTTCCCTAAAGCTTTATTGCTTTTAAATTGATTTCTCATAAGTTTTGGAGTCTCTTTTGCACTGCAACCATTTGAAAAATGCATCTAAAAATTCCACCAAAATTTGGAGATGTTGGTAGAAGTATATAATTCATTTCTATGCAAAAACCCATTGGTGTTCTTTGGAAAAATTGAGCAGAACATCCTCTTTTGCCCTCTGGTCCAGTTTGGCATTTTCTACTGCAACCCCATTTTATCTTGCCCCTTTGCCCATGAGATTTCTCCTGCTATTAGTATACCCTACCAAACTCTTAAGTCCAGGAGATTGGACCTATTGGAATATTTTTGGTCCATGCAATAATAGTCTTTATTTCTGTCCAGATTTGGCTTTCTCAAAAACTTGCACTAGGAAGTTTTTGCTTTTGGCAAACTAACCTTGCCGTCCTCTTTATCATCTAAAGAGACTCTGGTCTGGAGTTTTTGGCCACCCGAAGAGATGCCTAGAAGCCCGTGGCATTCTGTCGAGCACCTTGTGTTCATGGACAGTTTTGGCATGGTTTTGTATTTGCATAGTGATCTTACCCTCTGGACAAATCAGCTTGTCCACTAAACTCCTAGTTAACTCTAGCATAGACCTGTTAAACCCCAGCCTCACCCTAGACCTCTAGCACGCTTTGGCATTTCGCCGAGCACCTGCCGTGCATGCCCGGAGCGCGAGCAGAGCGCGCGTTTTGCACGTGCTCGCGTCCGAGCCGACACGCCCCTGGATAAGCCTCCCCGAGCTCGTTCTAATCCTCTCCCCTGTCCCCTAGTGCGGCCCCTACTCGCCCTGCTCCTCTCAGAGCGGCAGCGATGGCGCTTTGGCAGCACACCGGCGCCCGTGACCGGCTCTGCCATGGACGGCGCCGCCCGAGCCACTCTCGCTCGCCAGCTCGCCCCGGGAACAGTTCAGCCTCATCCAAACGCCCGCCCGCTAGCACCCGTCACCGCCACGCGCCCCTTAGTAACAGAACAGAGGACCGCCGGCGTTCTTATCCGCGGCCACCGCGGAACCGCCTTCATCCGCCTATTTAAGGCTGCCCCGAGCCCCTCCGCAGCCTCAGGCAACTCCAGTCATCCCCACCGAGCCCGGCCACTGCAGCAAGTCGCCTCGAGGAGGCTTGTTTCCCAACTCCGGCGAGGTACAGCCGCCACCACCGTCCGGATCGATACGCCGCAGACCGAGCTCTTCCCTCCCAGCCAGCCTCACCGTTCGACTCAAGATGACCTTGCGGAGCTGCCCAACTACTCAAAGAAGCTCTAGGACAACCGTAGGACGGAACCCCTTTTCCAGCCGAGACCGCCGTCCGCCGCGAAGCTCGTCGCCGACGCGTTCCTCCACCTCCGTCTCCTCCTCGACCACCGGAAGGATCGCCCCAGTCCGGCGGATCCATCCCCGCTCTAGAACGCCCTCGAGGCGCCATCGTTCGCCGGCGTTGATCGCCGGAGCAGCGCCCCTGTTCGGCCAGAGGAGGAAGGAGGCGAGGGCGACTGGTCAAACCTGACCAGTGGGCCCGATGGACCCACTGTCAGTGACCCCGAGCCGGCCCGCGCTGGTTTAAGTGGAGGCGTAAACCTCAGAAGTACGTCTCCCCTGCCCCGAAAGCGTATTTTCGTCGAACCGTTTTCTTTCTCTGATTTTTATTAAAAACAGAATTTTTGACCAGACTTTGACTGGCTATAACTTTTAAAATAAAAGTCCTTTTGACTTGATTCTTTTTCTGTTGTTTCTAAAATTTTGCCTAGTTTATTTTCATATTTATTTGAAAAATTTCTGAGCAACTTTTTTGTACTGTTTTTGAATTATGTATTGATTTGAATTTTCTTAAAATAGGATTTTGGAGAGGGAAGCAACTTTCAAAAATGCACCCACCCACACACTCTCAGAAGGCAAGCATCTTGAACACAGATATGATATTTTGTTGAATGCTTGCTAGGAATAGTAAGCTATGTTTATGTCACATGAAATAATGAGTTTTGCATATGATGACAAGTCATGCATGAATGCATTTGATGAGAAGTTGATTGCTGTGTTCATGTGATATACATGTGAAGTAGATACTGCCTCATGCCACGTATGCCTGAGCTGGTCCGGACAAACTTCGGGGAGAAGCTTTGTCATGGGTAAAGTATGACCGTGAAAATGGTACCTCATGGTGACGAGAGAGATCAGTGAAGGCATGACGAGGCATGGTGGGCGGTGAACCTGTTGGTGTGGAATATATTTGTTATGCTAACCACGTAGGTGACGCTTTAACCTCCTGAGTCGACCATAGATCGAGTCTTGTTCCGGTAACCCCCATACTTGTTTCGTGCTACCTCTTGTCCCTGCCGCAGGTAGGGTACAGTCCAGTAAGTTGACAACCCCTTTCTTGGCACACACCGTACAGAGAGGCCATGGTGGAAGATACCGGCTGCATCCGGTAGGCATGCCACCTGGTCCGGGGGCATGGGTGTTTTCGGTTGGAGCCGAAGGGGTAGCTTCCCTAGTTTGCGCGCATTATAAATTCTGTGATCCCATGCTACTCGAGGTTGTAGCCTCCCCACTTAGAGTTTTGCTTAACAGGTGTCGTGGGTGATTCCAGTCACCGGTAAGTTAAGCTGGTGTGTGCAGGTCAGGTGTGTTTTCAACTAAAAGACCGTAAATGGAATTAGTCACGATGGACTAAAGGAATCCGTTACTCGTGGGTAAAGAGTACACCCTCTGCAGAGGTTATATCTATTCGAATAGCCGTGTCCGCGGTTAAGGATTACAGTCTGGGATGGGTCAAGTGTCGGTCTTAGTGTCGGTCTTCGGAGGAAAAACTGCTAAACCAGAACATTGATCATAACATGTGACATATGATGATTATTATTACTATGGACTAACCATTTGTATTGTTTGAATTATTGAGTATCCCTGGGATGGTTCTACCTCCTGGATATCCCCTGTGATTATTCTCATATAAGCCCTTTATGTGGTGTCACTCAGACGCCCGACTGTGGCATGCTTATTATTTATTTTTCCTTATAAGCCCTTTATGTGGTGTCGCTCAGACGCCCGACTGTGGCATGCTTATTATTTATTTTTCCTTATAAGCCCTTTATGTGGTGTCGCTCAGACGCCCGACTGTGGCATGTTTGTTATTTTTTTTTTCTTTACAAGCCCTTTATGAGACGTCGCTCAGACGTCCGACTGAGGCATGCTTTATTTTATTATCCTTTCGAGGCGTCGCTTCAGACACCCGATCGGTG
>LR738713.1:593399021-593416559 GCA_902687465.1 Secale cereale
CCAACGGAGACCATGAGTCGGACCCTGCCCTGGTGCATCTGGTGCGCTACCTGAAAGCGCAAGAGGCACTATTTGATCAGGTCACTCTTGACCTGATTGAGACCCGCATGACGCTCGCTCGCCTGACCCCGGCAAGGAGCGAAGTCGCACCCGCCACCGACACCCCGATAGTGCTGCCTGGAAGGCCGGTTGAGCCCCCAAGCTCTGACCATGTCATCCACCCGGGCAATGCCATCGCCTCACCCGGAGATCTCCGTCGTCTCTTGGAGGCCTACTCCAATGGGACGGTGACCTCGACACCCCGCGAAGGCCACCACCGCTACTCCAGCCCTGTAGCTCCCCATCCTACCCCGGCCAGCTCCGACGCGGAAGCACCCGGAGAGGACTCGGCATCCGCAAGACACGCCCGGCTAGATATCAACCAGGTGGACTGAGTCCACCAGAATTGTTGTCAAGCCCTAGTGGCCGGTTTTTCCTTTAGTTCCGTAGTAGCCGTTGTATGGCGTGGTGAGCTTGTAACCACCTGTGTGTCAACATCTCATGGTATGTGTGATCTGGCATGAATTGTTTGACGAGTGGTTGCAGAGTAAAATTCTAGACGTGACCCCAAATCGACATGCACAGTAACATGCCACTTTTCTTTTGGGGATTGAGGCCTGAGACTTTGACTCAGACAGCCCCGCGCCGGAGTCGGTGTCTCAGTCGTATAGCACCACTTCATGTTTCATGACCCAGGCTCTCTATAAGAGGTCACCCTCATTTTTTTTCCACACCAGCAACCATCAGCATCGAGCACTACCTTCCTCATTCACCCATCCATGTCTCACCCCGGAGCTTACCTGAGGACCCCCGACGCAAACCCTGGTAGTTTTGTTAAGATATTATGGGATTTTACCCGCAATACTCTTGGCTCCACCCATCCACCCCTGTATGAGCTGTTCAAATCGAGAATCACTCCTGATCTCTCGAAATACTGGGCAGCTGTACATATTCCACCAGCAGATTTAAACCAAGGCCCTCCCTATGTTATCTTCATCGGGAGATCCATGCCAACACCAGGCATGGCCATTGAGTCTGCTGCGTATGAAGCAGTCACCCGTCTTCGATTTGCGGTACCTTGTGCCAGCACAAGAGAATACTGCTATTTCCCAAGCCGCGCTGCTTTTGGAGCAGAAGCTACGTTCCGCTGTGGACGTGCGGAGAGCGATCCAGCCCTGGTCTATCTCATTCAATATGTGATGGCCCAGGAGCGTTTCACCCAGCAAATACTGGAGTATCTCCGCTACCTTGCTGTTCTGAATCCCCGGATCGCCATTGGCGGACCCCCTCTGCCAACTCAGGAGGGACACGTCCTTCGATTGCTTCCTCAACTTCCTCCGCTCCCTCCGGAAGAAGAAGAATGTATTCCAACACCGGGAAGCCTTCCGCTTCCCCCGATAGAAGAGGAATGTGCCCCAGTGCCGGAGACATTTCCTCAGGACCCTGTCCATTTTCCGTTTTTATCGTAGACGTAACTGCTATGTTTGTTACCCTAGCACTTATTTATGTATTACAGCTTATGCGTTGTATCCTAAGTTTGTGCGATGTATTAAATGTTTGTTTTCAATTAATGTGAGTGGTTTTTACTGCTGTTCATTTTGATTGACTGCCTCCGCTCTCAGTAAATCTTGAAGTTAGATTTTTCTTTGAGCCGTTGCAACACATAAATTCTTCGTGACATGCATTTTAATTCACGCGGCACCACGACAGCAGGCTCACATCCACAACCACTCAACTGCCTGCACAAATTGCATAACCACGTACATATTTTGCACCTATCCGATCACCTCTCTAACACACCACAGTCTCTAAAGGAGGAATTTGTGGGTGATTATTAGAATGCAAGTTACCTTCAGCACACTGACAGCAGTCAGAACTAACAACCACACTTAATCCTCATGATCACCTCCGCCGCGAAGAGCTAACACTCGAGCAGCAGCATCACAACGATCATTGAGGATCATCGCGCACAAGAGCACGGAGAACCCCAGCAATGCTGCCAACCCTCCGCACATCAGGATCACGTACCAATCCGGCATCACCTCCGCCATTAGAGCCTCGTCGCGAGCTCCTGCAAACAGAAATGGAGGAGAAGGAAGGAGAGGAAGAGGCGAGGCCAGGTGTGAGGAAGAAGAGAGGAGCACCGCGGTCATTTTATAGCTCGAGATCGGTGTACGGTGGGCGAAGTCCACCAGCGCCGCTCGTCGCTCGATCGCCGGTATTCGGAGGCGAATCCGCGAGCAGTGCCGACAGCGCACTGGCCCGCGAGGTGAGTGCACGCTGCACCGGCAGCTAGCACGCCGCGCACTACCACAGTACGACCTAGATGCCCTACGCGCTAGGCGTCGCCGGTGGAGAAAGCGCAGTCGCGCGCGAGAGAGAAAGGTAGAAGAGAGACGGAAGAAGAAGAAGAGACTGACAGTGGACCCCGGGTCCACCTGTCAGCCAGAGAGAGCTCTATGCACTCGGGTACGACCAGCGTAATTTGTGAATTTAGACTGTTGTTCTAAATTTACCGTAGCCGATAGTAGTAATTTCTCGGTTTTCCCAACCATAGTTTTTCTTCACATAGCACCAGTACCCCACTGTAGTTGTGCCAATTATTTGCCCTCTCGCAGTAATCTCAGTGTGTTACGTGTTTAATATGTTCGTTTCTTTTGAATCAATACTTTATGGTAATAGGATGGATATTTAGGATCGTCCTTAGCAAATCTCGAGGACGAGATTTTTCTTAAGGGGGGTAGTGTTGTAACACCCCAAAATTTTAACCATGGTTTATTTATTAAAATTTTCTTTTCTGGATCTTCTTTTGATTTCAGTACCATTCTTTTCTTTTGAATTGTGGAGTTTTTCCCTCAAGGGGAACCTTTCAAGAATATTGTTGGACTTGTATACCTTCTCAAGATCAATTCTTTTATCAGTGGAAATATTTCTGTAAATATTTCCCTAAAGCTTTATTGCTTTTAAATTGATTTCTCATAAGTTTTGGAGTCTCTTTTGCACTACAACCATTTGAAAAATGCATCTAAAAATTCCACCAAAATTTGGAGATGTTGGTAGAAGTATATAATTCATTTCTATGCAAAAACCCATTGGTGTTCTTTGGAAAAATTGAGCAGAACATCCTCTTTTGCCCTCTGGTCCAGTTTGGCATTTTCTACTGCAACCCCATTTTATCTTGCCCCTTTGCCCATGAGATTTCTCCTGCTATTAGTATACCCTACCAAACTCTTAAGTCCAGGAGATTGGACCTATTGGAATATTTTTGGTCCATGCAATAATAGTCTTTATTTCTGTCCAGATTTGGCTTTCTCAAAAACTTGCACTAGGAAGTTTTTGCTTTTGGCAAACTAACCTTGCCGTCCTCTTTATCATCTAAAGAGACTCTGGTCTGGAGTTTTTGGCCACCCGAAGAGATGCCTAGAAGCCCGTGGCATTCTGTCGAGCACCTTGTGTTCATGGACAGTTTTGGCATGGTTTTGTATTTGCATAGTGATCTTACCCTCTGGACAAATCAGCTTGTCCACTAAACTCCTAGTTAACTCTAGCATAGACCTGTTAAACCCCAGCCTCACCCTAGACCTCTAGCACGCTTTGGCATTTCGCCGAGCACCTGCCGTGCATGCCCGGAGCGCGAGCAGAGCGCGCGTTTTGCACGTGCTCGCGTCCGAGCCGACACGCCCCTGGATAAGCCTCCCCGAGCTCGTTCTAATCCTCTCCCCTGTCCCCTAGTGCGGCCCCTACTCGCCCTGCTCCTCTCAGAGCGGCAGCGATGGCGCTTTGGCAGCACACCGGCGCCCGTGACCGGCTCTGCCATGGACGGCGCCGCCCGAGCCACTCTCGCTCGCCAGCTCGCCCCGGGAACAGTTCAGCCTCAACCAAACGCCCGCCCGCTAGCACCTGTCACCGCCACGCGCCCCTTAGTAACAGAACAGAGGACCGCCGGCGTTCTTATCCGCGGCCGCCGCGGAACCGCCTTCATCCGCCTATTTAAGGCTGCCCCGAGCCCCTCCGCAGCCTCAGGCAACTCCAGTCATCCCCACCGAGCCCGGCCACTGCAGCAAATCGCCTCGAGGAGGCTTGTTCCCCAACTCCGGCGAGGTACAGCCGCCACCACCGTCCGGATCGATACGCCGCAGACCGAGCTCTTCCCTCCCAGCCAGCCTCACCGTTCGACTCCAGATGACCTTGCGGAGCTGCCCAACTACTCAAAGAAGCTCTAGGACAACCGTAGGACGGAACCCCTTTTCCAGCCGAGACCGCCGTCCGCCACGAAGCTCGTCGCCGACGCGTTCCTCCACCTCCGTCTCCTCCTCGACCACCGGAAGGATCGCCCCAGTCCGGCGGATCCATCCCCACTCTAGAACGCCCTCGAGGCGCCATCGTTCGCCGGCGTTGATCGCCGGAGCAGCGCCCCTGTTCGGCCAGAGGAGGAAGGAGGCGAGGGCGACTGGTCAAACCTGACCAGTGGGCCCAATGGACCCACTGTCAGTGACCCCGAGCCGGCCCGCGCTGGTTTAAGTGGAGGCGTAAACCTCAGAAGTACGTCTCCCCTGCCCCGAAAGCGTATTCTCGTCGAACCGTTTTCTTTCTCTGATTTTTATTAAAAACAAAATTTTTGACCAGACTTTGACTGGCTATAACTTTTAAAATAAAAGTCCTTTTGACTTGATTCTTTTTCTGTTGTTTCTAAAATTTTGCCTAGTTTATTTTCATATTTATTTGAAAAATTTCTGAGCAACTTTTTTGTACTGTTTTTGAATTATGTATTGATTTGAATTTTCTTAAAATAGGATTTTGGAGAGGGAAGCAACTTTCAAAAATGCACCCACCCACACACTCTCAGAAGGCAAGCATCTTGAACACAGATATGATATTTTGTTGAATGCTTGCTAGGAATAGTAAGCTATGTTTATGTCACATGAAATAATGAGTTTTGCATATGATGACAAGTCATGCATGAATGCATTTGATGAGAAGTTGATTGCTGTGTTCATGTGATATACATGTGAAGTAGATACTGCCTCATGCCACGTATGCCTGAGCTGGTCCGGACAAACTTCGGGGAGAAGCTTTGTCATGGGTAAAGTATGACCGTGAAAATGGTACCTCATGGTGACGAGAGAGATCAGTGAAGGCATGACGAGGCATGGTGGGCGGTGAACCTGTTGGTGTGGAATATATTTGTTATGCTAACCACGTAGGTGACGCTTTAACCTCCTGAGTCGACCATAGATCGAGTCTTGTTCCGGTAACCCCCATACTTGTTTCGTGCTACCACTTGTCCCTGCCGCAGGTAGGGTACAGTCCAGTAAGTTGACAACCCCTTTCTTGGCACACACCGTACAGAGAGGCCATGGTGGAAGATACCGGCTGCATCCGGTAGGCATGCCACCTGGTCCGGGGGCATGGGTGTTTTCGGTTGGAGCCGAAGGGGTAGCTTCCCTAGTTTGCGCGCATTATAAATTCTGTGATCCCATGCTACTCGAGGTTGTAGCCTCCCCACTTAGAGTTTTGCTTAACAGGTGTCGTGGGTGATTCCAGTCACCGGTAAGTTAAGCTGGTGTGTGCAGGTCAGGTGTGTTTTCAACTAAAAGACCATAAATGGAATTAGTCACGATGGACTAAAGGAATCCGTTACTCGTGGGTAAAGAGTACACCCTCTGCAGAGGTTATATCTATTCGAATAGCCGTGTCCGCGGTTAAGGATTATAGTCTGGGATGGGTCAAGTGTCGGTCTTAGTGTCGGTTTTCGGAGGAAAAACTGCTAAACCAGAACATTGATCATAACATGTGACATATGATGATTATTATTACTATGGACTAACCATTTGTATTGTTTGAATTATTGAGTATCCCTGGGATGGTTCTACCTCCTGGATATCCCCTGTGATTATTCTCATATAAGCCCTTTATGTGGTGTCGCTCAGACGCCCGACTGTGGCATGCTTATTATTTATTTTTCCTTATAAGCCCTTTATGTGGTGTCGCTCAGACGCCCGACTGTGGCATGCTTATTATTTATTTTTCCTTATAAGCCCTTTATGTGGTGTCGCTCAGACGCCCGACTGTGGCATGTTTGTTATTTTATTTTATTTTTTCTTTACAAGCCCTTTATGAGACGTCGCTCAGACGTCCGACTGAGGCATGCTTTATTTTATTATCCTTTCGAGGCGTCGCTTCAGACACCCGATCGGTGCATTTTATTTTTATTCTCTGATTGCTTATTCATGTTTTATAAGAATAACCTGCTTGCGTGCGTCATGAATTTTATTTCGTGATTGACGAAGTGATCATGGAATATTTCAGAGCATGAATGTCATTTGTTACATTGTACCTGTGTTCATAATGTTTGCGAGTACATTCAAAGTACTCACTGGCTTGTCCCTGGCTATTGTCTTGGCCAGATTTCTTGCTTGGAGAGGAGCGCTGCGATGACAGCCCCGGAACCTAGGCAACGGTGATAGCAGCCTCGCGAAGATAGGAGTTATCCAGGTCAGCTGTTCCTGTGGGAAATGGAGTCCCATAGACGCTGAAGTATCGCAACCCGCTTCCGCCATCAACCACTAGAAACCTTTTGTTGTACTCATTGACCAGGATGGTCTTGTACTGCATACTTTGTATTTTGCCTGGAACTTCTGTATCAAGTTGGTGTCTCATCAGCTAACAGTAATCCTGGGGCTGGTGAGCACTAGGGCCAGTTACTGGGAAATTAATATCCTGGAAAACCGGTCCTGACAACAAATCCCATTTAAAGTCAATAGTCTTCATCATATAGGAGCCAGAACAAGAAGTATCGAGCATGGAGCGATTATTATGAGAAAGCCGAGCATAAAATTTTTGAATGATCATTTCTCTTGAGAGCTCATGATTTGGGCATGATTATAACATTGACTTAAGCCTCCCCCAAGCTTGAGCGATGCTTTCTCCTTCGCGAGGCCGGAAATTATAAATATAATTACGATCACGATGAACCTGGTGCATAGGGTAGAACTTCTGATGAAATTCCAACTTCAGACGATTATAGTTCCAAGATCCCATATCATCGCATGGCCTAAACCATGTCAATGCATCTCCCTTCAAAGATAAAGGGAAGACCTTCTTCTTGATAACATCCTCGGGCATACCTGCAATCTTAAACAATCCACAAACTTCATCCACATAGATTAGATGTAAATCGGGGTGAAGTGTCCCGTCTCCTGTATAAGGATTTTCAAGCAGTTTCTCTATCATACCCGAAGGAATCTCAAAGCAAACATTTTCAATAGGTGCAGTAGGTTGAGGAGCAACTCTTTGCTCTTCTGCTCGGGGTGAAGATACCCCGAACAAGCCCCTCAAAGGATTTTGAGCCATAGTAACAAGTGACAATAAATTTCAGCACACTATATAATTTTTTCCTTACCAAAGGCGCTTCACTCCCCGACAACGACGACAGAAAAGAGTCTTGATGATCCACAAGTGTAGGGGATCTATTGTAGTCCTTTCGATAAGTAAGAGTGTCGAACCCAATGAGGAGCAGAAGGAAATGATAGGCAGTTTTCAGTAAGGTATTTTCTGCAAGCACTGAAATTATAGGTAACACATAGTGTTGTGATAAGATAATTGGTAGCAAGTGACAAACGGTAAAAGTAAATAGGTGCAGCAAGGTGGCCCAATCCTGTTTATAGCAAAGAACAAGCCTGGACAAACTCTTATGCAAGGTAAAGCGCTCCCGAGGACATATGGGAATTATCGTCAAGCTAGTTTTCATCACGATCATCTGATTCGCGTTCGGTACTTTGATAATTTGGTATGTGGGTGGACCGGTGCTTGGGTGCTGCCCTTACTTGGACAAGCCTCCCACTTATGATTAACCTCTAATGCAAGCATCCGCAACTACAAAAGAAGTATTAAGGTAAACCTAACCATAGCCTGAAACATATGGATCCAAATCAGCCCCTTACAAAGCAACGCATAAACTAGGGTTTAAGCTTCTGTCACTCTAGCAACCCATCATCTACTTATTACTTCCCAATGCCTTCCTCTAGTCCCAAATAATGGTGAAGTATCATGTAGTCGACGTTCACATGACACCACTAGAGGAGAGACAACATACATCTCATCGAAATATTGAACGAAGACCAAATTCACATGACTACTAATAGCAAGACTTCTCCCATGTCCTCAAAAACAAAAGCAGCTACTCACAAGACATAATATTGTTCACGATCAGAGGGGTATTAATATGCATAATGGATCTGAACATACGATCTTCCACCAAATAAACCAACTAGCATGAACTACAAGGAGTAATCAACACTACTAGCAACCCACAGGTACCAATCTGAGGTTTGGATACAAAGATTGGATACAAGAGATGCACTAGGGTTTGAGAGGAGATGGTGCTGGTGAAGATATTGATGAAGATAGCTCTCCGCAAGATGGGAGAGTTGTTGGTGATGACGGTGGTGACGATTTCCCCCTCCCGGAGGGAAGTATCCCCGACAGAACAGCTCTGCTGGAGCCCTAGATTGGTTTCCGCCTCGTTTCCGCCTCGAGACGGCGGCGTCAGGTCCCAAAAGCCTCCTCTCGATTTTTTCCAGGTCAAAACGCTTCATATAGGAGAAGATGGTCACCTGGGGCCCACCGGCTGGCCCTCGAGGCAGGGGGGCGCGCCCTGGGAAGGGGGGCGCGCCCCCCACCCTCGAGGCCAGCTAGTGGCCCCCGTCGTGGGTTTCTTCCGCCAGGTATTTTTTAATATTTTCCGAAAAATGTTCCGTGGAGTTTCGGGGCTTTTGGAGTTGTGCAGAATAGGTTTCGAGAGTTTGCTCCTTTTCCAGCCCAGAATTCTAGCTGCCTGCATTCCCCCTTCTTCATGTAAACCTTGCAAAATAAGAGGGAAAGGCATAAGTACTGTGATAAAACATGTATGAACAACCCATAATGCAATAAATATCAACTTATAAGCATGATGCAAAATGGACGTATCAGTTTCCTAACCATAGACATGAGTTGTCATTTGATAATAGGATCACATCATTATGAGAATGATGTGATGGACAAGACCCATCTGTTAGCTTAGCATTTGATCGTATAGTTTATTGCTACTTCTCGAGCTTGCATTGTATTCCCTCGAAGAGGAAAGGGTGATGCAGCACAGTAGTGTAAGTATTTCCCTCAGTTTTTGAGAACCAAGGTATCAATCCAGTAGGAGACCACGCGCGAGTCCCTCACAACTGCATAAACAAATAAGAACTTCGTAGCCAACACGATAAGGGGTTGTCAATCCCTTTACGGTCACTTACGAAAGTGAGATATGATAGATAGGATAGTTTTGATATTTTTGGTATTTTTGGATATAAGAACAGAAAGTAAAAACAACAAAGTAAAGTAGATTGTAGATTGATATGTTGAGAATAGACCCAGGGGCCATAGGTTTCACTAGTGGCTTCTCTCATGATAGCAGAATTCTACGGTGGGTGAACAAATTACTGTCGAGCAATTGACAGAAAAGCGAATAATTATGAGAATATCTAGGCATGGTCATTATATATAGGCATCACATCCATGACAAGTAGACCGAAACGATTCTGCATCTACTACTATTACTCCACACATCGACCGCTATCCAGCATGCATCTAGAGTATTAAGTTCATAAAAATAGAGTAATGCTTTAAGCAAGATGACATGATGTAGAGGGATAAACTTAAGCAATATGATTTAAACTCCATCTTTTCATCCTCGATGGCAACAATACAATACATGCCTTGCTGCCCCTGCTCTCACTGGGAAAGGACACCACAAGATTGAACCCAAATCAAAGCACTTCTCCCATTGCAAGAACTATAGATCTAGTAGGCCAAACCAAACTGATAATTCGAAGAGACTTGCAAGGATATTATAATCATACATAAAAGAATTAAGAAAAGAACCAAATATTTCTCATAGATAATCTTGATCATAAACCCACAATTCATCGGATCTCGACAAACACACCGCAAAAAGATTACATCGAATAGATCTCCTCGAAGACCGAGGAGAACTTGGTATTGAGATCCAAAAAGAGAGAAGAAGCCATCTAGCTAATAACTATGGACCCGAAGGTCTGTGGTAAACTAGTCACAACTCATGGTGAGGCAATGGTGTTGATGTAGAAGCACTCCATGGAAGATCCCCCTGATGAGGTTACAGACCTAGGATAGGGTCACAGGCCTGACCAAGGTACCCCACCCAGGGTCACTACCCCAGAGGATCAAAGGACAAAACCGATGATGATAAGGACAGTCGACTGAGATGGCCCAAGAGGACATCCCACTCGACTGAACACCACATACCAGAACACTCAACTTCACTCGACCCATCCAAGGCACTCGACCCCCGAAGGTCAAAGGTCCCATAGGACAACAACGGTCTGGTATTCACTCGCTGCAGTGAATGCCTTTATTACTCTTTACTACGGACATTATCAGTAACGTCTGCCTTTATGTACATTGAACCCTTAGTAACTTGGAGCATGGCTGGGGTCCTGGCGCACTATATAAGCCACCCCCTCCTCCAGTACAAGGGTTCGCACCCCCTGTAACACACACCTATACATACTTCAGTCGACCGCCTCCGGGCACCGAGACATAGGGCTATTACTTCTTCCGAGAAGGGCATGAACTCGTAAAACACCTTGTGTACAACTTCACCATAGCTAGGGCCTTGCCTCCTCATACGTACCCCCTACTCGTACTGTCTGACTTAGAACTATGACAGTTGGCGCCCACCATGGGGCAAGGCATCTTAGCGACTTCTGGTGAGGTTGCAAACTTTTCTCCGACCTCCTTCGTCATGGTTTCTGGCGTTGGGCCGCAAGATCCGACTTGGCGCACTCGTCTTCGTCGCCAACGACTCCGCTTGGCTCCAGGAGGCTCCTCTCGACATTGAGGCGTTACCTGTCCGTGGGGCTGCACACTTCCGTGCCAGCGCCTGTGGCGTCCTTCTTCGATAGCCGTCGACTCAGTACTTGCCGATTCCTACATCATCCTCCATCCCCGCCGGACGCCGTCGCAAGCGATCCGGTCGCTCACGGCTCCAGCGGTGGGTCAAACACGCAGTGGCCCGCCAGGCGGCCACTCCTCAGGTCGCGGCCATCGAGCCCGACGGTTACCTCTACAGGTCGGTCGAGCTCGTGGATTCAGTTTCCGAGTGCGGGAGCAGCGATCCCGCAGCGGAAGTCCTCATGGTTGACTCGCGCCGCAGCCCGCAAGGTTTTCCTTGCGGTGGCGACGGCGGCAGCGGTGACGGTCATTCATTCGACAACGACGTATACATTCCCCAACCCCTCACTACCGAGTAGAGGGACGAACTCTGCCGCCGCAATGAAGACGCGCTCTTCACCCCCATCGTGCGGGATACTCCAGAGGCTCTGGCCCTGGATGCCACGCGCTTGGCCACCATGGCTGAGCGCGCGCGCTTGGAGAATATCCAGCGTGCACTCGACGAACGGGCCCACCGACTGGTCCCCGAGTCCAGTCGACGATCGCGGCAATCGCACCCGCGCGAGACTCAGGTGTTCCGTACACCAGTCCAGAACCTCGAAGCCGCGGCTCGCATCGCGGAGTCTATTCAACCATCTCAGTCGAAGGCTGGGAGAGGCCTTCAGCAGATCCGGGTGTTGCTCCGAATGGCTGAGGAGCAAAACGCGGCTGTTTCTCAGTCGCGCAACAAGATTCATAGCAGATCGGTGGCTGCAGACACCGTTTGGTCAGCCCACAGTCCAAGATCGCCCCCAAGGCGTGAGGATCGTGGCCCACGGAAGACCGTCATCTGGGTCGGAATGACGAGCAATATGACCGTCGACCCGGTCATCACGACCGCCGTCGAGTGCCTACGACTCCTCTGGGAAGCGGATCGTTCTCGCCCAGGCGGCACGAGGGCAGGCGCTTACGCGACAACTAGCGGAGAATTCCCCCAGATCCCCGGAGGCCCAGCTTCGATGCGAGGTCTATCCTTGTGCAGGGGCTGGTCAACCGGAATAGGGCGTTCGAGGAAGAGCAAGGCAGAGATCGCCCGAGTGGAAGCCGAGCATCCGTCTCTGGGCCCGAGTGTTTTAGCAGTGCCATCAGGGCCGCTGAGATCCCCCCGAACTTCAGGTTGGCGGCGGGGGTAAATAAGTTCACCGGCGAGTCAAAACCAGACACCTGGCTCGAAGAATACCGAGTGGCTGTGCGGATTGGAGGCGGCAACGACGACGTAGCCATGAAACACCTTCCTCTGATGCTGGGCAGTTCAGCTCGGGCGTGGCTTAATCAGTTGGCCCCTGGGAGCATTTACAGTTGGGAAGAGATGGCCCGAGTGTTTATTCGGACTTTCGAAGGCACCTGCAAACGGCCCGCTGGTCTCGCGGAGCTTCAGCATTGCGTGCAGAAGCCGAATGAAACCTTGAGGGATTACATACAGTGATGGACCACCTTGCATCACACGGTGGAAAATGTGTCTGAGCACCAAGCAGTTTGCGCCTTCAAGGAGGGCGTGCGATACCGAGAGCTGAATTTAAAATTTGGTCGAACGGGCGATTTGTCCCTGTCCCGGATGATGGAGATTGCCAGTCGGTACGCTAACGGCGAAGAGGCCGATCGACTCCGCAGTGGCAAGAAACCAGTTGGACAAGATGATCATAACTCCAATCGGAAGCCCAAGCGCAAGGCCGAGCGAGCCGCTCAGGGCGAAGCCACAGTGGTCAACCAATGGAAAGGCGAAGGAAAGCCCAAGGGGCCCTGGGTCCCCAAGAAAGTAAAGGATCAAGCTGGGAATGATGTACTCGACCAGCCGTGTCCTATTCACACAAAGAAAGATGAAGAGGGAAACTTGGTATATCCCAAGCACACCACTCGATAGTGCTGGCTCCTGATCCAGAACTTCCAGAAAGATCAGTCGACTGAGAAGGAAAAGGAATCAGAGGAGACCGAGGACAAGGAAGGGGATGGAGGTTACCCCCAGATCAACTCCACCTTGGTGATCTTCGCAGATGTCGAAAGCAAAAGTCGACTAAAAGTCATCAACAGAGAAGTCAACATGGTTGCCCCGGCAATAACCACGTTTCTAAAGTGGTCCAAGACCCCCATCACATTCGACCAGTTTGATCACCCTGCACATTGCTACCCCTGGGTGGCAAGCGCTGGTGGTTGACCCAGTGGTCGAGGGCATGCGTCTGACCAGGGTCCTGATGGATGGAGGCAGTGGTTTGAATATTCTGTATGCAGCAACCCTCCGGGATATGGGCATCCCAATGTCCAAGCTGAGTGAAAGCAACATGAGGTTCCACGGGGTCATCCCCAGGAAGAAGGCCGACTCACTTGGCCAAATCACACTCGACGTAGTCTTTGGCGACTCAAAGAATTTTCGCAAAGAGAAGCTGACGTTCGAAGTGGTGGACTTCAGCAGCGCATATCATGCCATTCTGGGTAGGCCCGCCTACGCCAGGTTCATGGCTCGATCGTGTTATGTATACCTCAAGCTGAAGATGCCGGGACCCAACGGCATTATAACCGTCACGGGGAACCGTCAGAAAGCGGAAGAGTGCTTCCAGAAAGGCTCGAAGATCGCTGACGAGCAGATGGCAGCAGTAGAGATGGAGGAGTACCAGAAAAACATGGACTCGAGTGACTTGCTGCGGGCCAAGAAGCCGGCTTCCGAGTCAGCTTTCCAGTCGGCTGGGGAGACGAAGCCCGTACACATCCACCCCACCGACCCCAATGCAGCACCGACCCACATTTCCACTACACTCGACAGCAAATAGGAAGAAGCGCTCATCCAGTTCCTTCGTGAGAACTGGGACATCTTCGCATGGAAACCATCGGACATGTCAGGTGTACCCAGGGGACTGGATGAGCAACATTTGTGAGTCGACCCAAAAGTGAAGCCTGTGAAAGAACATCTCCGTCGGTCCGCTGCGGAGAAGAGAAAGGCAATTGGCGAGGAAGTGGCTTGGCTTCTAGCAGCTGAGTTTATCCACGAGATCTACCACTCCGAGTGGCTCGCCAATGTTGTCATGGTCCCCAAGAAGGACAAGTCTCTCCGCATGTGCATCGATTTCAAGCATATCAATCGGGCTTGCCCGAAGGATCATTTTCCTTTCCCCCGCATCGATCAGATAGTCGACTCGACTGCGGGATGCGAGCGTTTGTCCTTTCTGGACGCGTATTTCGGGTACCATCAGATCCGATTGTTTGGACCCAATGAAATCAAGACAGCTTTCATCACCCCGTTTGGGTGTTTCTGTTATGTCACCATGCCTTTCGGTCTCAAGAATGCCGGCGCTACCTTCATGCGCATGATCCAAAAGTGCCCGCTGAAGCAAATTAGACAGAACGTCGAAGCATACATGGATGACATTGTGGTCAAGTCGCGGAAAGGTTCCGACCTGTTGGCTGACCTCGCGGAGACATTTGCAAATCTGAGAAGCTATGATATCAAGCTCAATCCATCGAAGTGTACGTTTGGAGTTCCGGGCGGCAAGTTACTCGGTTTTCTCGATTCTGAACGAGGAATCGACGCCAACCCAGAAAAGGTCGGCACCATCCTCCGAATGAAACGCCCCTAGTGTGTACACAACGTCCAGAAGCTTACTGGTTGCTTGGCCGCATTGAGTCGATTCATTTCTCGTCTCGGTGAGACGGCATTACCTCTCTACCGACTGATGAAGAAATTAGAGAAGTTCGAGTGGAATTCCGAAGCCGAAGGAGCGTTTGAAGAGCTCAAAGCCATGTTGTCCACCCAGTCGGTGCTTCCTGCCCCAGTCAGCAAAGAGCCTCTCTTACTATACATTGGAGCCACCGGACAAGTTGTCAGCATTGTACTCACGGTCGAGCGGGAAGAAGAAGGCAAGGCCTACAAAGTCGAGCACCCAATCTATTACATATCCGAAGTTTTGACTCCCTCCAAGCAAAGGTACCCGCATTACCAGAAGCTTGTGTACGGGATTTACTTGACCGCAAAGAAGGTTGCCCACTACTTCTCGGATCATACAATCTCAGTCGTCAGCGACGCCCCCCTGTTAGAAATCCTGAACAACCGAGACGCAACCGGTCGTGTGGCAAAATGGGCGATTGAACTTCTTCCGTTAGATATCAGGTTTGAAGCGAAGAAAGCCATCAAGTCTCAGGCAATAGCAGATTTTGTGGCCGAGTGGATAGAACAAGAGCTGCCGACTCAGGTTCATTCGGATCACTGGACTATGTTCTTTTGATGGATCCAAGATGTTGAACGGATCGGGCGCAGGCGTGGTTCTGGTATCTCCCAGGGGTGACAAGCTCAGTTACGTCCTTCAAATCCACTTTGACTCATCGAACAACGAAGCTGAGTACGAAGCACTTTTGTACGGATTGCGCATGGCCATCTCACTCGGCGTCCGCCGCCTGATGGTCTACGGCGACTCAGACTTAGTGGTGAACCAGGTGATGAAGGAATGGGACGTCAGAAGCCCGGCAATGACAAATTATTGCAGTGCAGTACGAAAGCTTGAAAAGAAGTTCGAAGGTTTAGAGCTCCATCACTTGCCCAAAGCAAAGAATCAGCTTGCCGATGACCTCGCGAAAATTGGGTCGACTCGAAAGCCTATACCCAAGAACGTATTTCTGGAACATCTGCACACCCCCTCAGTCAAAGAAGACCCCTTCGAGGAGGAACCCCCACAGCCAGTCAGTGCATCAGATCCAACTGAAGTCGAAGTGCCTGCAGTGGTCGACCTGATCATGGAAGTTTTATTGATTACGCCCGACTGGACTGTGCCATACATAGCATATCTGCTTAGGCAAGAACTCCCAGAAGATGAAGATGAAGCGTGCTAGATCATCCGTCGATCCAAGGCTTTCACCGTCATTCAGGGTCAGCTATACAGAGAGAGTGTCACCGGGGTCGCTCAGTGCTGCATCACCCCAGAGGAGGGTCGACTGATTCTGAATGAGATTCACTCGGGGACTTGTGGCCACCACGCTTCCTCTCGGACTATAGTAGCCAAGGCGTACCGAGCCGGGTTTTATTGGCCCCGGGCCAACGAGATGGCTAAAGATATAGTGGATAAGTGCGAAGGCTGCCAGTTCTACTCCAACATGTCCCACAAGCCAGTGTCTACTCTGAAGACCATTCCACTAGTTTGGCCCTTTGCCGTTTGGGGCTTAAACATGGTCGGTCCCTTCAAAACTGGCAGAAGCGGATTCACTCACCTGCTCGTGGCAGTTGACAAGTTCACCAAATGGATTGAAGCAAAGCCCATCAAGAACCTCGAGTCGAGCACCGCCATCAGCTTCATCAAGGAATTGATATTCAGATATGGAGTTCCCCATAGCATCATCACGGACAACGGCTCCAACTTTGACTCGGATGAATTCAGAGCTTTCTGTTCCTCCCAAGGAACACGAGTCGACTATGCCTCCGTAGCACACCCGCAGTCGAATGGACAAGCAGAAAGAGCAAGCGGTTTGCTTCTTCAAGGCCTGAAGCCACGGCTCATGCGTGACCTTAAGCATGTCGCCGGAGCCTGGGTAACTGAACTACCATCTGTCTTATGGGGTCTGAGGACAACTCCAAACCGGTCGACTGGTCGTACCCCTTTCTTCATGGTCTATGGAGCTGAAGCCATGCTGCCAAGTAATTTGTTACATAATGCCCCCGGGTGGAACTCTTCTCCGAAGCCGAAGCAGAGCAAGCTCGTCAGGATGCAGTCGACCTCTTGGAGGAGGAACGTGAGATGGCCTTGATCCGGTCGACCACCTATCAACAAGACCTGCGTCGATTCCATGCTCGTAACGTCTGAAGCCGAGCATTTCAGGAAGGAGACCTGGTTCTTCGAGTGCATCAGAAACAAGCACACAAGCTCGCCCCAGCCTAGGAAGGCCCCTTCATCATCACCAAGGTGCTGCACAATGGAGCGTATTACCTCTACAACGTCGCTAAGAAGAAAGATGAACCTCATTCGTGCAACGCGGACCTTCTCCGCCGCTTCTACACTTGAAACACTCGAACAGTCGAGTTGTAATAAAGATTTTCCAGTTTATTTCAAAGACAAGTTTGCAACGATCCCTTAATGATTGTTGGTTTCTAAGATGCTGCTCTTCAAAATCCCTCAGTGGGTGCTTAGCCGCGAACCCGATTCGCCTAAGTTGCAAAAACTACTCCGAGTGAAGAGCAACCCTCTCACTCGAAGGCTTAGTTGCGAACCCGATTCGCCTAAGTTACGAAAACTACTCTGAGTGAAGAGCAACCCTCTCACTCGGGGGCTTAGCCGCGGTCCTCCGAGCTGCATCATAAGTACAACGTGGCTCTGTCCTCCGAGCTCCGCCACAAGTACACTGTAGCTTGGAATCGGCTAAGTTACGAAAACCACTCCGAGTCAAGAGCAATCCTCTCACTCGGGGGCTTAGCTGCGGTCCTCCGAGTTGCGTCATAAGTACAACGTGGCTCTATCCTCCGAGCTCCGCCACAAGTACAACGTAGCTTGGAATCGCCTAAATTACGAAAACCACTCCGAGTGAAGA
>LR738713.1:593416623-593490654 GCA_902687465.1 Secale cereale
CTCGGGGGCTTAGCTGCGACCCCGTAATCGCCTAAGTTACGAAAACTACTCCGAGTGAAGAGCAACCCTCTCACTCGGAGGCTTAGCTGCGGTCCTCCGAGCTGCATCATAAGTACAACGTGGCTATGTCCTCCGAGCTCCGCCACAAGTACAACGTAGCTTGGAATCGCCTAAGTTACGAAAACCACTCCGAGTGAAGAGCAACCCTATCACTCGGGGGCTTAGCTGCGGTCCTCCGAGCTGCGTCATAAGTACAACGTGGCTCTATCCTCCGAGCTCCGCCACAAGTACAACGTAGCTTGGAATCGCCTAAGTTACGAGAATCACTCCGAGTGAAGAGAAACCCTCTCACTCGAGGGCTTAGATGCGGTCCTCCGAGCTCTGCCGCAAGCACAACATTGCCATCAAGACGTCGACTCAAAATCCAAACGGCCAGAGAGAGTCGGGAGCAAAACAAGCAAATGCGAAAGGAATCAAATCCAGATAAAAGCCCCGCAAGATTCGGGCAAGAGTACCTGGGCCACGAGCCCACAAGAGTTTAATGGTTATAGGATCACTCGGCATTCCAAGGCAAATTGAATCAAAGTATCAAAGTCCATTCACTACTCAGGAGGAGGCGGACTCGCAGGTGCAACAAACTGGTCCAGGTCGATCCCATCGGCGATGCGGGTGGCAGCTTCCAAGAAAGTCTCCATGAACGACTGGAACTGGAGCTCCTTCGTGTTGGCGACCTTGAGCGCTGCAAGCCTCCTCTCCTTCACTTCCTTGCAGTGCACACGGACCAAGGATAGCGCCACGTCAGCTCCACAGTGGGCGGATGACTTCTTCCACTCCTACACTCGACTAGGGATCTCATTGAGTCAAGTCATCAGGGACTCGAGGTCGTTCTCCTGCATGACTCCCCTCCAGAGTGCGGTGTCGATCCGATCCATCACTGCTTTCAGCCGACCCAGGTAGCCCATGGCAGCAGTAAGGCGGGACTGCAACCTCAAGATATTCATGGCAGCTTCGTCCTTGACAATGGAATTGACTGGGTCCAGACCGGGTTCGATCCGCCCAGTCTCTTCTTCAAAGTTGCGGCAGAATTCTACACAACAATGAACGCGTCGAGTCAGCGAGTAAATTACGGGTCGACCAATCCAACTAAGTCTGAGCAAAAGAGGTATACCTTCAAGCACGAGATACCACTTCTTGGTGAGGTCGCTCAGATAAGCCTCCAGATCATTCTTCTTCTGGAAAAGGCCCTCGTATTTCTCGTTCAGGGCGTTCTTAGCACCCTTCAGTCGAGGCACTTCTTGGTTGGCCGCGTCGAGAGAACTCTTCCACCTGATGATCTCCGCCTCGAGCGTGCCAACTGAAGCCAGCTTCTGCTCCGCCAGTTCAGTTTTCTCCTGTGCCCTCTGCTGCGCCTCCGCCAAGTTGAGGTCCTTCTGCTCCAGGGCCGCCTTCAGTTGGTCTACAAGAGACGTCACTAGACAGATGAACATGAGGATACACAGGGCATACTTATCGAAGGTCAGTCGATGAGTCATTCGCGTTAGTTACCAGCTGCTTCGTCCTGAGTCTCACTCAAGTGGTCCCGAGCCAGCTGCAAGTCGAGATTGAGCTGGACCTGCTTCTTCTCAAGATCCGCAAATTTGGCTACGAACTCACAAGATCTCTGCATCAACACAACAAATTAGAATTCTAAGACTATAGTCGAGTCAAACACTCAACCACAGTCTCGGGGACTACACCCAGTGGGTGCACTGAGCGTGCCCCCACTGGTTCTCGCTCGGCCAAGATCAGCCTGACCCGAGCTCAAAAAAGAACAACACAAGGAGGAAAAGTTCTATTATCATACCATGGCCGACTACCGGCAGTCGACCACGGTCTCGGGGGCTACACCCAGTGGGTGCACTAAGCGTGCCCCCACTGGTTTCACTCGACCAAGATCAGTGTCACCCAAGCTCAATAGAAGTACAAAATAAACAAGAAATTCTAAAGACCACGGTCGACTGACCTCAGTCGACCATGGCCTCGGGGACTACACCCACTGGGCGCACTAAGCGTGCCCCCAGTGGTACTATCGGACGACCTTCAAAAACTAAAAGCTACAAGTCAAGGCACCCAGTGGGTGTGGCATCATCTCACGAACAAGGCAGTAGATTTCTCAAACTGAAGACTACACCAATACAGCAAATCAGTCGGAAGAGACAAACCTGGACATTGGTCCGAGGGGCTGAGCTAGCGTCGTAAGCAGCCATGCTAGCCTCGTACGCCGCCTTCGTCCTCTCCATCATCAGCCCCGCCTGATGAACGGCTTCTTGAGCCTCGCCCACGGGATCCTCCGGGATGCAATGGGTGGAGAAGAGAACAGACGACGGAGCAGGCGCTGGGTCGACGGCCGGAGCAGGCGCTGGCTCGACGGCCCCTCCAGTCGACGAAGAAGGGCGCACGGTCGACACGGGGACGGCAAAGGAGACCGTGGTCCGGGCCACATCTTCCTGTTGCTGGGCCTCAGAGCCAGAGGGCGCCTTCCGGCCCTTCCTTCCTGTGCGTCGTCGAGCCACTCCCGTGCACTCCTCATCGTCATCATCATCATTGTCTGGGAGCTCTATGACATGGCATGGCACTTCAAAAAAGACAATTATGAAGTTCAGTCGACCGTCAACTCAAACCGACGAAAAGCGAAGCACGATCTACAACTCGCACCTGCGCGGGACGTAGCAGCATCCGCGGTCTCCTCATCATCCCGACCCTTGTCGATATCCATCTAGGTCGCGGAAGCAGCATCACTGAAAATTTCCTTGAAAGTGAGTCGACGAAGACAGAGTCGACCTCCGAAAGGCAGAAATAAATAAAACAGAACAGCACTTACGTGGAGGCGATTGGGACATCCACCTTGATCTTGGGCAGGACCTTCCGGGGCTTGGCGGTGGTGACCTTGGGCTTCTTGGGTGCCTTTTCGGATGGGTCGGGAGTGGCCGTACGAGCCCACTTTTGCACCTGGGAACTGGAGGGGCCCGCTCGAGAGCGCACAACCCCTGGGTCGTGCTTTTTCTTGGAGCGCTTCTCGCCACAGAGAGGTGACTCGACCTCCTCCCCGCCATTGGAGTCCTCGCTCTCCTCTCCGGTCTCTTCGTCGGACTTCCACTCGGAAACTTCGTCCGCACCCTCTTCGCCCTCATGGACCTAATCCCCATTGGGCACCGAATACATTTCGGTGTAGATCTGCAGAAAAGAAGGATTAGCAAAATGTCAGTCGGACTCATCAAGACAACTGCAAGCAAGGAACAAAAACATCACTCGGAAGTCAAGGCCAGACCTTGTCAGGAAGATGGTCGGCGTCGAATGGGAGAACCCTTCCGGACCTCGTGGGGTTGTCTTTGTTCCCCATGATGCACTTCAGGCACTGCGCCATCGTCTTCACGTCCGCTCCCTCTGGGTGGACTCGTGACGAGTCGTCAACGCCGGAATACAGCCACATCGGGTGGTCTCGAGCTTGGAGAGGCTAGATCCTCCGCATGAGGTACACCTCAAGCAGATCCAGCCCTGTGACCCCGTCGCAGACCAACTGGACGACCCGTTCCACCAGCATGTCCACTTCCGCCCTCTCGGCCCGACTCACAACCAATGACGGAGGCTGGCTGGCTCGACCAAGAGAAAAGGGAGGAAGCTCGGTCGACTGACCAGGAGTTGGACTGTCCTTATAATAGAACCAAGTCGACTGCCAGCCCCGAACCGACTCTGGGAGAATCATAGCAGGAAAAGCGCTCCTATTCCTAAGCTGGATGCCTAGCCCGCCGCACACCTAGATTACGTGCGTCTTTTTGTCACTCGGATATGCCTTCTTGACGGTTTGCGAGCAACAAGTGAAGATATGTTTGAACAAGCCCCAGTGCGGCCGACAACCGAGGAAGTTCTCACACATCGAGATAAACGCAGCCAGGAAAGCAATGGAGTTGGGCGTGAAGTAGTGCAGCTGGGCGCTGTAAAAAATCAGGAAGGCGCGAAAGAAAGGGTGCGGGGGCATGGAGAAACCTCAGTCGACGTGAGTCGCGAGGAGGACGCACTCGCCCTCTCGCGGCTGGGGCTCGAGCTCGCCTTTCGGCACCCACCAGGAGCCGCGGGCGACCAGCCCCTCCTCCTCCAGCTCTTCCATGTCCTCCACTGTAATGGTAGACCTGATCCAGTCCCCCTGGATCCAGCCAGGAGGGAGCCCGAACATCGACGACGACCCGCCGCGGCTGGACCGCTTCGCTTTCCCCGCCACCGCCTTCTTCGAGCGCTCCAACGCCGCGGTCTTGTCCTTGCCCATGGCGTGCAAGCTGGTGTCGGCCGAGAAGAAGAAGGAAGGAGCAGAAGCGCGGCAGAGGGACGGAGGTGAGGAAGCAGGAGATGGGCGCACAGTGCCCTCGCCTCGGCCACGGCGGCATTTATAACGTAGGGGTCGAGTGGCTGACCGGTGGCCTCAAGCAATCCCATCAAATCCCACAACAGACGCGCGCGCTGTACGTGGCGAAAAAGGCGGCGCGAGGATCGAGGCGTCCCGAGCATATCCGATCCGATTGCCGCGGCATGACCCGTCCCGAGCGCTTCCCCAAATTTCGAAATCCCGCAAAATCCAGGGACCAGAGAGCAACCGATCCCGCTGAAAACTGTGCACACCAGCGGCGCTCGACTCCGCGCGCAAAGTTCAGTCGACGGTCAAAGCAACAAGCACACTCGATGGTTCCAGAATCGATTAAGGCGACCAAGATGAGGTTGAAGAGACGGCTTGGCCCACGAGTTCAGAGAAGACTACTCCAAGGGCATCGGGCCTGAACTAAGGCTCACTCCAACGCTCTCTCCCACTCAAGCCTCAATCCATTCGGGGGCTACTGATGAGGTTACAGACCTAGGATAGGGTCACAGGCGTGACCAAGGTACCCCACCCAAGGTCACTACCCGAGAAGATCAAAGGACAAAACCAATGATGATAAGGACAGTCGACTGAGACGGCCCAAGAGGACATCCCACTCGACTGAACACCACATACCAGACGACTCAACTTCACTCGACCCATCCAAGGCACTCGACCCCCGAAGGTCAAAGGTCCCTTAGGACAGCAACGGTCTGGTATTACTCTTTACTACGGACGTTATGAGTAACGTCTGCCTTTATGTACATTGAACCCTTAGTAACGTGGAGCATGGCTAGGGTCCTGGCGCACTATATAAGCCACCCCCTCCTCCAGTACAAGGGTTCGCAGCCCCTGTAACACACACCTATACATACTTCAGTCGACCGCCTCCAGGCACCGAGACGTAGGGCTGTTACTTCTTCCGAGAAGGGCCTGAACTCGTAAAACACCTTGTGTACAACTTCACCATAGCTAGGGCCTTGCCTCCTCATACGTACCCCCTACTCGTACTATCAAACTTAGAACTACGACACCCCCCCCTCCGGCGGAGTTCCGGAACAGGCCCCAAGATGGGATCTCACGGGAACAGAAGGTTGCGGTGGCGGAATTAGGGTTTTCTCTGTTGCCTCGATGTTTTCAGGGTATATGGGTATATATAGGAGGAAGGAGGGCATCGGGGGAGCCAGAGGGGGCCCACGAGGGTGGGGGCATGCCCTGTAGGAGGGGGCGGGTCCTGGACCCTCGTGGTCGCCTCCTTTGTTACCTCGCGTGTACTCCAAGTCTTCTATGTTGATATCGTTCCAAAAATAACTCCCGCAAAGGTTTCATTCCGTTTGGACTCCGTTTGATATTCTTTTTCTGCGAAACCCTGAAATAGGCAAAAAAACAGCAATCTGCACTGGGCCTTTGGGTTAATAGGTTAGCCCCAAAAATAATATGGAAGTGTATGATAAAGCCCATTAAACATCCAAAACATCATATATAATAGCATGGAACAATCAAAAATTATAGATACCTTGGAGACGTATCAAGCATCCCCAAGCTTAATTCCTGCTCGTCCTCGAGTAGGTAAATGATAAAAACAGATTTTTTTGATGTGGAATGCTAACCAACATAATTTTCAATGTTATTTCTGTATTGTGGCATGAATGTTCAGATCCGAAAGTTTCAAGAAAAAAGTCTATATTGACATAAGAAATAATAATACTTCAAGCATACTAACAAAGCAATCATGTCTTCTCAAAATAACATGGCCAAAGAAAGTTATCCCTACAAAATCATATAGTCTGGCTATACTCCCTCTTCATCCCAAAAAATATTCATATCATGCACAACCCCGGTTTCAGCCAAGCACTTGTTTTCATACTCAATTTTTTCAAACCTGTCAACTTTCACGCAATACATGAGCGTGAGCCATGGATATAGCACTATAGGTGGAATAGAGTGGTGGTTGTGGAGAAGACAAAAAGGAGGAAGATAGTCTCACATCGACTAGGCGTATCAACGGGCTATGGAGATGCCCATCAATAGATATCAATGTGAGTGAGTAGGGATTGCCATGCAACGGATGCAGTAGAGCTATAAATCTATGAAAGCCCAACAAAAGCAGTATGAAGGTCCTGCAAGCTACGCTCTTACCAAAGAAGAGAAGGAAATCTTCTTTGAATGCCTGCTCAGTATGAAGGTCCCGTCTGGCTCCTCTTCAATTATAAAGGGAATAATAAATATGGACGAGAAAAAGTTTCAAAACCTAAAGTCTCATGACTGCCACGTGATTATGACGCAACTGCTTCCGGTTGCATTGAGGAGGCTTCTACCGGAAAATGTTCGATTAGCCATCATGAAGCTATGTGCATTCCTAAATGCAATCTCTCAGAAGGTGATCGATCCAGAAATCATACCAAGGCTAAGGAGTGATGTGGCGCAATGTCTTGTCAGTTTCAAGCTGGTGTCCCCACCATCCTTTTTCAATATCATGACGCACGTCCTAGTTCATCTAGTCGACAAGATTGTCATTCTGGGCCCTGTATTTCTACACAATATGTTCCCCTTTGAGTGGTTCATGGGAGTCCTAAAGAAATATGTCTGTAACCGCGCTAGGCCAGAAGGAAGCATCTCCATGGGCCATCAAACAGAGGATGTCATTGGGTTTTGTGTTGACTTCATTTCTGACCTTAAGAAGATTGGTCTCCCTAAATCGCGATATGAGGGGAGACTGGCTGGAAAAGGCACGCTAGGAGGGGACTCAATAATATGTCGGGACGGACATTCTTGGTCTCAGGCACAATACACAGTTCTACATAACTCTACCTTAGTGATCCGGTATGTCGATGGACACAAGAACATGCTGCGCTCCAAACACCCGGAGCAGTGTGACGACTGGATTACATGTGAACACATCAGGACTTTCGGCAGTTGGTTGCAAACACGTCTTAGGGGTGACAACACTGTTTCTGATGAGCTGTACTCGTTGGCCAGGGGACCATCTTCGACTGTATTGACTTACAAAGGGTACGAGATAAATGGGAATACATTTTACATGATCGCCCAAGATCAAAAGAGCACCAACCAAAACAGTGGTGTCCGCATTGATGCAGCAACCAAGAAGGGAAAGGACACATATTATGGTTACATAGTGGACATATGGGAACTTGACTATGGACATGATTTTAAGATCCCTTTGTTTAAGTGCAAATGGGTCAATCTATCAGGAGGCGGGGTACATGTAGACCCACAGTACGGAATGACAACAGTGGATCTGAACAATCTTGGGTACACAGAAGAACCATTCATCCTAGCCAATGATGTGGCACAGGTTTTCTATGTGAAGGACTTGTCTACCAAACCGAGAAGAGCCTAAGCACCACATAGTTCTTTCAGGAAAAAGAGACATCATGGGATTGGAGGGCAAGACAGACATGTCTGAAGATTATGAAAAGTTTCATGAAATTCCTCCCTTCAAAGTCAAGGCTGACCCAAGCACCCTGTTAAACGATGAAGATTATCCATGGTTACAGCGCAATAAGCAAAGGGCACAAGCGAAGAAAAACTAAAGACTTGATCTACACAACTATTATGATGATGCCTTTGATCTAGAATATCACTGCAGTTACATGTGAAGAAATGAAATGCCTTTTGTAGCAGACGAGTTTCCATATGAAACCCTGATACTTCGAAAGAGATTGTCCGTTTTGTACATGAAGTGCATCCAGTTTTTGCCGTAACCCTCTCAACTTTTTAGCACATGCTATGTGGGTCCAACGATGATACCATGCCAACTTTCAACCTCTTCAAATTTCATTTGAAATGCTTTTCAATTTCAGGGTCATTTAGCTCAAAGAAATCAATAAATGTATGAAAAAAACAAATGAAGTCAGAAAGTTTTTTGAAAATTGATGATGTGGCTTTGATTGGTGCATTTTGAACACACAAAAAGTCTGGAGTTCAAATAAGTTCAAAAAAATGAAATCCCTTTGTAATAGACGAGTTTTCGTTTGAAACCCTGATACTTCAAAAGAGATTACCCGTTTTGTACACGAAGTGCATCCAGTTTTTGCCGTAACCCTCTCAATTTTTAGCACATGCTATGTGGATGAAATGATGATGCCATGCCAACTTTCAACATTTTCAGAGTTCATTTGTAGTGCTTTTATAAAATTGTAATAGCAAAAGGAATCAACTAAAAATCTTTTATAAACCTCTGGTATTTTTTAAACTAAAATTATATAAAATTTATGCAACTAAAATTATCAAAGTATTTTCTGTTCAAAACATTAATGGCAATTTTTTTTCATAAAGAAAATTTTTGTTAGAAACTTTAATAGCAAACTAAAATAACAAAATCTGTTCTTGATTAAAACAGACATAAAAATTACCAAATTTGATATAATGATAAAACACAATAATATGAAAGCAAAAAAGAATTACTGGAAAAATCTATTTTTAAAGTAAAGTCATTCACAAACTAGTGATTCAAACAAATTTAAAAGAATTCAAATTTGAACTATTCAAATTTGAAAATTAATGGCACTAACAGAAAGGCTATAATTTGTGTGACCTAACAGCAAAAAGAATCACTGGAAACCTGAAAAAAATAAATAAATAAAGCAAAAAAAATGCCACCTACTGAGCCACCACGGCCTGAATACGACTAGAAACCCAGCTAGTTGGGCCAGGATTCAGGCCCGCAGAAGGCCCAGCATGCGCACAGGCGTAGCAATGTTAGATTGGGCCCATAGGCCTATAGTTCAGAGGAGTTCGAGATGAGGGAGGCAGCGGGGCTTATAAACAGGTGTTGGGCGCTCTCAGCTAGTGAGGTGGGACTAAACTCCCACCACCACGCCGCTGTGCACAGGCTATTGGTTCCTGTTGGTGGCTCGAACCGGGACCAATGCCCACCTTTGGTCCCAGTTCGTGGCACCAACCGGGACAAATGCCTACCCTTTAGTCCCGGTTCGTGCCACCAACCATGACCAAAGGCCTCTGCTTCCCGCCCTATGGTCTGCTGAAAAGAGACCTTTGGTCCCGGTTGGTGGTACGAACCGGGACCAAAGGGGGGCATTGGTCCCGGTTTGTGCCACGAACCGGGACCAATGCTCTGTGTATATAAGCAGGACTTGTAAATTTTTCAGTTTCATCGACCATTTACCCCCCGAAGACACCGAGCTCATCGACGCCGCCAAGCTGCCCGTGCTCGTCGTCGCCGCCCCGCGGTCGCCGTGGCAGTCGCCGCCCGCTCCTCCTCGCCGTCGCCGCCCGCTCCTCGTCGTCTTCGCTCCGCGCCCTTGCCCTGCCCCGACGCGCCACCCCGGCCCATGCCCCTGCCCCGACGCCGGCCGCCCCACGCCCCCGGCCTGCCCCGACTACACGGCGCCGCCACGTTCGATCCGGCCGGCCTTCCTCTCTGTTTTTTTTCATATATGTGATGTTTTTTTAGATTATATGTATATGTGTGATTATATGTATGTGTGTATATATGATTATATGTCCTGTTTTTTTTCAGATTTTTTGTTCATATATATGATGATTTGTTTTTCGCATTTTTATAAAAATGTATATTATGTATGTATGTTCTGTGTGTATATATGTTCATGTATGCAAAAGTTAGATTTTTAGAAAAGTTTTATCTATGTATGTTCTCTGGTTTAGTGCATTTTAGGTTAGTTTCATTTTTTGAATTTTTTATATATTTTGGAATAAGGAAGAGAAGGAAGAAGGAAGAAGAAGAAAAAGTTTAAAGTTTTAGATATCTAGCTAGGAAGAAGCAAGAAGAAGAAAAACTTTTATATATGCAAAAGTTACATTTTTAGAAAAAAATTATCTAGGAAGAAAGGAAGAAGGAAGAAGAAGAAAAAGAAGAGGAGAGGAAAAAGGAAAATAAGAAGACGAAGAAGGAGAAGAAGAAGGAGAAGAAGAGGAGAGGAAGAAGAGGAGAAATAAATAAGAAGAGGAAGAAGAAGAAGAAAAGAGGAGAAGAAGAAGGAATAGAGGAGAAGACGGAAAACAATATTATTTTTTCCTTCTTCTCCTCTATTCCTTCTTCTTCTCCTCTTTCTTTTGTTCTTCTATTTTTTTCTTCTTCTCCTCCTTTTGTTCTTATCGAGAACGAGGGTGTCGAGGAGTTGAGGGTCGAGGGTCGCCGAGGGGTCGAGGATCGTCGAGGGGTCAAGGGTCGAGGGTCGTGGATCGTCGAGGGGTCGAGGGTCGAGGGTCGAGGATCGCCGAGGGGTCGACAGGGGGACGTCGATCAACCCCCTCTCGCTCGACCAACTCTTAAAGACACCCAAACCCTAGAAAAAAATGTTGTCAATCTCCTACCCTCTCCCGCCCCTACCCGACAAACTCTCTCGAGATTTATAAGAGATTTATCAAGAATGCCCCCACTATGGATGTGCATAATTAAGTTGATCCATATTTTTTTCCTGATCTCGGCTACCATTCTATATGTGCACGTTCTCTTGTGTCAAAGTATTGAAGAAATCCATGGTTTCATAATTATCCGGAAGTAATAGGCGCATGATGGTATGAAGCTATCCAAAATTATTTTGGAATGGAGTCCTGATAGGATAATTCGCTTTTTGGTACGAAGTTCAGCAAAGGCCTTCCAAATAGAGATATCCGAAAGGCTCTTGCTGAACTTCGTACGAAAAAGCGAATTATCCTATCAGGACTCCATTCCAAAATAATTTTGGAGAGCTTCATACCATCATGTGCCTGTTACTTCCGACTAATGATGAAGCCATTGTTTTCTTGAATCCTTTGACACTAGACATATAGAAGGGTAGATGAGATCAAAAAAATAGGGACCATTTTCTACACATCCAGAATGGCGCCATTTTGTTAAATCCCTTGTTGGTCCAGACGTCAGACATTCATGAGAGAGGCGGTCCGGCCCAAACCCAAGAAGCGTTGCCGAGGCCACCCCAAACCCTAGAAGCGTCGAGGCCACCCCAAACCCTAGAAGCGTCGTTGAGGCCACCCCAAACCCTAGATGTGTTGCCGAGGCCACCCAAATTTACCAAGTTAAAAGAGCTAGCGTTGTCGTCGAGGCCACCCCAAACCCTAGAAGCGTTGTCTTCGAGGCCACTAATTAATATTCCTTGTTGTGATTAGCTAGCTAGGTCTATGTTTGCCACTAATATATCCATATGTCATGTTTGTATATTAATTGCCATGTTGTAATATTTGCAGAAACTATGGAGCACCGAGATGAGGAAACAGAACTGTTGTTGGGGGATATAATCTATGGCGGAGGTAATTTCTTGTCATTTCTCAACGAGTATGGAAGGAGAGGGTGAAGGCTCCGGTGATCGAACAATGGAGGATGAAGGACATGATATCCGTGATGACAGCTCCAATGACGGAATGAAGGAGGCAGGTGTTGCAAAGTCCGACTAGGTATATATATTAATTAAGCCTGTGCTGACTAGCTAATTGATGTATTAATTGTTTTGGTATGTACATATATTAACTCTCTTCTTTCTTCTTTTATAGTCCTCCGGATCGAGCCAAACTTCGGCAACGAGACGAGGCCCGAAGAAAAGGTTGCGCCCGGATGAAAAGTTCATGATTGCACAAATCGCGAATGATGGGACGATTGAACCCAGCCGAACTAGTGCAGCATTTTCTGCTCAGTGCGGTGCTATTGTTAGGGACATGATCCCGATTAGCATCCAACTATGGAATGAGCCTAAGAACGTAGACCCTCAAGTTCCTTGTGTCACTGATAGATAAAAAGATGATCTTTGGACGGCGCTGAAGGCAAATTTAACCCTACCACCAGAGGAGCATCCGGAGAAGCCAGTTATAGAGCCATTTGTCAAGGCTCAAGCTCTTAAGAAGATGGCAGCTCTATTCAGGAGGTGGAAGAATGAGTTGAAAGCAAAGTTTGTCGACAAAGGGAAGACTCCAGTCTTCACCGGCCGCTTTGGGAAGATGAGAGATCACTGGTCCGCATTTGTGGCCTACAAGGAATCGAAAAGGACTAGGAAGATATCAGAGACAAACAAGAAGAATGTTGTAAAGAAGTTGTATCACCATCGCACGCGGTCAGGTGGCTACATCAAATCCCAACCATTGTGGGACAAGGCTAAGCAAGACTTGGTTGCTAAAGGGGTCGAACCAAAGACATTGAACTGGCCATACCGTTCAAGGACTTGGTTCTTCGGGGTTGGGGGAACCTTGGACCCTCAAACAGGGAGGTGCCGTTGGACGAAGGAGCAACTTGAAATACCCGTCAGGAAGCTTTTGGAGTGTATCGCCACAGAGCAGGAAGGGACGTTCGTTCCCGACAGAGAGAATGACGAGCTCACCGAGGCCCTCGGGAATCTGGAGCACCCTGGACGAACACGAGGCACGCCAAGCTCCGTTCCGTGGAGGGTTGGGTTTCCCGACGCAGACGGTTACAAAACCAAGGAGAGGAAGAGGAAACTAGAGCTGACCAAACTGCAGAAGCTGCATGGAAGGGTAAAAACGCTAGAGGAACAAGCAGCTCACAGCCAGCGACTTGCCGGAGCTACCCCAGAAGCTACCCCGCCATCTCAGCGGAGAAGCAGCGTGGCTTCCACCGAGCTCCTTCAGCAGCCTGACTTCACGGCTCCTAGCTACCCCGTGGATGCTATCACGGAGGCTCAACATTCCCAGCTTATGATGCAATCGCAGTAATTCAAAGTCAAGACGGCTGTCGGCTCTGTTGCGCCTCCTCAACCCGACACAATTTTTCACTGTCGTCTGATTCCAGAAGGCTATGCTGTTGTGATGGTGGATGAAATAGCGGAGGGATTTGAGGAGCTCGAGCTTGACCACCCTACAGGTGAAGGGAATACTCAGCTGGGTCTTGCTCTGTTGACTCCATGTCTATGGTGGAAGGAGCTCATCGAGCTTCCGAACTGGATGCCTCCGCCTCCGACGACGACGACGACGAGTGAGGCCACTCCGCCCCCTTCCCCTCCTCCTCCTCCTCCGGCGAGTGATCAGGGCACTCCGCCTCCTTCTCCGGCTGCTCCGGCGCGTTAGGGCGGCACTCCGCCTCCTTCTCCGCCTGCTTTGGCGCGTCCGAGCAGCCCGCCTCCTCCTCCGCTTCGTCAACAACGGCAGAAGACAGGAGCCGCCGCTCCGGCTTCTCCAGCGCGTCGGAGTACTCCGGCTCCTTCTACTACTCGTCAGCAGCAAGGGAAGAGAGGTACTGCCGCTCGGGCATCTAGCAGTACAGCCAGAGGTGGGAGGCAATACAGATTGGCTCCTTCTCTCAAGCCTCTAGAGAAGTTACCATACGATATGAGCGAGGAGGAAAACCAGAAGATCTGTGAAGCCCAAGTGAAGGACTTCTTTGAAACGCAAAGAGCTAAGAAACATCCACCTCTGGAGGAGAAGATAGATCCGGTTAAATCAAAGCGCAATTTCGATGCGCTAAAGCGACCACCACCGTGTCCGCCGCAAACCAACTATGAGCGCGTTATTGAAAAGACATATCTGGAAGCGGAGCAGTCGGAAAGTACTTGCAGTGATCGAAGGTTAGCAGAATGAAGAAGTGGGAAAAAATTCCCCAGCTCGGCGAACAAGCCAACCAATCGTGCCCCGCTCAAGGTGCCTAGCGACATCATCGCTAATCATCCGGGGATGGCGCCCGATACCAATCTTGGAGATTACCTGGGCGATGATGCAGTGTTTGATATGTTAGTGGTGGACGAACACAAATACCGGTACGGGAAGCCCTCGTCAAACATGGTCATCCTCCTCTAACAACAATGATGCGTAAATTCCATGACCGGTACATGGAAGTTTGCAAAAATTCTGGCAAGGATACTTTGACGCTGAGAGTTAAAGACGAGCACGACCTCATTGGAATTGATATGTTGTCTATTCCATTTGAGGAGTTCTTCCAGTTTTTCAATCAAAAGGCCCACGATAAAGTGATCGTCACTTGCTACTTTCTGTAAGTACTACTTCTGTAATTAAGTCTCTGTATATAACTCAGCTCTTTCATTGCATGTATATATAATTATCCTCACTATATTAGGCAGATTGAAGATTGTGAATGCAGAAAAGAACAAATCTGGGACATTGGGTTCATTAACACAAATCCCATAGATGAATAGGCGGTTAAATTTAATCCCAATGAAGCTGAGCACAACTTGCTAGAATCGTTGCTCAAAAATCAAAACAAAGATACAATACTCTTTCCTTACAACTTCAAGTGAGTGTTACTGTCTTGTGCATATTCGGTTTCCCTTATTACTCAAGGTTATAGTAATGTAATTGATGAGTTATGCATGCGTGTGCAGCTTCCACTATATTCTCCTAGATATTAAGCTTGAGCGGGGACTAGTAACCGTCTTAGACTCGAGACGAAAAGATCCCCAGGACTATGCGGACATGACTGCAATGCTCCAGAAGTAAGTTCAATCGGTCATTATCGCACCATGTCGGCAACTTTGTTCATTTCCTGATATCAAGTAAAAAAAATCTTTGTCTCGCAGGGTTTGGAAAGATTTCACCGCAGAAACTCCGGGACTGCCGCGGGAGCTGTGATTTACAGACCCGAGAGTAAGTACTACTAGCTAGTTCCGCTCATCTCCCATTGATTCTAGCTATAGTTTCATGAATACCATTTATAATGCTTGATTATCAGTTTAATTGACCTCTATTTCTCGTAAAGTGGTTGTGGTAGGACGCCGGGAATAATTTTTGTGGATACTACGTTTGCGAGTACATCCACAACGCGACAACCTCTAAGCGGGGCTAGTCTAAAAAAGATTATGAAGTGCGTAAGCAATAACATTCACAATTTTATTTTATTACCATCATTTGTGTTGAGTTTCATTCATATATATGTATTGAACCCCTTCTTCAAATTAGACATGGAAGAAGCGGGATGAACTCCTACCATAAGATCGCATACGAGCAATTCAAGAGGAATTGGCGGGATTCTTTCTTCACCACGTCATAAATAAAGCCGGATAATACCATGTGGAATTTGACATTAGATGTTAGGGATTAGTAAGAGATCTTATTATATATATAGCCAGTAGCGTTGGATAGATATACACAAACTTGTTGTTTGACCAATTTCTCAGAGAAAGAGAGGTTGATCACACTTCTCTTTGTATATGTTCATGACGATCTTGTGTACTTAATGGTTTCTTTCATTTGCTTAGCTAGTTTGTCGAGTCCTCTCAATACGTATAGTACGTAGCATCGACCAAGCACGGAGATAAGAGAGGACACTTCTCTCTATTAGCTTGCTAACACAACATATGAAACCCCTAAATTAACCCTACAAAAACCCCACCCCCCCCCTTAAAAAACAAAAAACCCCAGCCACCGAACTGCTGATACATGGATGAGCATTGGTCCCGGTTGGTGCTACCAACCGGGACAAAAGGCCCTCCTGCCTGGGCAAGCCGCAACGGCCACGTGGAGCACCATCTGTCCCAGTTCGTGGATGAACCGGGACTAAAGGTTTGGGGCTTTAGTCCCGACACTTCTGGAACCGGGAAAAATGGGCTTTTGGAACCGGGACAAATGGGCCTTTTTCTACTAGTGATGGCAAATGGATGTCAAAACCGCATTCCTTAATGGATTTTTGAAAGAAGAGTTGTAGCTGATGCAACCAGAAGGTTTTATCGATCCTAAAGGTGCTGAGAAAGTGTGCAAGCTCTAGTGATCCATCCATGGACTGGTCCAAGCATCTTGGAGTTGGAATATACGCTTTGATGAGGTGATCAAAGCATATGGTTTTATACAGACTTACTGTGAAGACTGTATTTACAAGAAAGATTGATATATGGGATAATAGTGTTTGATCTCTGGAAGGGTTCCGGAATTCACCAGAAGGGGTTCCGGATGTTTCCTGAAATGTTTGGGTATGAGAACACTTTATTTGGGCCAAAGGGGAAAGCCCATGAGGCTTTTAGAAAAGTGCAAACTGGAGTTTTACGGAGACCAGAGGCTAGACGCCAGGAACCCTGGCGTCTAGGGGGTAGACGCCAGGAACCCTGGTGTCTAGCCCTGGAGTCCGAGTAGGACTCTTGCCTTTCAGGAAAAACCAACTTTGAGGAGGCTTTTGCTCCAAGTTTCGACCCCAGGGCTCAACATATAAATAGAGGTGCAGGGCTAGCACCCTAGACACATCAAGATACACCAAACCGTGTGCCGGCAACCCTGACCCTCTAGTTTATCCTTCGTCTAGTTTCTGTAGTGCTTGGCGAAGCCCTGCGGAGATTGTTCTTCATCACCAACTGTCACCACGCCGTCGTGCTGCCGGAACTCATCTACTACTTCGCCCGTCTTGCTGGATCAAGAAGGCGAGGACATCGTCGTGCTAAACATGTGCTGAACACGGAGGTGCCGTACGTTCGGTGCTTGATCGGTTGGATCGCGAAGAAGTTCGACTACATCAACCACGTTACTAAACGCTTCCGCTTTCGATCTATGAGGGTACGTAGACATACTCTCGCCCTCTCGTTGCTATGCATCTCCTAGATAGATCTTGCGTGAGCGAATGATTTTTTTTGAAATTGCATGCTACGTTTCCCAACACATGGAACAGTCAAAAATTATAGATACGTTGGAGACGTGTCATGATGTGATATGGTCAAAACGTGATGTGATATACATTGTTGTATGATATGATCATGTTTTGTAATATCGACAACTCGCAAGAGCCTTAGGGTTGTCTCTTAATTATTGTATGAAATGCAAGCGCCATGCAATTGCTTGACTTTATTGCTATGTGTTAGTAATAGTTGTAGAAGCAATATTTGGCGGGACGACCCCGACGCAACGATGGAGATCGAGGAGTCAAGCCGGTGACGATGGAGATCATGACGAGGCTTTGGAGATGGATATCAAAAGCACAAGATGATGATGGTCATATCATGTCACATATTTTGATTGCATGTGATGTTTATCCTTTATGCATCTTATTTTGCTTAGAACGGCGGTAGCATTATAAGATGATACCTTCACTAAATTTCAAGATAAAAGTGTTCTCCCTGAGTATGCACCGTTGCTAAAGTTCTTCATTTCGAAGTACCTCGTGATGATCGGGTGTGATAGACTTCTACGTTCACATACAACAGGTGTAAGCCAGATTTATACACGCGGAATACTTGGGTTAAACTTGACGAGCCTAGCATGTACAGACATGGTCTCGGAACACTGGAGACCGAAAGGTCGAACGTGAGTTATATAGCAGACATGATCAACATAGGTATCTTCACCATTGATGACTACCACATCTCACGTGATGATCGGACATGGGTTAGTTGATTTGGATCAATTTATCACTTAGATAACTTGAGGGATGTTAATTTAAGTGGGAGTTCATTAGTAATTTGTTTAATTGAACTTAATTTATCATGAACTTAGTCTTAATAGTTTTGCATATCTATGTTGTAGATCAATGGCACGTGCTACCGGTCCCCTAAATTATAATGCGTTCCTAGAGAAAACAAAGTTGAAAGATGATGGTAGCAACTAAATGGACTAGGTCCGTAACTTGAGGATTATCCTCATTGCTGCACAGAAGAATTATGTCCTTAATGCACCGTTAGGTGACCCACCCGCTCCCGCTAATCTGGACACCGTGAACGCCTGGCAAACGCGGAATGATGACTACTCTATAGTTCAGCGTGCCATGCTTTATGGCTTAGAACCGGGACTTGAAAAACATTTTGAATGTCATGGAGCTTATGAGACGTTCCAAGGGCAGAAATTGATATTTCAAGCTAATGCCCGGGTTGAGAGATATGAAGTCTCCAACAAGTTCTATAGCTGCAAGATGAGGAGAATAGTTCTCTCAGTGAACTCATACTCAAAATGTCTAGGTATCATAACCACTTGACTCAGCTGGGAATTGATCTTCCTGTTGAGAGTGTTATTGACAGAGTTCTTCAATCACTACTACCAAGCTACAAATACTTCTTGATGAACTATAATATGCAAGAGATGGAGAAAACAATTCGCGAGCTCTTCACGATGCTGAAATCGGCACAGGTAGAAATCAAGAAGGAGCATCAAGTGTTGATGGTTAACCAGACCACTAGTTTCAAGAAAAAAGGCAAACGAAAGAAAGGGAACTTCAAGAAGAACGACAAACAAGTTGCCGCTCCTGTAAGAAGCCCAAAGATGGACCTAAGCCCGAAACCGAGTGCTTCTACTGCAAAGGAAGTGGTCACTAGAAGGGGAACTGCCCCAAGTATTTGGCGGATAAGAAGGATGGCAAAATGAACAAAGGTATATTTGATATACATGTTATCGATGTGTTCCTTACTAATGCTCATAGTAGCGCCTGGGTATTTGATACTAGTTCGGTTGCTCATATTTGTAACTCGAAACAGGAGCTGCGGATAAACGAAGATTGGCTAAGGATGAGGTGACGATGCGTGTTGGGAATGGTCCCAAGATCCAAACACTAGATTGGATTGGATCATGAAGGGTACAACTACACCAACCGCATTACGACACTAATGCTTTCAATCTACAAGGGTATGTAGACACACACACCCCTCATTGCTTTGCATCTCCTGATTAGATCTTGGGTGTTCGTAGGATTTTTTTATTTTCCTGCAACATTCCCCATCAAAATGTAGGGACAATATGAGGGCGACCGGACGCGACTCGGAACTCCAGTCTAGGTCATAGCGGTCCCACCAGCAGCCACCCGAGGTTGTTGGGAAACATAGTAGAAAACAAGAAATTTGTCCTACAATCAAACCAGGAAACACTATGTAGATGCATTAATGGTTTTGGTCTGATCATTACCAACTGAGTTGCAGCTAAACAAAAAACACTGTAGATCGTACTTGAAGTCCCTCGAACCGTTCACGAACGATCCCTCGAACCGAAGACCGAAAGCGGGACCTCTCCATAGTTTGCAAGCATACGGTCTTCATGATCTGGCAGTGCTTCGCCATCCAGAGCTTATCGATGCTGGAGAATTAGAGGGAGAATGTTAGAACCACACTGAGCCTCTAATTATGAGAACTAGAGACGATCTAGCTCTAATTGGATCAACTAGATCTAGAACTAGAGAACTAGAGGAGGCTCCAAAACTTGTGTATCCAAAGGGCCAAATCCTCAAGTATATATAGGTTGGAGGAGAGGGGAGGGGAGCCACAAAGGGGAAGGAATCCTCCCCTTTGCACTGGCCCTAGGAGGGGGATCCCCGTCCAATTCGGCCTCCCGTAGCTAGGGGGGCACCTCCACCTAATGGGCCTAGGCCCATTAACTTTGTCCTTTAGGCCTTATTGTATTTTCCTTGGCTTGTTTATATTTAAATAATTATATAAACCTACTAATCATTATTAGAGTATTTTTATTATTAATTTAACATCACAGAAAACATTTTTCACATGTATGTCAATCATGGTATTACCAGGTAAACCCCGAAGCCCTTCTGGTAACCCCGGAACACTTCCGGTTCCTCTAGAAACTATTTCTAATATTAATAAAACTATTTCATAAATATTTCCTCATAACTTTTGCTCCACTGACACTCGAAAGATCATGATTCCCTTAAGCTTGTGACCTTGTAGGTTCGGTAGAACATATACATGAACAAAACCCCTTTCGTTCAATGGCCAATAGCGGAACCATGGACATCCATATGGATCCCTATGAATACATGAATGGCATTCGAGTGAACTTTGGTTATCATGTGCTATTCACTTTGCTTCGCGATACTTTACAAAACCCGAGGTGAGATATATCAGTATCCTCTTGAGTCATTCTCATGCTCACTATACCGGTCTTCTCATTGCCGATCTTGTTCATCTTTCTCGTTAACATGTTCCGGCTGTTGGGTAACGTATCAGAATTCAAAAATTTCCTACGCTTCACCAAGATCAATCTAAGGAGTCATCTAGCAACGAGCATAATGGAGTGCATCTACATACCCTTTGTAGATCGCGAGTGGAAGCGTTCGAAGGAACGTGGATGAAGTAGTCGTACTCTTCGCGTTCCTCGTCACCGATGATCCCAGCGCCGAACGGACGGCACCTCCGCGTTCAACACACGTATGGTACAGCGACGTCTCCTCCTTCTTGATCCAGCAAGGGCGGAGGAGAGGTTGTCGGAGATCCAGTAGCACGACGGCGTGGTGGTGGATGCAACAGGAAATCCTGCAGGGCTTCGCCAACGCCCTGCGTAAGGAGTAGGAAGTGTGACAGGAGGGGGGAGAGGCGCCAGAGGCTTGGGTGCGGATGCCCTCTCCCCCCCCCCCACTATTTATAGGGGCCAGGGGGGCGCTGGCCCAAGGGAGATCAGATCTCCAAGGGGGCGGCGGCCAGGGGGGTAGACTTGCCCCCCAAGGCATAGGGGGCGCCCCTCCCCCTAGGGTTTCAACCCTAGGTGCATGGAGGGGGGGCCCATGTGGTGCGCCAGCCCACCAGGGGCTGGCCCCTTCCCCCTTGCGGCCTAGGGGACCCACCGGGATGGGTGGCCCCACCCGGTAGACCCCCCGGGACCCCTCCGGTGGTCCCGGGACGCTCCCGGAGACCACCCGATGGCCGAAACTGGACTTCCTATATATCATTCTTTACCTCCGAACCATTCTGGAACTCCTCGTGACGTCCGGGATCTCATCCGGGACTCCGAACAACATTCCGATTTCCATGTGCATGTATCTCTACACCCCTAGCATCACCGAACCTTAAGTGTGTAGACCCTACGGGTTCGGGAGACACGCAGACATGACCGAGACGACTCTCCGGTCAATAACCAACAGCGGGATCGGGATACCCATGTTGGTTCCCACGTGTTCCTCGATGATCTCATCGGATGAACCACTGTGTCAAGGATTCACTCAATCCCGTATGTTATTCCCTTTGTCTATCGGTACGGTATTTGCCCGAGATTCGATCGTCGGTATACCCGATACCTTGTTCAATCTCGTCATGGCAAGTCTCTTTACTCGTTCTGTAATCCATTATCCCGTGACTAACTCCTTAGTCACTTCGAGCTCATTATGATGATGTCTTACCGAGAGGGCCCAGAGGTACCTCTCCGTCATACGGAGTGACAATATCCCAGTCTCGGTTCGTACCAACTCAACAGATACTTTCCGAGATACCCATTGCGTACCTTTATAGCCACCCAGTTACGTTGTGACGTTTGGCACACCCAAAGTATTACTACGGTATCCGGGAGTTGCACAACCTCATGGTCTAAGGAATAAATACTTGACACCGGAAAAGCTTAAGCATTACGAACTAAACGATCTCGTGCTAGGCTCGGGATTGGGTCTTGTCCATCACATCATTCTCCTAATGATGTGATCCCGTTATCAATGACATCCAATGTCCATGGTCAGGAAACCGTGACCATCTGTTGATCAACGAGCTAGTAACTAGAGGCTTACCAGGGACACATTGTGGTCTATGTATTCACACATGTATCGTTGTTTCCGTACAATACAATTCAAGCATGAATAACAGACAATTATCATGAACAAGGAAATATAATAATACTTTTATTATTGACTCTAGGGCATATTTCCAACAGTCTCCCACTTACACTAGAGTCAATAATCTAGTTACATTGTGATGAATCGAACACCCATAGAGTTCTGGTGTTGATCATGTTTTGCCCGTGGAAGAGGTTTAGTCAACGGGTCTGCAACATTCAGATCCGTATGCACTTTACAAATATCTATGTCTCCATCTTGAACATAATTCCGGATGGAGTTGAAACGGCGCTTGATGTGCTTGGTCTTCTTGTGAAACCTGGGCTCCTTGGTAATGGCAATAGCTCCAGTGTTGTCACAGAAGAGAGTCATCGGGCTTGACGCACTTGGAATGACTCCAAGGTCGGCGATGAACTCCTTCATCCAGACTCCTTCGTGCGCCGCTTCGCAAGCATCTATGTACTCCGCTTCACATGTAGAATGCGCCACGACGCTCTGCTTGCAACTGCACCAGCTGACTGCTCCACCATTCAAAATATACACGTATCCGGTTTGCGACTTAGAGTCATCCAAATCTGTGTCGAAACTAGCATCGACGTAACCCTTTACATCGAGCTCTTCGTCACCTCCATAAATGAGAAACATATCCTTAGTCCTCTTCAGGTACTTCAGGATGTTCTTGACCGCTGTCCAGTGTTCCATACCGGGATCACTTTGGTACCTCCCTACCAAACTTATGGCAAGGTTCACATCAGGTCTGGTACACAGCATGGCATACATGATAGAACCTATGGCTGAGGCATAGGGAATGACACTCATCTTTTCTCTATCTTCTGCCGTGGTCGGGGCTGAGCCTTGCTCAATCTCATACCTTGCAAAACAGGCAAGAACCCCTTTTTGGACTGATCCATATTGAACTTCTTCAATATCTTGTCAAGGTATGTGATTTGTGAAAGACCAATGAGGCGTCTTGATCTATCTCTATAGATTTTGATGCCTAATATGTAAGCAGCTTCTCCAAGGTCCTTCATTGAAAAACTCTTATTCAAGTAGGCCTTTATACTTTCCAAGAATTCTATATCATTTCCCATCAGCAATATGTCATCCACATATAATATGAGAAATGCTACAGAGCTCCCACTCACTTTCTTGTAAATACAGGCTTCTCCCCAAGTCTGTATAAAACCAAACGCTTTGATCACATCATTAAAGCGAATATTCCAACTCCGAGATGCTTGCACCAGCCCGTAAATCGAGCGCTGGAGCTTGCATGCCTTGTTAGCATTCTATGGATCGACAAAACCTTCCGGCTGCATCATATACAACTCTTCCTTGAGGAAGCCATTAAGGAATGCCGTTTTGACGTCCATTTGCCATATCTCATAATCATAGAATGCGGCAATTGCTAACATGATTCAGACTGACTTCAGCATTGCTACGGGAGAGAAAGTCTTGTCGTAGTCAATCCCTTGAACTTGTCGATAACCCTTAGCGACAAGCCGAGCCTTATAGATGGTCACATTACCATCCGCGTCTGTCTTCTTCTTAAATGTCCATTTATTTTCTATGGCGTGCCTATCATCGGGCAAGTCCACCAAAGTCCATACTTTTTTTCATACATGGATTCTATCTCGGATTTCATGGCTCCAAGCCATTTATTGGAATCCGGGCCCACCATTGCTTCTTCATAGTTCGAAGGTTCACCATTGTCTAACAACATGATTTCCATGACAGGGTTGCCGTACCACTCTGGTGCGGAACGTGTCCTCGTGGACCTTCGAAGTTCAGTAGTAACTTGATCTGTATCTTCATGATCATCATCATTAACTTCCTCCCTTGTCGGTGCAGGCACCTCAGGAACAATTTCCTGCGCTGTGCTACTTTCCGGTTCGGGAGGGGTGACTGTCACCTCATCAAGTTCTACTTTCCTCCCACTCAATTCTTTCGAGAGAAACTCTTTCTCCAGAAAGGATCCATTCTTGGCAACAAAGACCTTGCCTTCGGATCTGTGGTAGAAGGTGTACCCAATCGTTTCCTTTGGGTATCCTATGAAGACGCATTTTTCCGATTTGGGTTCGAGCTTTTTAGGTTGAAGTTTCTTGACATAAGCATCGCAACCCCAAACTTTTAGAAACGACAACTTAGGTTTCTTGCCAAACCAAAGTTCATACGGTGTCGTCTCAACGGATTTCGACGGAGCCCTATTTAAAGTGAATGCGGCAGTCTCTAAAGCATAACCCCAAAAAGATAGCGGTAAATCAGTGAGAGACATCATAGATCGCACCATGTCCAACAGCGTACGATTTCGACGTTCGGACACACCGTTACGCTGAGGTGTTCCGAGCGGTGTCAATTGTGAAACAATTCCACAGTTCCTAAGGTGCGTGCCAAATTCATGACTTAAATATTCACCCCCACGATCCGATCGCAAGAACTTTATTTTTCTGTCACGTTGGTTCTCAACCTCATTCTGAAATTCCTTGAACTTTTTAAAGGTCTCAGACTTGTGCTTCATCAAGTAGATATACCCATATCTACTCAAGTCATCTGTGAGGGTGAGAACATAACGATAGCCTCCGCGAGCCTCAACACTCATTGGACCGCACACATCGGTATGTATGATTTCCAATAAGTTGGTTGCTCGCTCCATTGTTCCGGAGAACGGAGTCTTGGTCATCTTGCCCAAGAGGCATGGTTCGCACGTGTCAAATGATTCATAATCAAGAGACTCCAGAAGTCCATCTGCATGAAGCTTCTTCATACGTTTGACACCAATATGACCAAGGCGGCAATGCCACAAGTATGTGGGACTATCATTGTCAACTTTACATCTTTTGGCATTCACACTATGAATATGTGTATCATCACGATCGAGATTCATCAAAAATAAACCATTAACCAGCGGGGCATGACCATAAAGCATATCTCTCAAATAAATAGAACAACTATTATTCTCGGATTTAAATGAGTAGCCATCTCGCATCAAACGAGATCCAGATACAATGTTCATGCTCAAAGCTGGTACTAAATAACAATTATTAAGGTTTAAAACTAATCCCGAGGGTAGATGTAGAGGCAGCGTGCCGACGGCGATCACATCGACCTTGGAACCATTCCCGAAGCGCATCGTCACCTCGTCCTTCGCCAGTCTCCGCTTATTCCGCAGCTCCTGCTTTGAGTTACAAATATGAGCAACTGCACCGGTATCAAATACCCAGGAGCTACTACGAGCGCTGGTAAGGTACACATCAATAACATGTATATCACATATACCTTTGACGTTGCCGGCCTTCTTGTCCACTAAGTACTTGGGGCAGTTCCGCTTCCAGTGACCCGTTCCCTTGCAATAAAAGCACTCAGTCTCAGGCTTGGGTCCATACTTTGGCTTCTTCCCGGCAACTGGCTTACCGGGCGCGGCAACTCCCTTGCCGTCCTTCTTGAAGTTCTTCTTACCCTTGCCCTTCTTGAACTTAGTGGTTTTATTGACCATCAACACTTGATGCTCTTTCTTGATCTCCACCTCCGCTGATTTCAGCATTGAATACACCTCGGGAATGGACTTCTCCATCCCCTGCATATTGAAGTTCAACACGAAGCTCTTGTAGCTTGGTGGGAGCGACTGGAGGATTCTGTCAACGACCGCTTCGTCCGGGAGATTCATTCCCAACTGAGACAAGCGATTGTGCAACCCAGAAATCTTGAGGATGTGCTCACTGACAGAACTGTTTTCCTCCATCTTACAGCTGTAGAATGCGTTGGAGACATCATATCTCTCAACTCGGGCATGAGCCTGGAAAACCATTTTCAGCTCTTGGAACATCTCATATGCCCCGTGGTGCTCAAAACGCTTTTGGAGCCCCGATTCTAAGCTGTAGAGCATGCCGCACTGAACCAGGGAGTAATCATCATAACGCGACTGCCAAGCGTTCATAACATCTTGGTTTGCCGGGGCGGGAGCATCACCTAGCGGTGCTTCTAGGACATAAGTTTTCTTGGCAGCTATGAGGATGATCCTCAGGTTACGGACCCAGTCCGTATAGTTGCTACCATCGTCTTTCAGCTTTGATTTCTCTAGGAACGCGTTGAAGCTGAGGGTGACATGACCGTGGGCCATTTGATCTACAAGACATATTGTAAAGAATTTAGACTAAGTTCATGATAATTAAGTTCATCTTAATCAAATTTTAATGAACTACCACTCAGATTGACATCTCTCCAGTCTTCTAAGTAATACATGATCCGAATCAACTAGCCCGTGTCCGATCATCACGTGAGACGGACTAGTCATCAACGGTGAACATCTTCATGTTGATCGTATCTTCTATACGACTCATGCTCGACCTTTCGGTCTTCCGTGTTCCGAGGCCATGTCTGTACATGCTAGGCTCGTCAAGTGAACCCAAAGTGTATTGCGTGTGTAAATCTGGCTTACACCCGTTGTATGCGAACGTTAGAGCCTATCACACCCGATCATCACGTGGTGCTTCGGAACAACGATCCTTAGCAACGGTGCACAGTTAGGGGGAACACAATTCTTGAAAATTTTAGTGAGAGATCATCTTATTTACTACCGTCGTTCTAAGTAAACAAGATGCATAAACATGATAAACATCACATGCAATCAATTAAAGTGACATGATATTGCCAATATCATCTTGCTCCTTCGATCTCCATCTTCGGGGCACCATGATCATCTTTGTCACCAGCTCGACACCATGATCTCCATCATCATGATCTCCATCATCGTGTCTTCATGAAGTCGTCACGCCAACTATTACTTCTACTACTATGGCTAACGTTTAGCAATAAAGTAAAGTAATTACATGGCGTTATTCAGTGACACGCAGGTCATACAATAATTAAGACAACTCCTATGGCTCCTGCCGGTTGTCATTATCATCGACATGCAAGTCGTGATTCCCTATTACAAGAACATGATCAATCTCATACATCACATATATCATTCATCACATCTTCTTGGCCATACCACATCACATAGCACATGCTACAAGAACAAGTTAGACGACCTCTAATTGTTGTTGCAAGTTTTTACGTGGCTTCTATAGGTTTTCTAGCAAGAACGTTTCTTACCTACGCCAAAACCACAACGTGATTTGTCAATTTCTATTTACCCTTCTGATACGTCCAAAATGCATCACTATTTTATATCATAATTTATCCTTATTCATTGATATATTTCACGTTACAATGATGTTCTTATGTTGTTTTGGTCTATTTTACACAGTTTGCAACTTTCCGATGCCGAAACAGTAGACGCAGGATTCAACAGTAAAAAGTGGACGCTGAGTTGCTGAAGAAGAATACCTCCAAATTACCTGAAAATTGACGGGAGATATTTTTCAGACGGATCACGAAGGCACGCGAAAGGGCAACCAGAGGGGGGCCACAGGGTGCCCAGGCGCCCTGGGGGCGCGCCCCCCTGGCCGCGCCGGGGGGGGCGCCTGGAGCCCCTAGCCCACCTCCGGCTGCCCCCTTTTGCATATATATTCTCTGTTATCCAAAAACCCTAAAAACTAGAGTTTTTACGGAGTTCCGCCGCCGCTCCGTGGCGGAAACCTACAGAGAAGAAAAAGCCATCTCCGGTGGGCAGATTCCGTCGGGGAGATCACCTCCCGGAAGGGGAGATCGTCGCCATCGTCATCACCATCGTCACGGGCATCATCGAGATCATCATCAACATCATCCCCAACACCATCACCATCTCCATCTTCATCCAAATCTCATCTCGCAATTGCAACTTGTGTTGTAACTCGTACTATCTATCCTCTCTACTCCATCGGTGTTGATTACTACTTTGTGGTGAATGCTATTGAGTTTTGTTGGAGAAATATTATTATGTCCAGATTGTTTATCATCCATTTATCTCCCCTGATCATGATCTCTTTTATGTCTTGTGAGTAGTTACTTTAGTTCTTGAGGACATGGGGAAAGTCTTGTTGTTAGTAGTCATATGATGTTGAAGTAATATGTGTTGTTTGATACTTAAGCTGTGTTGTCATTCTACTAGTGGTGTTGTGTGAGTCGAACACTCAACACTTCGCCTTATTAAGGACCTAGGAGAATACATTGTGTACAAAGAATGCTTACGGTGGGTTGCCGGAGTGACAGAAACCTGAACCCCAGTTCGCATGCTTTTGCATAAGGGAACAATGGATCCTCGATCGTATTGCTATGGTTAGGCTTTTGCCTTAAATTCTATCTTGTATTTGCGGATGCATGCAAGGTGTTTAATCATAAGAGTGCACTCATCTTAGTCTAGAGAGTGTACTAGCATAGATCCACCCACTCAACACTTATCAACACATAACATAGTATCGATACGGAATATGGCGAAAGCACATGACTACTTCTCCCGTGTGTCCTCAGGAACGCTTTAGTATTTATAAGTTCAGTTGCTAGGCCTCTCCTTTGCTAAGAAAGGATTGGGCCACTTGTTACTCTCAGTGCCTTTTACATTGCTTGCTTTTACTTTCCTGTTGCTTATATCGAGAAAACCCCTAAAAAGTTATCTTTCAGTGCTTGCAGTAATTTCTTGCTCAGAATCGCTTATCAATACCTTCTGCTCCTCGTTGGGTTCGACACTCTTACTTATCAAAAATGCTGCAATAGATCCCTTACGGTTGTGGGTCATCAAGTACCGTTTTCTGGCGCCATTGCCGGGGAGCGTAGCGCTATTGGTAAAGTGAAACTGGTAAGGAAGTTTTTATAATTCTGTTTTTATTTTTGCTATTGCTGCTCTTTATCCTTATGGACAACCCTGTTATTGGATCGTTGCTTGCGGGAAGACGCCCCACACCTGTGGTGGTTGATCCTCCCCCTACTGAAATTGTGCCCTATAAAATACCAGCTGGTATTATGGATTATGTTTTGGCTAATCGTTATGCAGGAGACAGACATCCCGGTGAACACTTGCTATATCTGTCACAACTATGTTCATTATTTAAGCTTGCAGGTGTATCGAGGGAGTTTGTCATGAGGAAATTGTTTGCCGTATCACTTATAGATAAAGCTTCGGATTGGTATAGGCTTCTCGATAACTCACACTTACTTGACTGGCAGGAGCTTATGTCTCTCTTTTATACTAAGTTTTATCCTCTTCATGAAATTCATTGAGACAGGAACTATATCTATAACTTTAGGTCTCGTGACGGAGAAAGCATTGCTCAAGCTTGGGGGAGATTGAAGTCCCTAATGCTCAAATGCCCTATTCATAAGCTTCCCAAGGAAATTATACTTACAAATTTTTATGCCAGGCTTTCTCGTCAGGATAAGGAGATGCTGGATGCCTCCTCTAGTGGGGTATTTCAGAAGAAGAGTGTTGAAGAAAGGTGGGATCTCATTGAAAGGATCCAGAGGAATACCGAAGATTGGGAAATTGATAAAGGTATTGAACCCGCTATAAATTATGGACATGATTATATTGAGAGCTATGTGAAAACTGATTACTTCAATACTTTTTGCTCTAAGATTGGTCTTGATTCCCATCTAGTGATTGATTTCTGTAAGAATTTTGCCTCTCACGTTGATTCTTTTAAAAAGAAGAGAGACCAGCATCATGAACCTTTTAAAGAGCCACCTGTTGATATTCATGTTGCTGACCCTATTTTGCCTGCAGTTATATATGAACAACCTCCTTTTCCCGCAAGGATGAGGGAGCACACTCTTGTGACAGGCATAATAAATAAAAGTGAGAGAAGAGTTGATGAGCCTGAGGACCAGATCAGGGTCGATCCTCAAGTTGCATTAATTAAAGACCTTATTACTAATGATGTTTTGGATTCCAATATAAATTTTTGTGCTGTTTCCACTAACCTTGTCACAGCCAAGAATAAAGGCCCAATTTCAGGTACTCCAGTCATATCTGTTAAAATAGGAGATCACAATTATTATGGGCTATGCGATTTGGGATCGAGTGCAAGTGCTATCCCCTATTCACTTTATGAAGAGATCATCGGTGAGATTTCCCCTTGTGAACTTGAAGAAGTTGATGTTACCATTCATCTTGCAAACAGAACAACTATCTCTCCTATTGGAATTGTGAGGGACGTTGAAGTCCTATGTGGAAAGGTAAAATACCCAACCGACTTTCTAGTACTTGGTTTGGAGAGGGACAATTTCTGTCCTATTATTTTTGGTAGACCTTTTCTTAGAACTTGTGGAGCTATAATAGATTGCAAGAAAGGTAAAGTTTCTGTTGAATTCAATGGTGAGCCATATGAATTTAATTTTTCTAAGTTCTCTAAGCAGCCTCGTGGTACCAATTTACCTAGTGATGATAAACTTATTGAAAGTATTGCTTCTATTGCTATTCCCCCTAATGATCCTTTGCAGCAATATATGGAGGACCACGAGAATGATTTGCATATGCAGGAAAGAAATGAACTAGATGAAATATTCTCGAGGCAACCTGCTCTCCTGACGCACAACCTTCCGGTTGAACCTTTGGGAATTTTATCAAAACCGAAAGAAGACCCGGTGTTCGATCTTAAACCTCTTCCCGATACGCTCAAGTATGCTTATTTAGATGAAAAGAAAGTATATCATGTTATTATCAATTCTAACTGTTCAGGATATGAAGAAGAGCGACTATTGGAAGTACTCCGTAAACACCGAGGCGCAATTGGATATACCCTTGATGACCTTAAGGGGATTAGTCCATCTATCTGTCAACATACTATCAACCTTGAGCCTGATGCTAAACCGGTTGTTGATCATCAACGACGGTTGAACCCGAAGATGATGGATGTTGTGAGAACTGAGATTCTCAAGCTTCTAGCCGCAGGTATTATCTACCCTGTAGATGATAGTAAGTGGGTAAGCCCGGTACATTGTGTTCCTAAGAAAGGAGGTACAACTGTGGTTCCTAATGATAAAAATGAACTAATACCTCAGAGAATTATTATTGGATATAGAATGTGTATTGATTATAGGAAGTTGAACAAGGCAACCAGGAAGGATCACTACCCCTTGTCGTTCATCGACCAAATGCTTGAAAGGTTATCCAAAAATACCCACTTTTGTTATCTCGATGGTTATTCTGGCTTCTCTCAAATTCATGTTAACACCGCTGATCAAGAGAAGACCACTTTTACTTGTCCCTTTGGTACTTATGCTTACAGGCGTATGCCTTTTGGTTTATGTAATGCCCCTGCTACTTTTCAAAGGTGTATGTCTGCTATCTTTCATGGTTTCTGTGGGGATATTATGGAAGTCTTCATGGACGATTTCTCCGTCTATGGAACCTCCTTTGACCATTGTCTTCACAATCTTAATAAAGTTTTGCAGAGATGTGAGGAGACGAATTTGGTACTCAACTGGGAGAAGTGCCACTTCATGGTTAACGAAGGAATTGTTCTTGGTCACAAGATTTCCGAAACGGGAATTGAAGTGGACAAAGCCAAGATCGAAGCTATTGAGAGGATGCCCTATCCAAGGGACATCAAAGGTATTCGCAGTTTTCTTGGTCATGCTGGTTTCTATAGAAGATTTATTAAAGACTTTTCTAAAACCTCGAGGCCCCTCACTAATCTTCTCCAGAAGGACGTCCCTTTTGTATTTAATGAGGATTTTAAGGAAGCGTTTGAAGTCCTTAAGAAAGCTTCAATAACCGCTCCTATAGTACAACCACCTGACTGGAATTTACCTTTTGAGATTATGTGTGATGCTAGTGATTTTGCTGTTGGAGCTGTTTTAGGACAAAGAGTTGATAAGAAATTGAATGTTATACATTATGCTAGCAAAACCCTTGATAGTGCTCAAAAGAATTATGCTACTACTGAGAAGGAATTCTTAGCTGTAGTTTTTGCTTGTGATAAGTTTAGGCAGTATATTGTTGATTCCAAAGTTATTATTCATACTGATCATGCTGCCATTAAGTATCTTATGACAAAGAAGGATGCCAAGCCAAGGCTTATCAGATGGGTACTCCTTCTTCAAGAATTTGATTTGCAGATTGTTGATAGGAAAGGAGAAGACAATCCGGTGGCGGGCAATCTTTCAAGGATGGAAGATATACCGCACGATCCCATCCCAGTAAACGATAGTTTTCCAGACGAGCAACTTGCCGTTGTAAAAGTACAATCTCTTTCCGATCCTTGGTATGCAGATTATGCTAATTTTATTGTTGCAAAGTATTTGCCTCCAGGTTTAACATTTCAGCAAAGGAAGAAGTTCTTTCATGATTTGAGGCACTACTTTTGGGATGACCCACATCTTTTCAAAGAAGGTCCCGACGGGATCGTGAGAAGATGCATACCGGAACATGAGCAGAAGGACATTCTCAGACGGTGTCATGATAGTCCCTATGGAGGACATCATGCCGGTGAGAGGACTGCACATAAGGTTCTTCAATCAGGTTTTTATTGGCCTACTCTCTTTAAGGATGCTAGAAATTACGTTTTAGCCTGTGATAAATGTTAGAGAGTTGGTAACATTAGTAGAAGGAATGAGATGCCTATGAATTACTCACTAGTGATTGAACCTTTTGATTGTTGGGGTTTTAATTTTATGGGTCCTTTTCCTTCTTCGCACAAGTACACTCACATTTTAGTAGCTGTTGATTATGTGACCAAGTGGGTTGAAGCAATCCCCACCAAAAGTGCTGATCACAAGACATCTTTGAAAATGCTTAAGGATGTAATTTTTCCTAGGTTTGGTGTACCAAGGTATCTCATGACTGATGGAGGATCACACTTCACGCACGGAGCTTTTAGAAAAGCTTTAGCCAAATACGATGTCAACCATAGAATTGCTTCACCATATCATCCTCAAACTAGTGGGCAAGTTGAGCTCACCAATAGAGAGATTAAGTTGATCTTACAGAAGACAGTAAACAGAAATAGAAAGGACTGGTCGAATAAGTTAGGAGATGCTTTGTGGGCATATAGAACTGCTTACAAAAACCCCATGGGCATGTCCCCCTATAAGATGGTGTATGGCAAGGCTTGCCATTTGCCATTAGAGTTAGAGCACAAAGCTTTCTGGGCTGTTAGAGAGCTTAATGCTGACCCAAAATTAGCTGGTGAGAAGCGTCTCATGAACTTGACTTCTCTAGATGAATGGAGAAGTGAAGCTTACGAGAGCGCTAAAATGTTCAAGGAAAAGGTAAAGAAGTGGCATGATAGGAAGATTCTGAAACGTGAATTTAATGTTGGTGATAAAATTTTGTTGTTTAGATCCCGTTTCAGGTTTTCTCCAGGCAAACTACTTTCCAGGTGGGAAGGGCCATTTCATATTGAAGAAGTCTATCGGTCTGGTGCAATTAAGATCAACAATTTTGAAGGCACCAAACCTCAAGTTGTGAATGGGCAAAGACTTAAACATTACATAGCAGGAGACCCTGTCAATGTTGATGTGAATATAATATACACAACAACTCACGAAGAACATGTTGCAGCCCTGTTTCAGGCGCCAGCAGAAGCAGAATAAAGAAAAGGTATGTAGTACGGTAAGGAAACATCGCGAACCGCCATAAAAGTTCCGTATTACGAGTTTTTGCAAAATTAGTAAAATTCTGAGCCTAAGCGGAGCCGGAGACGAGCTCCAGGGGGTCCAGGCGCCCCCCTGGCGCGCCCTACCTCCTGGCCGCGCCGCCAGGGCACCTGGACACCCGGGAGTCCGCCTCCGACCCCGGTTTAGCCCGTTACCTACCTTTCTGTGCATAAATTTTTGCTATATATTTGCCCGGATTGTTCCGGCAACGTATCCTGCGATTTCGTGTGTTTTCTTTTCGATCTGTTTCTGCCAGGGAATCTTTCAGCTAAATCTAGGTGCCATGGCTTCTCCAAGTTCCCCCAAGGACGAGTTCGTCGTCAACGTCATCAACCCTTACCTCGCTGAGGTGAAGAAGCACCCTCAGGTTGTTCGGATGGAGGACGGTGTCCTTCATCAAGAAGATCTGAAGGGACCTATCAAGGAGGGGAGCATCCAGGCCAGGCTGGAAGAAGTGGAGCAAGAAGTCTTCGAGTACAAGAAGATGATCAAGCGTGGTATTGAAGCTAACTTTGACATCATCAACGAGCTGAATAACTACTTCTTGAAGGAGATGAAGGAGATGTGGAAAAGCATCACCGCGTCTGAAGAAAGAATTATAGAGCTCCAAGGGCAAATTAATGATCTACATCGCCAGAACTGTGAGTATGAACTAAGGTTTATGCGCATGAGTATGGGTGCTGCCTGCAGGATTCAGGAGACAAGCTTCTCATATGAGACTGGAGAACCCCTTCCATGGAAGCGTTTCGCCGAGGACTACGTGATCAACGCCAACAAGGATGAGGAGTGAAATCTCCTGGGGTAACGGCATTCCCTTGGCTTGTTCCAAGCTTGGGGAGTGCCCGGTATCTTTATCTTTACCTTTTGTCTTTTAGAGTCAAGTAGAGTCGTATCATGTCTAGGGAGGTTATTATATGAAATAGGTGTGTGCATTGAGGTCTATCACTCCTTCGGTGGGGAGATTGTATCCGTGAGTGTGGAGTCGTCTATGATGGAATATTAATGAGAAGTTTATTGGTTCCTTTTGCTGCACTCGGTATTCTCTTCACGCAATCGACCTTATATGATGACTCTTATGGGGAGTATTGACCTTATATCAGGTATGGCTGTGAAAACTTTGTTTAATCTTGGCAAACATAGCTTTGGTCATAACAACAAACATGATTTCCCTAAAGTATCGACATAGCCAAAACCTTTATGTTATTATGCTTGAAGTGTTATGCTGACAAGGAAGACAACTTGATGTGTTATGCTTATTTCAATGTTTATGCTTTATATTGTTTTGCATCTTAGTCATCATCAATTGTCTGTTCTCTCAAACCTTTGCTAGCCTAACTCTGTACTAAGCGGAATTCTGCTTGTGCATCCATACCCTTAAACCAATACCTTCCATATGAGTCCACCATACCTTCCTACTCGTGGTATTCCACTACCACCTCCTAAAGTACAGAATTTATGTGTTATCCTTAAATGTTCAAAATCTTTTATTTTGTGCCTCTGTTTTAGCTCATGAGGAAGTAATAGCTAATTCATGATCTTTTTGAGTTGGACAAGCTTCACCCCGGGATTGCATGTCTAATGTGCAAACCCACAATACGAGAAGGAACTGGCAAAGAGTGCGCCCGGCTCAAAAATAATATAACAAACAAACCCTCCTTCACGCTTTGTTCATGAGAAATCAGAAAACTTTGGCAGTGATAAACAAAGGAGAATAAGAGGATGTGATCGTCCTCGTGCGGGAGCCGTTCCTCGAAACTTGTCCAGCTCAAGAAGTAATTGATTTATCTATTAGCATTCGTTGACAAATCATGCACCTCTCAAAACTTGTTTTCATTCTGTTTGATTTAAGGATAGCACATGAGTTTTCCCTACTACCCTAGAGCAGGGCCTATCTTTTAATTATAAGTTGAGTCAGTTATACCTACTCCCTTCTATTCTTAAAGAGAGCAGACATTTGATGTTGATAAGGATTCATTCATATAAAGTTGCATTAAGATTTGTCATATCATATCCTTGTTGACATTATCATTTGATAAGCAAGTTGTTTGTCAAGCCCAGCTAAGGCAAATATCTTCCTTTGTGTTAACACTTTCACTTCTTGCCTGATAACATGTTCTTTCAAAAGCTTCAATTAATCTCATCAAAACATAAAGAAAGAGCAAAAGTAAAAGCTATTAGTTGTTCTTTGACCAAAGGACATGTTTGCCATGATTCAGTGAGTTTCCTTAGCCCTAATTCCGAACATAAGTGTTACTACTCTTTTATAAGGGCCTTATGAGTTGAAGATTGCTGTTGAGGATATTTGAGTTGGTGAAGAAACTGTGATGCTTCTTGTCCGTATTCTATTTATTGACACTTCACTCTCTAAACTTGTGGACAGGTTTACCGAGCTCAGTATTCGCTTGGGGACAAGCGAGGTCTAAGCTTGGGGGTATTGATACGTCCAAAATGCATCACTATTTTATATCATAATTTATCCTTATTCATTGATATATTTCATGTTACAATGATGTTCTTATGTTGTTTTGGTCTATTTTACACAGTTTGCAACTTTCCGATGCCGAAACAGCAGACGCAGGATTCAGCAGTAAAAAGTGGACGCTGAGTTGCTGAAGAAGAATACCTCCAAATTACCTGAAAATTGACGGGAGATATTTTTCAGATGGGTCACGAAGGCACGCGAAAGGGCAACCAGAGGGGGGCCACAGGGTGCCCAGGCGCCCTGGGGGCGCGCCCCCCCCCCCCTGGCCGCGCCGGGGGGCGCCTGGAGCCCCTGGCCCACCTCCGGCTGCCCCCTTTTGCATATATATTCTCCTTTATCCAAAAACCCTAAAAACGAGAGTTTTTACGGAGTTCCGCCGCCGCTCCGTGGCGGAAACCTACAGAGAAGAAAAAGCCATCTCCGGTGGGCAGATTCCGCCGGGGAGATCACCTCTCGAAAGGGGAGATCGTCGCCATCGTCATCACCATCGTCACGGGCATCACCGAGATCATCATCAACATCATCCCCAACACCAGCACCATCTCCATCTTCATCCAAATCTCATCTCGCAATTGCAACTTGTGTTGTAACTCGTACTATCTATCATCTCTACTCCATCGGTGTTGATTACTACTTTGTGGTGAATGCTATTGAGTTTTGTTGGAGAAATATTATTATGTCCAGATTGTTTATCACCCATTTATCTCCACTGATCATGATCTCTTTTATGTCTTGTGAGTAGTTACTTTAGTTCTTGAGGACATGGGGAAAGTCTTGTTGTTAGTAGTCATATGTTGTTGAAGTAATATGTGTTGTTTGATACTTAAGTTGTGTTGTCATTCTACTAGTGGTGTTGTGTGAGTCGAACACTCAACACTTCGCCTTATTAAGGACCTAGGAGAATACATTGTGTACAAAGAATGCTTACGGTGGGTTGCCGGAGTGACAGAAACCTGAACCCCAGTTCGCACGCTTTTGCATAAGGGAACAATGGATCCTCGATCGTATTGCTATGGTTAGGCTTTTGCCTTAAATTCTATCTTGTATTTGCGGATGCTTGCAAGGTGTTTAATCATAAGAGTGCACTCATCTTAGTCTAGAGAGTGTACTAGCATAGATCCACCCACTCAACACTTATCAACACATAACATAGTATCGATACGGAATATGGCGAAAGCACATGACTACTTCTCCCGTGTGTCCTCAGGAACGCTTTAGTCTTTATAAGTTCAGTTGCTAGGCCTCTCCTTTGCTAAGAAAGGATTGGGCCACTTGTTACTCTCAGTGCCTTTTACATTGCTTGCTTTTACTTTCCTGTTGCTTATATCGAGAAAACCCCTAAAAAGTTATCTTTCAGTGCTTGCAGTAATTTCTTGCTCAGAATCGCTTATCAATACCTTCTGCTCCTTGTTGAGTTCGACACTCTTACTTATCGAAAACGCTGCAATAGATCCCTTACGGTTGTCGGTCATCACCTTCATAAGGACCCTGTTCATCGAATCCGATCCGACTAAAGTGGAAGAGACAGACACCCGCCAGCCACCTTATGCATCTAGTGCATGTTTGTCGGTGGAACCAGTCTCACATAAGCGTACGTGTAAGGTCGGTCCGGGATGCTTCATGCCACAATGCCGCCGAATCAAGATTGGACTAGTAACGGCAAGAAAATTTAGCAAACTCAACGCCCACAACTTGTTTGTGTTCTACTTGTGCAAGATGCTACGCAAAGACCTAGCTCAGATGCCACTGTTGGGTAACGTATCAGAATTCAAAAATTTCCTACGCTTCACCAAGATCAATCTAAGGAGTCATCTAGCAACGAGCATAATGGAGTGCATCTACATACCCTTTGTAGATCGCGAGCGGAAGCATTCGAAGGAACGTGGATGAAGTAGTCGTACTCTTCGCGTTCCTCGTCACCGATGATCCCAGTGCCGAACGGACGGCACCTCCGCGTTCAACACACGTATGGTACAGCAACGTCTCCTCCTTCTTGATCCAGCAAGGGCGGAGGAGAGGTTGTCGGAGATCCAGCAGCACGACGGCGTGGTGGTGGATGCAACAGGAAATCCTGCAGGGCTTCGCCGGCGCCCTGCGTAAGGAGTAGGAAGTGTGACGGGAGGGGGGAGAGGCACCAGAGGCTTGGGTGCGGCTGCCCTCTCCCCCCCCCCCCACTATATATAGGGTTCAGGGGGGCGCCGGCCCTAGGGAGATCAGATCTCCAAGGGGGCGGCGGCCAGGGGGGTAGACTTGCCCCCCAAGGCATAGGGGGCGCCCCCTCCCCCTAGGGTTTCAACCCTAGGCCCATGGAGGGGGGCCCATGTGGTGTGCCAGCCCACCAGGGGCTGGCCTCTTCCCCCTTGCGGCCTAGGGGACGCACCGGGATGGGTGGCCCCACCCGGTGGACCCCCGGGACCCCTCCGGTGGTCCCGGGACGCTCCCAGTGACCACCCGATGGCCGAAACTGGACTTCCTATATATCATTATTTACCTCTGGACTATTCCGGAACTCCTCGTGACGTCCGGGATCTCATTCGGGACTCCGAACAACATTCGGGTTTCCATGTGCATGTATCTCTACAACCCTAGCGTCATCGAACCTTAAGTGTGTAGACCCTACGGGTTCGGGAGACACGCAGACATGACCGAGACGACTCTCCGGTCAATAACCAACAGCGGGATCTGGATACCCATGTTGGTTCCCACGTGTTCCTCGATGATCTCATCGGATGAACCACTGTGTCAAGGATTCACTCAATCCCGTATGTTATTCCCTTTGTCTATCGGTACGGTACTTGCCCGAGATTCGATCGTCGGTATGCCCGATACCTTGTTCAATCTCGTCATGGCAAGTCTCTTTACTCGTTCTATAATCCATCATCCTGTGACTAACTCCTTAGTCACTTCGAGCTCATTATGATGATGTCTTACTGAGAGGGCCCAGAGGTACCTCTCCGTCATACGGAGTGACAATATCCCAGTCTCGGTTCCTCCCAACTCAACAGATACTTTCGGAGATACCCGTTGCGTACCTTTATAGCCACCCAGTTACGTTGTGACGTTTGGCACACCCAAAGTATTACTACGGTATCCGGGAGTTGCACAACCTCATGGTCTAAGGAATAAATACTTGACACCGGAAAAGCTTAAGCATTACGAACTAAACGATCTCGTGCTAGGCTCAGGATTGGGTCTTGTCCATCACATCATTCTCCTAATAATGTGATCCCGTTATCAAGGACATCCAATGTCCATGGTCAGGAAACCGTGACCATCTGTTGATCAACGAGCTAGTAACTAGAGGCTTACCAGGGACACGTTGTGGTCTATGTATTCACACATGTATCGCTGTTTCCGTACAATACAATTCAAGCATGAATAACAGACAATTATCATGAACAAGGAAATATAATAATACTTTTATTATTGCCTCTAGGGCATATTTCCAACACCGGCATCCCTATGACCTAGTCACATGTGTGTGGCCAGACGATGATGGATGCCATCACACCGAGAGGGCCCTAAGAATATCTCTCTATTGTCGGAGGAGCAAATCCCACTCTTGAGCTATCTAGCCCCTTGTCAAACTTTATGATGAACCTGTAAGTTGTTGTTATGATCATTGTGTTACAAATGACGTTTGAGCAACTCCAAAGTCCATCGTATGGTAAGAAGTCACTATGATACTCTCATGGTCTAAGGAACTAAAGCATATGTTAATTCTCCGTTTTATAACAGTTGATTTGTGACGATTGTATCTCAAAGTATAACAAACAAATCTGAGTCAATTCAATATGGTTGTTCTTCCAACGTCATATTCTCAAAGTTGTTTTACGACTATCGTTAAACTTAATGATATCGTAAAATCTGAAAAACATGATCACTAACAACACTTGAGTTAGTCTTAGAGGCGAGATTATGAATCATGTTTTTACCTTTTATCATTCCACAAGTGCATATGAGTTTTCTAATTAATCGCACATTCTAGGATCATAGCAGTTATACCATAATATATAAACTATTAATTATAAACATGAAAGTATAATAATATAATAGTATTGCCTCTAGGGCACGACGTATTTCCAACAGAAACTCCTTCCTCTCTCATCTCTGCATGGCGTGAAGGATGCAACGACGTTGCGAGCTGGCCTCGCGTGCTTCTGCTCCGGCGCGCGCATCGTAGACGAGCTCGCCCATTTTTAGTCCCACCTCGCTCGAGCTGATTTTTAGTTCATCTCATTCATATACGTTGATAGCCCTCCTATAATGAAAGAGATTTTTAAATTGTTCATATATGTTGATAGCCCCGTTCGACACACTATAATTCAAAAAGAGTCGTGCAAACATTAATGTTTCATTTGTGAAGGAAATAAACCATGACCGTTAATCTTATATATGATAAGCTAAGAAGACTAGTAGTAACAGTGCATGTCGTTAACAAAAGGTGCAATGATGACTGAAGCTTATCGCTTCTGGACGACTCGGCTATTTAAACTGGTTAGCTAGCTCCTCACGCCGCGAGGTAGGGCTAAACATCCGAAACCCGCCGGCCTAATACAGATGTGAAAATCTTAGATTCGAGCAACTTATTTGGTGTTTATTAACAGCCCCACCGGCCCAACACGAACTGGACATCCAAAATGACCGACATCATGTGTTTGCATGTATTAGGTGTTTTGAATATAGGGTTTGTGGTTGCAAATAGCAAAATTTGAGTCCCGCGCGGCCAGCGTTTGTGGGTGTTGTCATGGATTTAGCATGGCAGATGTCCTAGCAAAAGGACTTAGTCGTGAGGCCATCGCTCGGGTTAGCTTAAAGGGGTTAAAGTGGACGAAGGACACAGGGAGTTTATACTAGTTCGGCCCCTTCGATGAAGGTAAAAGCCTACGTCTAGTTTGGTGTGGTATTGCTGGCTTCGATGACCAGGGAGCGAATCTGCTTTGCCTGTGTCTCGAGCTGTTGTTTCTTGTCCTGAACCGTCGCCGGGTCGTCCCTTTATATAGGAGGCGACGCCCGGTCCTGTTTACAGAGTCCCGAGGCTGGATCATAAACGTGTCTGTTGGGTAACGTAGTAGAATTCAAAAAATTTCTACGCTTTCACCAAGATCCAACTAAGGAGACATCTAGCAACGAGCAAATAAGAGTGCATCTACATACTGTTATGTAGATCGCGAGCGGAAGCTTTCGAAGAAGCGTGGATGAAGTAGTCGTACTCTTCTCGTTCTTCGTCACCGATGATCTAGCGCCGAACGGACGGCACCTCCATGTTCAACACACGTCCGGTACAGCAACGTCACCTCCTTCTTGATCCAGCAAGGGGGGAGGAGAGGTCATCGGAGATCCAGCAGCACGACGGCGTGGTGGTGGATGTAGTGGAGAATCCTGCAGGGCTTCGCCGGCGCCCTGCGTAAGGAGATGGAGGTGTGACGGGGAGGGGAAGAGGCGCCAGGGGCAAGGGTGCGGCTGCCCTCTCCCCCCCCCCACATATATATAGGGGGCCAGGGGGCTGCGCCGGCCCTGCAGATCCCATCTGCAGGGTGGGGCGACGGCCAGGGGGGATTCTTGCCCCCCAAGGCAAGGTGGCTGTAGGATCGAAGAAGGTGAGAGTGCCTAGAGGGGGGGTGATTAGACTACTCGACAAGATAAAAATTCTGTCTTTTAACAAGAACATATTTTGGCAGATTTTGCATAACACACAAGTCAAGTAGCATACTACACATGCAATTCTAGAGCATGGGCAGCGGAAAGTAAATTGCACAAGTAGTAAAGAGAAGTGGAGAATATCAAACGCAATTTGGAGACGCAATGATTTTTCCCGTGGTTCCGATAGGTAGTGCTATCGTACATCCACGTTGATGGAGACTTCAACCCACGGAGGGTAACGGCTGCGCGAGTCCACGGAGGGCTCCACCCACGAAGGGTCCACGAAGAAGCAACCTTGTCTATTCCATCATGGCCTACGCCCACGGAGGGCTAGCCTTACTCGGGGTAGATCTTCATGAAGTAGGCGATCTCCTTGCCCTTACGAACTTCTTGGTTCAACTCCACATCTCAAAGACGGAGGCTCCCAAGCGACACCTAACCAATCTAGGAGGCACCACCCTCCAAAAGGTAAAAGATGTGGTTGATGATGATGAACTCCTTGCTCTTGTGCTTCAAATGATAATCTCCCCAACACTCAACTCTCCTCACTGATATGGCTGTGGTGGAAGAAAGGATTGAGTGGAAAGCAACTTGGGAAGGCTAGAAATCAAGTTTCATATGGTAGGAATGGAATAACTTGATCTCAACACAAGGGTAGGTAGTTCTCTTCTCAGAAAGTGTAAGGTAGGAGTGGTAGACTTTCTGATGGCTCTCTCCACGAATGAAGAGGGGGTGGAGGGGTATATATAGCCTCCACACAAAATCCAACCGTTACACACATAATTGAGCAATCTCGGTGAGACCGAAGTGAAAACTCGGTCAGACCGAAAGTTCAAATATAGTGAACGTTGGGGTTTTCGGTGGGACCGAAAATACCATCTCGGTGTGTCCGAAAGTGCAAATGATATGAACGTTGAAGTTTTCGGTGGGACCGAGAAAGAAAACTCGGTTAGACCGATTTGAGAAAAGACAGGAACATGCCAGTTTCGGTGGGACCGGAAATGCAATCTCGGTGAGACCGATTTGAGCCAAGACAGGAGCTGGCCAATTTCGGTGAGACCGAAAATGCAATCTCGGTTTTTCCGAAATGATGTCAAACGCTTACAGAAGGTTGGCAGTCCAGTTTCGGTGAGACCGATCTCAAACTCGGAATGACCGATTTTTCTAGGGTTTGGAATATGGCTGAAGTGGTTCATCTCGGTGGGACTGAGTTGGAAGAATCGGTTTGTCCGAGATTACTTATGAGTGTGTATAGTAGTGAAAGTTGCTGATAGTTGAAGGAGATATATCACTAAGCACTTGAGCAACCAGATCATCAACACAACCTCATCCCCTTTTAATAGTATTGGCTTTTCCTATGGACTCAATGTGATCTTGGATCACTAAACCAAAAATGGAGTCTTGAGCTTTTGCCAATGCTTGCCTTAGCATTTTGAGGGGTCCACTTCTTCAGTCCTTTTGCCATAGCCAATGTGATTGGATTTCCTGAAACATACTTGATAAAAGCATTAGTCCAACCACAAAGTATGTTGTCATTAATTACCAAAACCACCCGGAGAGCAAATGTGCTTTCAATCTCCCCCTTTTTGGTAATTGATGGCAACACACTAAAATCACACTAAACAAGACATCAAAGCTTATTGAAAGAAAGACAGAATTATCATGAAAGCTTTGACAAGCATGTAGTACACAGGCTCCCCCTACAAGTGTGCAAGATTTTCATAGATTATGGTTTTGGACTACCACAAGCACACAAGAGAGATAAGCAAGATGTGCTACATGCAGCTTGGCTATATGCATCAGAGCAGAAGAAAAAGAAGTGAGTGATAATACGTATGTGCATGGTGATTTCTTGCAAACAAGTATTTACAAGCAAGTCACCATCATGCACATTCCGCAAGATGCATATACTTACCTTGAGGTTCCTTGGCATTGTACCTGAAGGGATAAACTTGGGAAAACAAGGTTAGATAACACAAGAGTATTCCTTCAACCAACTGCAAGAACATCAAGAGTACTAAGCCAGGGAGGACATGTATAAAGAGTGTCTCATATTGAGCACAAGCTTGAATCAGCAAACATGTCTCCGAAACTAAAAGATTTTCAATGAACTCAGAGAGATTTTGCTTTCCATAAGATATCAATTGTGAAGATTCCTCTCCCTTTGAGTTCTCTCAGAACAGGAGTGATGGAAACAGCAAAATCAAAAGAATGATGCCAATTGTAATGTCCAATGTAAAACACGGTAAAGCTTTGATGTGATTCTCTCCCCCTTAAGATAAGATTGCTTTTCTTCTCCCCCTAAGTCCTTTCTCCCCTTACTCCCCCTAAGTCTTCTCCCCCTTTGACATCAAGTGCCGAAAAGGACTGCAGACTAGGAAGGTTAGGAAAGATGGAAGGAAAGAAGTGGGATCCTTAAGAATCACAACAGAGCAAATAGGAACATTTAGTGGAGCTGCAGAAATTGATATCCTGGAAGATAAATCGGTGACACCGAATTAGATGGATCGGTGGGTCCGAATCCTTTTCGGTTAGACCGAAATAAGTAAATCGGTGACGCCGAGTTTAATTCCAAGAAAATACATAAATAATTCAGCTCACTTGCAAGGAATGTTTCAAAGGATTTGCAATGAATTTGTAAAAGATTTTCGGGGAATTGATCAGAGCCATAAGGATATTCACACAGACATAAGAAAAGAAATGAAAAAGATTCCTAGATGAAGTTTTTTTTTTAAAGGAAAACTCAATGAGAGAACATAAGAGAAAATAGAAAGACTCCAAAACATATGTACTTCATCTAGATAAAGGTCGGCGACAAGGTCACCTATGTTTGAGTATATTGACTTAGGAGTCAAATGAGGACATTTGATCATAGGTCATACTCATCATTTAAGCTCAAAATGGGGTTGCCATTTTTCGATTAAGCATTTGATGTGATCACATCTTATGAAGCTTCTTGTACTCATGACTTTGAGCAAAGCTCCTTAAAGATGTGAACAACATACCTTGGGCTTGTTGATGCTTTACTCATGTAGGTAAGCTTGATGTAGGTGCTCATTGAATGTGAGGTTGGAGCGCCATTTCTACTTGTGTAGTTCATCTTCCTACATGGGTTAGGCAAGCAAGGAAATACTCGAGGATATCCAAGATGACAAGAGTGAAATACTAGATGTATAAGATGTCAAAAAGGATATGTGGAATTTTGTTCCTTGAACTCAACATCCCAAAGGGCTAGATACTTGGTCAATGACAAGATTACTCATGATTTGAGTGTGTGGTAATCTTGTGGAATGTAGATCATCCAAGTACCTGCAAAGAGTTAGATGCAATACAAGGAGGCAAATGTGTCCAAGACATATGATCATCATCATAAGAGAAATATCAAGGATTAGTCAAGTAGGCTCATGCCTTGCAAGCATCAATGGAGTTATCACTCCAAGTTTGAAGCATCAATGATGTTCAACTCACTCCTTAAGCGACAGAATACCTTCTCATCAAGAGGTTTTGTAAAGATATCAGCAAGTTGTTTGTCAGTACGAACATGCTTAAGATTAATGTCACCCTTGGCAATATGATCACGAATAAAATGGTGACGAACTTCAGTATGCTTTGTTCGAGAGTGTTGCACTGGATTGTGTCCAATTTTAATTGCACTCTCATTGTCACAAAGCAAGGGAACATGTCTCACATGTATCCCATAATCTTTAAGCGCTTGTGTCATCCATAGCAATTGAGCACAACACGAACCAGCAGCAATATATTCCGCTTCGGCAGTGGATAATGATATCGAATTTTGTTTCTTGGAGGACCAAGATACAAGGGATCGACCAAGGAATTGACACGTACCCGAAGTTGACTTTCTATCAACCTTGTCACCGGCATAGTCCGAGTCGGAATAGCCAACAAGGTCGAAAGAGGCCCTCTTAGGATACCAAATGCCAAAGTTTGGTGTGTGTATCAAGTATCTCACTATCCTTTTAACAGCTTTAAGATGACATTCTTTAGGGGCTGCTTGATATCGCGCACACATGCATACACTCAACATTATGTCAGGACGAGAAGCACAAAGATATAGTAGAGAACCAATCATAGATCGGTAAACCCTTTGATCAACGGGTTCTCCATCTTTTGTCAAGTCATTGTGTCCACTTGTAGGCATGGGGGTACTCATACCTTTGCTTTCTTGCATGTTTAACTTCTTGAAGAGATCTTTGGTGTACTTTGTTTGTGAGACAAAGGTACCCTCCTTAGATTGCTTGATTTGCAACCCAAGGAAGAATTTGAGTTCACTCATCATGGACATCTCATACTTCTCCGACATGAGCTGTCCAAACTTCTTGCTAAAATGAGGGTTAGTTGAACCAAAGATAATATCATCAACATATATTTGGCACACAAATAGTTCACCATTAACCCTTTTCGTGAACAGCGTTGAGTCTATCTTTCCAATCTCAAAGCCTTTTTCAAGAAGAAAGCTAGTTAAGCATTTGTACCAAGCTCTAGGAGCTTGTTTAAGACCATAAAGAGCTTTGTGCAACTTGTAAACATGATTAGGCTTTTTGGGATTCACAAAACCGGGAGGTTGTTTCACAAATACTTCCTCCTCAATTTCACCATTTAGGAAAGCACTCTTGATGTCCATTTGATAGAGAGTAATATCATGGTGATTGGCATAAGCAAGAAGAATGCGAATGGACTCAAGTCTAGCAACGGGGGCATAGGTCTCACCATAGTCCATACCTTCGACTTGTGTGTAACCTTGAGCTACGAGACGAGCCTTGTTGCGGATGACTTGTCCATCTTCATCTTGCTTGTTCCGAAACACCCATTTGGTTCCAATGATGTTTTGATCATCGTTGGGCTTCTCTACCAAAGTCCATACCTTGTTCCTCTCGAAGTTGTGTAGTTCTTCGTGCATAGCGTTCACCCAATCCGGGTCTTCAAGTGCTTCTTCTACCTTCATAGGTTCAATACTAGAGATAAATGAGTAATGCTCACAAAAGTTAGCTAAACGAGTTTTAGAGCGAGTAATTCTCCCGGAGTTGATGTCGTTCATCATTTGTTCCACGGGATGATTCTTCTTGACTCTTGCTCGGACTCGGGATAGCTTTTGTTGATGTTGTGGCTGAGCTTCCTCATCATCTTCATCTTCCTCTTCTTCTTCTTCATTGTTGTTGGTGTTGTCTTGAGGCGGTGGAGAAGGAGGTTGTGGTGGATCTTCTTGTTGCACTTCCTCATCTTGGTGAGTTCCACTTGTGGAGGCCTCCATGTTGCCTTGAGGTTCATCTCGCCGTGAGGTAGGTGGCTCCACATATGTAGATGAGGTACTCTCCTTCACTTCCATGGGACGGATCTTTCCAATAGATAAATCTTGGATTGCTTCCGATGGGTCCTTGTCTCCTACATCAATAGGCATTTGCTCTACTTGCGAGCCGTTAGATTCATCAAACTTCACATCTACCGTCTCTTCAACCTTTCGGGTGAAATTATTGTAGACACGGTTGGTGTGGGAGTTTGATCCATAACCAAGGAGAAAGCCTTCATGAGATTTAGGAGCAAATTTAGACCGACGATGCTTATCAAGGATATAGCATTTAGAACCAAAGACACGAAAGTATCCCACTTGGGGTTTGTTACCGGTGAGGAGCTCGTATGATGTCTTGCCGAGGAGCTTATGAAGATAAAGCCTGTTGATAGCATGACAAGCTGTCTCGACCGCTTCTCCCCAAAAATGCTTCGGTGTCTTGTATTCATTAAGCATCATTCTCGCCATCTCTATGAGCGTTCGGTTCTTCCTCTCAACAACTCCATTTTGTTGAGGAGTGTACGTAGCCGAGAACTCATGTAGAATCCCTTCCTCATCGAGAAAAGAGTCTACATTGGCGTTCTTGAACTCCGTTCCATTGTCACTCCGAACTTTCTTGATCTTCACCTCAAATTGATTTTGGGCCTTTTTGGCAAAGGTCTTGAAGATCCTCTGAACCTGCGATTTGTCATCAAGGAAAAATACCCACGTAAATCTGGAATAATCATCAACTATAACTAGACCAAAGGAGTTACCACCAAGGCTTTTGTAAGCATTGGGACCGAAGAGATCCATATGAAGAAGCTCAAGCGGTCTCCTTGTAGTCATGATGTTCTTTACGGGATGACTTCCACCTACTTGTTTTCCTGCTTGACAAGCACTACAAAGTCTATCTTTGTCAAAGAGAACATCTTTAACACAAAGAATATGATCACCTTTGATCAGCTTGTCTAGATTACGCATACCAACATGTCCTAGCCTTCTATGCCATAACCAACCTTTAGAGGATTTAGCAATGAAACAAGCTCTAGGTTGGGCTTTCTTAGTGAAATCAACAATATATAGATCACCTCTACGGATACCAGTAAAAGCCATGTTTTGATTATCACGACGAAAGACTTGGCAATCTACTTTCGTGAATAGCACATTGAACCCAAAGTCAGCTAATCTAGACACGGAAAGTAAATTGTATCCAAGAGATTCTACAAGCATGACATTTTGAATAGAGCTATCATGAGATATGGCCACCTTACCAAGGCCAAGTACCTTACCCTTGGAGTTGTCTCCAAAAGTCACATACTTGCGTGGAGCATCGTTCTTTGCAAGCTCTCGAAACATGTCTTTGTCTCCGGTCATGTGATCGGTGCATCCACTATCAAGAATCCACTCTTTTTCGCCGGACATGTAGTCTCTCAGGTTCGCCATGAGATTGAGACTCTTCATGACCTTGTCTAGCTTGGCGTCCGAATCGAAGTAATCATCATCATACTCATGCTCATCATCATATTGACCCATAGATTATTCATCATCAACACCTAGGTCAATTTGATAAGTACTTGCATTAGTTTTGTCAATGTGACAATAATCTTCGGAATGCAATGCAAGAGCATTTCTAACTAAAACATTGATGAGAGCGGGATCACCCTTCTTTTTCATAAGATCACGAAGCTCAAGGAAGCATTTATCAAAGTTGGGATCATTGGGGTGCATCTTATCAAATTCAATAGTCTTGTATAGAATTTCATCAAGACCTCTCATAGAGTAGTCCGGATAAAGTTCTTCCAAGAACTTCCACATAGCATAGGCACACTCAAAGTTTGTAACAAGCTTAAGCAAATCATCGGGTAACCCTCTAATGATAAGATTTACAGTTCTAAGGTTACAAAGCAAATCAAGCTCTTCATCCATGGTAGGGTGCAAGGGATCAAAAGGAGGCACATAGGGGGTCTCAACATATTTGCACAAATTGTACTTCTTAAAGATATTAAGCATTTCAGACCTCCATGAGTTATATGACTCTCCATTAAGAATAGGCACTCTATGGCTAATACTCCCAAACGTAGACACGTCCATCTTCCTCCAATGGTGTGTAAACCAAAGCAATGGAGACCAAAGCTCTGATACCAATTGTAGGATCGAAGAAGGTGAGAGTGTCTAGAGGGGGGTGATTAGACTACTCGACAAGATAAAAATTCTGTCTTTTAACAAGAACAGATTTTGGCAGATTTTGCATAACACACAAGTCAAGTAGCATACTACACATGCAATTCTAGAGTATGGGCAGCGGAAAGTAAATTGCACAAGTAGTAAAGAGAAGTGGAGAAGATCAAACGCAATTTGGAGACGCAATGATTTTTCCCGTGGTTCCGATAGGTAGTGCTATCGTACATCCACGTTGATGGAGACTTCAACCCACGGAGGGTAACGGCTGCGCGAGTCCACGGAGGGCTCCACCCACGAAGGGTCCACGAAGAAGCAACCTTGTCTATTCCATCATGGCCTACGCCCACGGAGGGCTAGCCTTACTCGGGGTAGATCTTCACGAAGTAGGCGATCTCCTTGCCCTTACAAACTTCTTGGTTCAACTCCACATCTCAAAGACGGAGGCTCCCAAGCGACACCTAACCAATCTAGGAGGCACCACCCTCCAAAAGGTAAAAGATGTGGTTGATGATGATGAACTCCTTGCTCTTGTGCTTCAAATGATAATCTCCCCAACACTCAACTCTCCTCACTGATATGGCTGTGGTGGAAGAAAGGATTGAGTGGAAAGCAACTTGGGAAGGCTAGAAATCAAGTTTCATATGGTAGGAATGGAATAACTTGATCTCAACACAAGGGTAGGTAGTTCTCTTCTCAGAAAGTGTAAGGTAGGAGTGGTAGACTTTCTGATGGCTCTCTCCACGAATGAAGAGGGGGTGGAGGGGTATATATAGCCTCCACACAAAATCCAACCGTTACACACATAATTGAGCAATCTCGGTGAGACCGAAGTGAAAACTCGGTCAGACCGAAAGTTCAAATATAGTGAACGTTGGGGTTTTCGGTGGGACCGAAAATACCATCTCGGTGTGTCCGAAAGTGCAAATGATATGAACGTTGAAGTTTTTGGTGGGACCGAGAAAGAAAACTCGGTTAGACCGATTTGAGAAAAGACAGGAACATGCCAGTTTCGGTGGGACCGGAAATGCAATCTCGGTGAGACCGATTTGAGCCAAGACAGGAGCTGGCCAATTTTGGTGAGACCGAAAATGCAATCTCGGTTTTTCCGAAATGATGTCAAACGCTTACAGAAGGTTGGCAGTCCAGTTTCGGTGAGACCGATCTCAAACTCGGAATGACCGATTTTTCTAGGGTTTGGAATATGGCTGAAGTGGTTCATCTCGGTGGGACTGAGTTGGAAGAATCGGTTTGTCCGAGATTACTTATGAGTGTGTATAGTAGTGAAAGTTGCTGATAGTTGAAGGAGATATATCACTAAGCACTTGAGCAACCAGATCATCAACACAACCTCATCCCCTTTTAATAGTATTGGCTTTTCCTATGGACTCAATGTGATCTTGGATCACTAAACCAAAAATGGAGTCTTGAGCTTTTGCCAATGCTTGCCTTAGCATTTTGAGGGGTCCACTTCTTCAGTCCTTTTGCCATAGCCAATGTGATTGGATTTCCTGAAACATACTTGATAAAAGCATTAGTCCAACCACAAAGTATGTTGTCATTAATTACCAAAACCACCCGGAGAGCAAATGTGCTTTCAGTGGCGCCCCCTCCTCCCTAGGGTTTCAACCCTAGGCGCATGGGGAGGAGGGCCCATGTGGTGCACCAGCCCACCAGGGCTGGCCACTTCCCCTTTGCGGCCTAGGGGCCCTACCGGGATGGGTGGCCCCACCCGGTGGACCCCCGGGACCCCTCCGGCGGTCCCGGGACACTCCCGGTGACCCCCGGAGATCACCCGATGGCCGAAACTGGACTTCCTATATATCATTCTTTACCTCAGGACCATTCCGGAACTCCTCGTGACGTCTGGTATCTCATGCGGGACTCCGAACAACTTTCGGGTTTCCACGTGCATGTATCTCTACGACCCTAGCGTTACCGAACCTTAAGTGTGTAGACCCTACGGGTTCGGGAGACACGTAGACATGACCGAGACCACTCTCCGGTCAATAACCAACAGTGGGATCTGGATACCCATGTTGGTTCCCACGTGTTCCTCGATGATCTTCATCGGATGAACCACCGTGTCAAGGATTCACTCAATCCCGTCTGTTATTCCCTTTGTCCATCGGTACGGTACTTGCCCGAGATTCGATCGTCGGTATTCCCGAAACCTTGTTCAATCTCGTCATGGCAAGTCTCTTTACTCATTCCGTAATCCATCATCCCGTGACTAACTCCTTAGTCACCTTGAGCTCATTATGATGATGTCTTACCGAGTGGGCCTAGAGGTACCTCTCCGTCATACGGAGTGACAATATCCCAGTCTCGATTCGTACCAACTCAACAGACACTTTCGGTGATACCCGATGCGTACCTTTATAGCCACCCAGTTACGTTGTGACGTTTGGCACACCCAAAGTATTCCTAATGCATCCAGGAGTTGTACAACCTCATGGTCTAAGGAATAAATACTTGACACCGAAAAGCTTATGCATTACGAACTATACGATCTCGTGCTATGCTCAGGATTGTGTCTTGTCCATCACATCATTCTCCTAAGATGTGATCCCATTATCACTGACATCCTATGTCCATTGTCAGGAAACCGTGACCATCTGTTGATCAACGAGCTGTTAACTAGAGGCTTACCAGGGACTCATTGTGATCTATGTATTCACACATGTATCGCTGTTTCCGTACAATACAATTCAAGCATGAATAACAGATGATTATCATGAACAAGGAAATATAATAATAATACTTTTATTATTGCCTCTAGGGCATATTTCCAACAGTCTCCCACTTGCACTAGAGTCAATAATCTAGTTACATTGTGATGAATCGAACACCCATAAAGTTCTGGTGTTGATCATGTTTTGCCCGTGGAAGAGGTTTAGTCAACGGGTCTGCAACATTCAGATCCGTATGCACTTTACAAATATCTATGTCTCCATCCTGAACATAATTCCGGATGGAGTTGAAACGGCGCTTGATGTGCTTGGTCTTCTTGTGAAACCTGGGCTCCTTGGTAATGGCAATAGCACCAGTGTTGTCACAGAAGAGAGTCATCGGGCTTGACGCGCTTGGAATGACTCCTAGGTCGGTGATGAACTCCTTCATCCAGACTCCTTCCTGCGCTGCTTCGGAAGCAGCTATGTACTCCGCTTCACATGTAGATGCTGCCATGACGCTTTGCTTGCAACTGCACCAGCTGACTGCCCCTCCGTTCAAAATATACACATATCCGATTTGAGACTTAGAGTCATCCAGATCTGTGTCAAAGCTAGCATCGACGTAACCCTTTACGACGAGCTTTTCGTCACCTCCATAAACGAGAAACATATCCTTAGTCCTTTTCAGGTACTTCAGGATGTTCTTGACCGCTGTCTAGTGTTCCACACCGGGATCACTTTGGTACCTCCCTACCAAACTTATGGCAAGGTTCACATCAGGTCTGGTACACAGCATGGCATACATGATAGAACCTATGGCCGAGGCATAGGGAATGACACTCATCTTTTCTCTGTCTTCTGCCGTGGTCGGCAACTGAGCCTTGCTCAATCTCATACCTTGCAAGACAGGCAAGAATACCTTCTTGGACTGATCCATATTGAACCTTTTCAATATCTTGTCAAGGTATGTACTTTGTGAAAGACCTATGAGGCGTCTTGATCTATCTCTATAGATTTTGATGCCTAATATGTAAGCAGCTTCTCCAAGGTCCTTTATGGAAAAACTTTTATTCAAGTAGGCCTTTACATTTTCCAAGAATTCTATATCATTTCCCATCAGCAATATGTCATCCACATATAATATGAGAAATGCCACAGAGCTCCCACTCACTTTCTTGTAGATACAGGCTTCTCCATAAGTCTGTATAAAGCCAAACGCTTTGCTCACATCATTAAAGCGAATATTCCAACTCCGAGATGCTTGCACCAGCCCGTAAATCGAGCGCTGGAGCTTGCATACCTTGTTAGCGTTCTCTGGATCGACAAAACCTTCCGGCTGCATCATATACAACTCTTCCTTGAGGAAGCCATTCAGGAATTGCTGTTTTGACGTCCATTTGCCATATCTCATAATCATAGAATGTGGCAATAGCTAACATGATTCTGACTGACTTCAGCATCGCTACGGGAGAGAAAGTCTCATCGTAGTCAATCCCTTGAACTTGTCGATAACCCTTAGCGACAAGCCGAGCCTTATAGATGGTCACATTACCATCCGCGTCTGTCTTCTTCTTAAATATCCATTTGTTTTCTATGGCGTGCCTATCATCAGGCAAGTCCACCAAAGTCCATACTTTGTTTTCATACATGGATTCTATCTCGGATTTCATGGCTCCAAGCCATTTATTGGAATCCGGGCCCGCCATCGCTTCTTCATACTTCGAAGGTTCACCGTTGTCTAACAACATGATTTCCAGGACAAGGTTGCCGTACCACTCTGGTGCGGAACGTGCCCTCGTGGACCTTCAAAGTTCAGTAGTAACTTGATCTGTTTCTTCATGATCATTATCATCAACTTCCTCCCTTGTCGGTGCAGGCACCTCAGGAACAATTTCCTGCGCTGCGCTACTTTCAGGAGGGGTGACTGTCACCTCATCAAGTTCTACTTTCCTCCCACTCACTTCTTTCGAGAGAAACTCTTTCTCCAGAAAGCATCCATTCTTGGCAACAAAGACTTTGCCTTCGGATCTGTGGTAGAAGGTGTACCCAATCGTTTCCTTTGGGTATCCTATGAAGACGCATTTTTCCGATTTGGGTTCGAGCTTTTCAGGTTGAAGTTTCTTGACATAAGCATCGCAACCCCAAACTTTTAGAAACGACAGCTTCGGTTTCTTGCCAAACCAAAGTTCATACGGAGTCGTCTCAACGGATTTTGACGGAGCCCTATTTAAAGTGAATGCGGCAGTCTCTAAAGCATAACCCCAAAAAGATAGCGGTAAATCGGTGAGGGACATCATAGATCGCACCATGTCCAACAGAGTACAATTTCGATGTTCGGACACACCGTTACGTTGAGGTGTTCCGGGCGGTGTCAATTGTGAAACAATTCCACAGTTCCTAAGGTGTGTGCCAAATTCATGACTTAAATATTCACCCCCACGATCTGATCATAAGAACTTTACTTTTCTGTCACGTTGATTCTCAACCTGATTCTGAAATTCCTTGAACTTTTCAAAGGTATCAGACTTGTGTTTCATCAAATAGATATACCCGTATCTACTCAAGTCATCTGTGAGGGTGAGAACATAACGATAGCCTCCGCGAGCCTCAACACTCATTGGACCGCACACATCGGTATGTATGATTTCCAATAAGTTGGTTGCTCGCTCCATTGTTCCGGAGAACGGAGTCTTGGTCATCTTGCCCAATAGGCATGGTTCGCACGTGTCAAATGATTCATAATCAAGAGACTCTGGAAGTCCATCTGAATGGAGCTTCTTCATACGTTTGACACCAATATGACCAAGGCGGCAATGCCACAAGTATGTGGGACTATCATTATCAACTTTACATCTTTTGGCATCTACACTATGAATATGTGTATCATCACGTTCGAGATTCATCAAAAATAAACCATTGACCAGCGGGGCATGACCATAAAACATATCTCTCAAATAAATAGAACAACCATTATTCTTCGATTTGAAAGAGTAGCCATCTCGCATAAGACGAGATCCAGATACAATGTTCATGCTCAAAGCTGGTACTAAATAACAATTATTAAGGTTTAAAACTAATCCCGAGGGTAGATGTAGAGGCAGCGTGCCGACGGCGATCACATCGACCTTGGAACCATTCCCGACGCGCATCGTCACCTCATCCTTCGCCAGTCTCCGCTTATTCCGCAGCTCCTGTTTTGAGTTACAAATGTGAGCAACCGCACCGGTATCAAATACCCAGGAGCTACTACGAGCGCTGGTAAGGTACACATCAATAACATGTATATCACATATACCTTTGACGTTGCCGGCCTTCTTGTCAGCTAAGTATTTGGGGCAGTTCCGCTTCCAGTGACCCGTTCCCTTGCAATAAAAGCACTCTGTCTCAGGCTTGGGTCCATGCTTTGGCTTCTTCCCAGCAACAGGCTTACCGGGCGCGGCAATTCCCTTGCCGTCCTTCTTGAAGTTCTTCTTACCCTTGCCTTTCTTGAACTTAGTGGTTTTATTGACCATCAACACTTGATGTTCTTTCTTGATGTCCACCTCCGCTGATTTCAGCATTGAATATACCTCGGGAATGGACTTCTCCATCCCCTGCATATTGAAGTTTAACACGAAGCTCTTGAAGCTTGGTGGGAGCGACTGGAGGATTCTGTCAACGACCGCTTCATCTGGGAGATTCATTCCCAGCTGAGACAAGCGGTTGTGCAATCCAGAAATCTTGAGGATGTGCTCACTGACAGAACTGTTTTCCTCCATCTTACAGCTGTAGAATGCGTCGGAGACGTCATATCTCTCGACTTGGGCATGAGCTTGGAAAACCATTTTCAGCTCTTCGAACATCTCATATGCTCCGTGGTTCTCAAAACGTTTTTGGAGCCCCGACTCTAAGCTGTAAAGCATGCCGCACTGAACCAGGGAGTAATCATCACTACGCGACTGCCAAGCGTTCAAAACGTCTTGGTTCGCATCGGGAGCGGGTGCAGCACCTAGCGGTGCTTCAAGGACATATGATCTCTTGGCAGCTATGAGGATAATCCTCAGGTTACGGACCCAATCCGTATAGTTGCTACCATCGTCTTTCAGCTTGGTTTTCTCTAGGAACGCGTTGAAGTTGAGGGAAACTTTAGCGTGGGCCATTTGATCTACAAGAGATATTGTAAAGAATTTGGACTAAGTTCATGACATCTCTCTAGTCATCTAAGTGATACACGATCCGAATCGACTAGCCCGTGTCCGATCATCACGTGAGACGGACTAGTCATCAACGGTGAACATCTTCCTGTTGATCGTATCTTCTATACGAATCGTGTTCGACCTTTTGGTCTTCCGTGTTCCGAGGCCATGTCTGTACATGCTAGGCTCATCAAGTGAACCCTAAGTGTATTGCGTGTGTAAATCTGGCTTACACCCGTTGTATGCGAATGTTAGAACCTATCACACCCGATCATCACGTGGTGCTTCGGAACAACGAACTTTAGCAACGGTGCACAGTTAGGGGGAACACAATTCTTGAAATTTTCGTGAGAGATCATCTTATTTACTACCGTCGTTCTAAGTAAACAAGATGCATAAACATGATAAACATCGCATGCAATCAATTAAAGTGACATGATATGGCCAATATCATCTTGCTCCTTGGATCTCCATCTTCGGGGCACCATGATCATCTTGTCACCGGCTCGACACCATGATCTTCATCATCATGATCTCCATCATCGTGTCTTGAAGAAGTCGTCACGCCAACTATTACTTCTACTACTATGGCTAACGTTTAGCAATAAAGTAAAGTAATTACATGGCGTTTATTCAGTGACACGCAGGTCATACAATAATTAAGACAACTCCTATGGCTCCTGCCGGTTGTCAAGTTCATCGACATGCAAGTCATGATTCCCTATTACAAGAACATGATCAATCTCATACATCACATATATCATTCATCACACCTTCTTTGGCCATACCACGTCACATAGCACATGCTGCAAAAACAAGTTAGACGTCCTCTAATTGTTGTTGAAAGTTTTACATGGCTCCTATAGGTTTTCTAGCAAGAACGTTTCTTACCTACGCCAAAACCACAACGTGATTTGTCAATTTCTATTTACCCTTCATAAGGACCCTGTTCATCGAATCCGATCCGACTAAAGTAGGAGAGACAGACACCCGCCAGCCACCTTATGCAACTAGTGCATGTCTGTCGGTGGAACCAGTCTCATGTAAGCGTACGTGTAAAGTCGGTCCGGGCCGCTTCATCCCACAATACCGCCGAATCAAGACTAGACTAGTAACGGCAAGAAAATTGAGCAAACTCAAACGCCCACAACTGCTTTGTGTTCTACTCGTGCAAGATGCTACACATAAGACTTAGCTCAGATGCCACTGTTGGGTAACGTAGCAGAATTCAAAAAAATTCTACGCTTTCACCAAGATCCAACTAAGGAGACATTTAGCAATGAGCAAATAAGAGTGCATCTACATACCGTTATGTAGATCGCGAGCGGAAGCTTTCGAAGAAGCATGGATGAAGTAGTCGTACTCTTCTCGTTCTTCATCACCGATGATCTAGCGCCGAACGGACGGCACCTCCACGTTCAACACACGTCCGGTACAGCAACGTCACCTCCTTCTTGATCGAGCAAGGGGGGAGGAGAGGTCGTCGGAGAACTAGCAGCACGACGGCGTGGTGGTGGATGCAGTGGAGAATCCTGCAGGGCTTCACCGGCGCCCTGCGTAAGGAGATGGAGGTGTGACGGGGAGGGGAAGAGGCGCCAGGGGCAAGGGTGCGGCTGCCCTCCCCCCCCCACATATATATAGGGGGCCAGGGGGTGCGCCGACCCTGCAGATCCCATCTGCATGGTGGGGCGGCGGCCAGGGGGGGATTCTTGCCCCCCAAGGCAAGGTGGCGCCCCCTCCCCCCTAGGGTTTCAACCCTAGGCGCATGGGGAGGAGGGCCCATGTGGTGCGCCAGCCCACCAGGGCTGGCCACTTCCCCTTTGCGGCCTAAGGGCCCTACCGGGATGGGTGGCCCCACCCGGAGGACCCCCGGGACCCCTCCGGTGGTCCCGGGACACTCCCGGTGACCCCCGGAAATCACCCGATGGCCGAAACTGGACTTCCTATATATCATTCTTTACCTCCGGACCATTCCGGAACTCCTCGTGACGTCCAGGATCTCATTCGGGACTCCGAACAACTTTCGGGTTTCCACGTGCATGTATCTCTACGACCCTAGCGTTACCGAACCTTAAGTGTGTAGACCCTACGGGTTCGGGAGACACGTAGACATGACCGAGACCACTCTCCGGTCAATAACCAACAGCGGGATCTGGATACCCATGTTGGTTCCCACGTGTTCCTCGATGATCTTCATCGGATGAACCACCGTGTCAAGGATTCACTCAATCCCGTATGTTATTCCCTTTGTCCATCGGTACGGTACTTGCCCGAGATTCGATCGTCGGTATTCCCGATACCTTGTTCAATCTCGTCATGGCAAGTCTCTTTACTCGTTCCGTAATCCATCATCCCGTGACTAACTCCTTAGTCACCTTGAGCTCATTATGATGATGTCTTACCGAGTGGGCCCAGAGGTACCTCTCCGTCATACGGAGTGACAATATCCCAGTCTCGATTCGTACCAACTCAACAGACACTTTCGGTGATACCCGATGCGTACCTTTATAGCCACCCAGTTACGTTGTGACGTTTGGCACACCCAAAGTATTCCTAACGCATCCGGGAGTTGTACAACCTCATGGTCTAAGGAATAAATACTTGACACCGAAAAGCTTATGCATTACGAACTATACGATCTCGTGCTATGCTCAGGATTGGGTCTTGTCCATCACATCATTCTCCTAATGATGTGATCCCGTTATCACTGACATCCTATGTCCATGGTCAGGAAACCGTGACCATCTGTTGATCAACGAGCTGGTAACTAGAGGCTTACCAGGGACTCATTGTGATCTATGTATTCACACATGTATCGCTGTTTCCGTACAATACAATTCAAGCATGAATAACAGATGATTATCATGAACAAGGAAATATAATAATAATACTTTTATTATTGCCTCTAGGGCATATTTCCAACAGTGTCCGCCTCGGTCTCTATTCTTTCTATCTTACATCCCAAGTTACATGGCATGACGGTTTACAAATCATGGGCCTTATACATGGGCCCTGAACCTCCGTAGGCTATAACCTTCTATTACATACTCCACTGGGCTTCTGATAATATAATATTAATAACACAAACCAGACCCTCCTGCCAGTTTATACCTAATAGTAATATCCCTGACATTAGGCCCCAGATTGATTTGAACTTGTTCATGTCAGTCTTCAAAGTCTTGTATGAATTTCCCTCTCCGCAGCTCTTGTATACTTCTTAAAGCGGCCATGACGTCATCTCCTGGAATCGCTTCAATCTGTCATGACATCATCTACGCATTTAATGCCCGCATCTGTTTGTTACCTTTCTTTATTACCGCTCCGAAGATCGAGGCGACAGCTCAATCCATATCTGATTTTCGGTCTCCTCAATTTCCGTGCCTGCCGTTTTATCTTTTCGGCCTATAAATGAGGCCGAGGGCCATCTCTTTTACCCCCCTGCTTCGTCTTCCTTTGTCTCCAGCGCTCAAGCTTCCGCCGCCGTCCTTCGAGCTCATCGTCGTCAGCAAGCCCGGCCGCTGCATCAACCTGAGCACGTCCAGATATTCGCCGTCGTTCTTCCGCCTCTTCAGGTACGTTATTTCTTCTACCAATGGCTCTCAGTTCTAGGGTTTCTCTGTAGCTCGTCGCGAACCCTTGTTCTTCATAGTTCATCGCCGTAGGTTGTTTTTAGCTGTAGATGTAAAACTTGTTAGGTCAACCCTCATGTGTGTGCTTCCGCTCCATCGTCATAACTTTAGTTTCTCCAATACTGCTAGTTTAGATTGGATCTGTAGAAAAACTTCCGCTGCCTTCACTGAATATGACTTGAATTGTTTCGTCTTTTTTCCTGCGCCGTAGATCCATATTTTACTTCTGCTTCCTGTGAAAGTTGTTTCTCATACTTTATATCTGCAGCTTTTTATCTGCTTATATCACCGGTTCAACTATAACTTGCGCCTCATATGCCTGCACTGATGGTTTAGATTTAAGCATGCATCCCATAATTGACGGTTTAACTTCCTCCTTCTATCGACATAAACCGGTAACTGTCTCGTTCATGCTTGCTCCGGATTAGGGGGTACCATTAGTCCCTTGCTTAAACCGTCAATTAGGTCAATACTCTCACAGAACACGCCGGTTTGCATTCAGTAGATTTGTAAAACCGGGTCTTGTATTGTATTTTTCAGCACTCCCGCATTGGAAAAGATGGCTAAACAGTTCGTTGGTTGCAATTGGGTCCCTTCCCGGATTACTGAGGACGACTTAGTAAAGGCGGCCTCAATTGGTATTCTGGGTCCTAAAGAGGTTCTGCACCGGCGGGCCCCTGGAAAGGAATGTCCTCCTACACCTAAGGAAGGAGAAATCCTCGTTTTCTTTGATCATCTGGCCCAGGGCTTTAGCCCACCCGGTTCAAATTTCTTCCGCGATGTCCTAGCCAATTTCCAACTCCATCCACAAGACATGGGTCCCAATTCCATATCCAACATCTGCAACTTCCAAGTCTTCTCAGAGGCATATCTGCAAGAGGAGCCATCTATGGAGTTGTTCCGGGATTTCTTTCACCTGAATCGCCGGACTGAGTTCTCCGACGGGCCCCATACTGAACTCGGTGGCATGAGCATCCAGAAAAGAAAGGACGTCAGCTTTCCTCACGCCACTCTTCACAGCCACCCAAAAGAATGGAACCAGACTTGGTTTTATTGCAAGGACACTTCACCCGAGGGAGAAAATCCGCTGCCGGGTTACCGTGCTTACCGCCTGACGCCGAGTCATCCTTTCCCACAGCATCTAAGTGCCCAAGACCGGGCTCGATATGCCCCTCAACTTTCCAAGTTCAGGGCTTTCGTAGCTAACGGTTTAACCGGGGTTGACTTTGTTCGATGCTGGCTCTCTTGGAGCATTCTTCCATTAAGCCGGCGCTCAAGCTTAATGTGTGAATATACTGGCAATCTGGAAGATCCTCAGCGTCACACAAAAATAGTGCTTCCTGACAACGAAGTTACTGAATCCGCAAAAAAGATGCTGAACATCCTTCTGGAAGAATGCAGCCGGACCGGTTTAGCTCCTTTCTGCGCAAACAACCAACCACCACCGGTAAGACTCTTCTGTCCCTTCCTTTTCACTTTAATCTGTTCATATCATTTGTCTTCAACATGTTCTTATTCCTTTACACAGGCCACTGATCCTTTCTGGAAGAGGAAAGCTCAAGATAAACCGGCGAAGCCAACCCGTAAGAAGAGCTTAGCCGTAAAGAAGAAGAAAACTGCTGCCGTTTCTGGTTCAAACCTCGAAGAAGATGATCCAGATTCTGAGGTACTGCTTGATTCTTATGTCCTTTGAATTCTCTTTATTTATATTTATATTAATAATGTCTTTTCCCAGGATCCGGCAGAGGAAGTAAAGCGGATGAAGTTGAGGTAATTTCTCTCTCATCTGATTCAGAACCGTTGCCACCCAAGATTCGCCGGGTATCCCGAAAGTATCCATTTTCTCACCCTTATGCTCAATTGGATCCCAACTTTCTTTTGAAGAAATAGCAGCATGAGGCTCGCCGGACCACACGCCATAGTGGTCACATGGTTGAGTCATCCAGATTACCCCACACGCCAGCTCGCAGAAGCCGCTCAGAGGTTTTTCTTACTCCAACCCTTCTTCATCCAAAAGCACGTCTTATTCGCAAACCTCTTAAACTGTCTGATCCCAACTATCAGGAAGCTCCTCTGTGTTCTTCCGGTGAGTCTACTGCCACTCAAATCCCGGTGCTTAAGACCGTTCCTGGGTAAGTCATCTTTCCAAACGTCCGGTTTACCTTTCCGTTTTGACTTTGTGATTTTCATTGCTCTTTTAATCTTTATCAGTATGCCCAAGCCTAGCAAAAAGGCGAAATTGAATAAACCGGCTGCCGAACACACCGCCGCTGAACCGGCAGAGATCCTAAAGCAACCAACCCTCCAGAGGAAAATGTTGAAGTTCAGCACGACGATCCCTCCCCTATGGATCATGAAGATCTTGCTGCTCCGGGGGTGATGCTATGGAGAACACAGCTGAACCGGCAAGCCCTGTCCGGGTTAGCCCTCCTCGAGCTAGCCCGGCTCCTATTAGTCCGGTGTGCACCGCTAATCCCCTCCAGCCAACCGCTGCCTTGACAAAAGATGTTGAGGTAACTGGGATAGGCTTCTCTGCTCCCACAGAGCTTGTTGTCTTTGCTAGACACACTGCCAAGGAGGAAAAGCTTCAGCAAGATAAAGGCAAGTGGAGTACAGACTTATCAAGTTATACTCAGCTTAGTGCCCAGGAGCTCCACTCTGGGTATCTGAACCGGCTCTTCACCAGTCGCGACTATGAGGCCGGTTTAGTCAACATGATGAAGGAGAAATATGAGGTAACTTTCTTTCCTTTTGCACTTCCGTTTCTGCTTGTATTTTGCAACTATACCTTTAGGCCATAGTAGCCCCCAAGTCATGGTTTACTTCACTGTAGGTGAACCGGGACTTCTCTTATGTCTGAGAATGATTGTACATTAGCCCCCAAGTGCTAAGGACATAACTTGTTTTATGTGCTTGGGACTTGTCTGAAAAAGTTGCCTTCTTTTACTTCATTTGTACATTAGCCCCCAAGTGTCGAGTGCATAACTTGTTATGTGCTTGAGACTTTGATTGAACTGTCCTTTTAACACTTTCCTTTCCCTGCAGGCTGATTTGAACTAGAGAGCTTCGGAGGCAACTGAACTCCGGAATAGCTTGGCCTTCCATGAAACTGCTTCAACCAAAACGAAGGAGGAACTTGTCCTTGCTTTAGCTAACATAGAGAAACTCAAGAAAGATTTTGAAGCAGAGCGGTCCACATGGGAGGTGCAAAGGGCTGCTCTAGAAAAGAGAGCAAAGGATGATGAAGCTACTTTCAACCTGGTGACGCAGGAGCTATCCGGGTTAAAACAGCATATAGATGATATGACATCTGCTATCTTCGGTGAGTATCTGTCTTCGTATGTTTGTATCCTTGCAATCTTATCCTGCTCCGGTTTAACTCGCCAATTGTATATAGGGAGGCGCATAACTCATCTTGGAGACGATGTTCGGAAGAAACTGAAGGCTGCTTATACCCTGGTGGAGCAACTCTACTCCGGTGCTCAAAGGGCTATCAGTGTTATGTCGCACAATAAACCGGCGCCGACCACCATCCAAGGCACTCTGGAAAAGTTATCTGTCTTGCCTGCTCGACTTGTTGAGGTGAAGAAATCTGCTGCACGAGCTGGCTCTCTCATGGCGTTAACCCGGGCCAAGGCATGGGTCCCCGATTTTGATCCGACGGAGGCCATGAATGGTTATCCCAGCATGAAAGAGGATGGGTCAGCCTTCTCTTCTGAAGATCTTCGTTCTTTAACCAAAGACATGCGCCCTCTTGCCAGTAAGCTTGCTGATGAAGCGGGTTTAACAAGGTATCATCCGGGTTACGATCTAGAGAATACGCGGGTGGAGCGGCCGGTTTATGACACCGAAAATCTGATCCCACCCGTTCGTAAGCATACCTTCGCTCCTGACATTGATCCGTCCAACCTTATAAACGATGAAGTATATTTCCGTGCCCTCGCCAAGATTGATTGGAGCACTCCTGATTTGCAGCAGCTGCTAGAAGTCGACGAAGATCCGGAGCAAGCTGACCCTCAGTCTTCACAGCGTGCTGAGGAAGAATCCTAAACCGGCTCCGGTTTAACTTTGAGATGTTGAACACTTTGCAAGAAACTTTGATTCTTTTGGGCCTGCAAGTGCCTTGTAATAGAATAGTTGAGATACTGCCTTTGTCCTACTGTTATGGTATTACTTTGATTGGCAATCCCCAATTTATCTCCTGCTTGCAATGCTTTAACAGTTTATATTCCCTGCGTCTGCATGAACACAGCTAAAAGATGTCCTGGCAGTTTACCACCGGACGGATTATACTGCCCTGATACATGTGTCAAATAAATAATTTAAACTGCATATAAAACACAAATATATCCCATACCTGTGATTAAGTGTGCTTGTAGACCTTAACCCGGTGGGAATATTTTAAAGCGTGCGTGCTGATGAAGCCCTTGGCTCTCTTATCGGCTTAGCATAATGGCCGATTCGGGTTATGATGAACGCCGGTTTAACTCTCGCTGGTGTTCTTGACCCAGACTCTTAATTCTGTATTCGTATGGTCAACCTTGTAGTTGTCCAGTCTCGCATCAATGGACTTGGTTAAAAAATCAATGATCTTGACGACAAAGATTTGTGAAAACATAAAAAATAAAAATAAGGTTTTTTGGGCAAATAAGACCATGTAGTCAAGGCTTTTACGAGCTGCCAGGCTCCAAATTCGAGGCTTTTTATGAGCTGCCAGGCTACTGTCATTAACCATTTTAGTAAAGCCTGTCAAGATGCCCCACAATCCTTAACCAAATCATCGATGTACATAGCTACCCAATGTTTCAAAATCTCGTAAAGATTTTGTCTTTGGGTAATCAACTCGATGATCGTCAATTTAACGTGACCAAGTTCAGGGTCCCGAAGGATTGACTTGTGACAGGTTCGACGGGTCATACCAGGTTTACCTGGACGGCGTGATTTCTTGATGCAGGCAGGTTAATCCGGGGTTTTGGGTGCATGCACCGGGCTTCCAAGCCATGTTCACTACAAGGGTATTCAACTCGCTGAGAGCCTCCAGGTAGTGTGTGAGCCGTTTGCTCGTCGGGGCATATGTTTGAGTTGTGCTAGGCATCAAAACCTATTTTACCCCTCATCATCATGTGGAAATTGCCGAAGCAACCAGAGCAATGCTCTTATGATGGGCTTCATACCGCCGCCGGCTCAAGAGACCATGGGAAAAACTTCCTTGCCCGCGGAAGCCCCCATGTGACTCTTGTTCGTAAGATGGCTGACTCCTTGATTTGTCAAGGGCGCCGGTTTAGGAGGCCATGGAAAGTTTCTTTGGAAACCCCCATGTGATACTCCTTTGTGTAAAGAACACAGCTAATTCCTTGATTCTATCAAGGGCGCCGGTTTAAGAGGCCATGGAAGGTTTCTTTCGAAGCCCCCATGTGATACTCTTTTGTGTGAAAGATACGGCCGATTCCTTGATTCTATCAAGGGCGCCGGTTTAAGAGGCCATGGAAGGTTTCTTTCGAAGCCCCCATGTGATACGCTTTTCCGAAAAAGATGGCTGATTCCCCGGTGTACCGGGGGCGCCAATTTATTTTATTAATCATAATATATACATTGTACATAAAGCGGAGCCAATGGCTCAAGTATAGTAAGGTCGAAGAAGAGCGATATTCCACGGCCGCTTGGTCTCCTCCTCTGCCGTACGTGAGTCCTTATGTTCTCGAACGTGGACAAGGTAGTATGATCCGTTGTGCAAGTTTTTGCTGACCACAAAGGGCCCTTCCCAGGGTGGGGATAGCTTGTGCATATCTGTCTGGTCCTGGATGAGCCGGAGCACCAGATCTCCTTCCTGAAACGCCCTGGTCTTGACCCGGCGGCTATGGTACCGGCGCAGGTCTTGCTGATAAATCACTGATCGCGCTGCTGCCTTGTCCCGTTCCTCGTCCAGCCAGTCCAAGCTGTCTTGTCTTGCTTGTTCATTATCCGCTTCAATGTAAGCCGCCACCCGTGGTGAGTCATGCCGGATATCACTAGGGAGGACCGCTTCAGCACCGTACACCATGAAGAAAGGCGTGTATCATGTAGATCTGTTAGGTGTAGTGTTGATGCTCCATAAGACAGAAGGCAACTCCTCTACCCAGCAACCCAGTGTTCTTTGCAAAGGAACCATAAGCCGGGGCTTGATGCCTCTCAAGATTTCTTGGTTGGCTCTCTCAGCCTGGCCATTCGACTGATGGTGAACTACTGATGATACATCAAGGCGAATATGTTCTCTTTGACAGAACTCCTCCATATCCCCTTTAGATAGGTTGGTGTCGTTATCAGTTATAATGTTGTGTGGAAAGCCAAACCGGAAAATCACTTTTTTGATGAACTGAACCGTTGTTGCCGCATCACACTTACTGACAAGCTCTGCTTCAACCCACTTTGTGAATTTGTCCACTGCTACCAACAGGTGGGTTTTCTTATCTTGGGATCTTTTAAAGGGTCCAACCATATCAAGCCCCCAAGTCGCAAACGGCCAGGTAATTGGAATCATCCTCAGCTCCTGCGCCAGTACATGCGCGCGCCGTGAGAATTTCTGGCAAGCGTCACATTTTCTGACCAAATCCTCTGCGTCGGTGTGAGCCGTCAACCGGTAGAACCCATGACGAAAAGCTTTAGCTACCAATGATTTTGAACCGGCGTGATGACCACAATCCCCTTCATGAATCTCTCGAAGAATGTCGCAGCCTTCCTGTCGGGGGAAACTGTCCGCCACGAACACCTATGGGACCGGAGCCCCTTGTCTGTGCGGTACGAGGGCGGAGGGAGCACGAAGAGCAGATCGTAGCGAGCACGCGGGCAGTTTTACCCAGGTTCGGGCCGCGGTAGACGCGTAAAACCCTACTCCTGCTTAGTTGTGTATTGAGTTGGAGAACTCGGGAGCTTGAAGACGCAGCTACACCGAGCGTATGAGTGGTCTAGGTTCCGAACTTCCGAACCCCTTCCACGTTGTGCATGGGCCTCCTTTTATAGTGCAAGGGGTCACCGACAGGTGTCAACGTAGGAGAAAGGGGTAAAAACGTAAAAGAGGTGGTAGTTGCAACAGTGCGGGAACAGTGGAGCTACAGTGCAAAAAAGTGGTCTATACCTACTTTGACAGTGGGGGACAAGGGCATTCAATGCCCGTCGCCGTCGACCCCAAAAGCTCCCGCCATTGCGTCTCCGTCTGCCACGGCGATGGATCCATCACCGTGGAGTGCCACCGTGTCCCCAGGCTGCACAACCATCCGCCACGCGTCCCTGGAAAGGCCCCAGGGCGACGCGTGGGCCGATGAGCTGGAGCGCAGGCACACAGCGCAACCCTCCCGGCAAGCATCTTGCCGGGGTCTTGGTCTTGCCGGGCCCGGAAGCTTGCCGCTCCCAGGGCCCTCGCCGGGACGCGTATAGCGCCGAGGCGTGTCTTCTACGATGGAATCTTCTATTCTTCCTGGCAAGCTCCTCTTGCCAGGGTCTTGCGTAAGTGAGGTAATCTTGAGCCTGGGACGGCCTTCCCGGCAAGCTCCACTTGCCGGGGTCTCGATCTTCTGTCTTGTATACTTTGTTTTTGAATGGCTTGATATGGGGCAGGGAGGTCTCCGGCGAGCGCGTGGTAAACCTTGCCGCGGGGAGCTGTAGCTGCCCGTGCACAAGTTGGGGTACTGAGGTACCCCTACCTTAGTACACCGACACTTCCTCTGATGATACACACCGTTGAAACGCCCCAGAAACGCTGCGGTGATGAAGTTCTCCATTGATGATAGTCATAGACTTAGACCGCCGGATTATCTGCCGGGCCTCGACTTTGTCCTCTGGCAACTCACCTCAGCTCATGTACGCCAAGTAAGGGAGTGTCCAATCCGGAATGACCTGAAGTGCTGCGACCAACTGTGCTTCCGGATCAGGAACAGCCAAGTCCTCCTCTGAAGGTATCTGTACTGATGGATTATGCAATTCATCCAAGAAACTATTACGTGGAACCGGTTTACGCTGAGAGTCCAGCCGGCTTAACGCATCGGCTGCTTCATTTTTTCGCTGGTCTATGTGATCCACATGGTATCCCTTGAAGTATCCTGCGACTGCGTCCACCTCTCGTCAATATGCTGCCATGAGCGGATCCTTGGAGTCCCATTTGCCCGATACTTGTTACGCCACCAGATTTGAATCACCAAAGCACTTAACCCGGCTCAAGTTCATCTCCTTGGCCATCCGTAGACCATGGAGGAGAGCTTCATACTCAGCAGCATTGTTAGTACAAGGGAACATTAAACGGAGGATGTAACAGAACTTATCACCTCGTGGGGAAGTTAACACGACTCCAGCCCCCGAGCCCTCCAATTGTCTTGAACCGTCGAAGTGAATAGTCCAATACGTATGATCCGGCTTCTCCTTCGGTGCTTGGGACTTTATAGCAGTACGGGGCACATACTTTAATCCGTGCGGGCTAAGCTCAATGGCCCACTTCGCCACTCTGCCAGTGGCTTCTCTGTTCTGGATTATATCCCCTAACGGAGCTGAACTGACAACAGTGATTGGGTGGCCCTGAAAATAGTGCTTCAACTTCCGGTTTGCCATGAACACGCCATATACCAGCTTCTGCCAGTGTGGATATCTCTGTTTTGACTCAATGAGCACCTCACTGATGTAGTAAACCGGTCGTTGAACCGGATATTCTTTGCCTGCCTCTTTGCGCTCCACCACAATGGCCACACTGACTGCACGGGCATTGGCGGCCACATATAACAACAGCGGCTCATTGTCAACCGGGGCAACAAGAACTGGTGGTTCTGCCAATTGCCTCTTCATATCCTCGAACGCAGCGTTTGCAGCATCACTCCAGACAAAACCGGTCCGTCTTTTTCATCATCTGATAGAGCGGGATTGCCTTCTCTCCTAAACGGCTGATGAACCGACTCAGTGCTGCAATGCGGCCCGCCACGTGCTGGACATCATTGATACACGCCGGTTTAGCCAAGGACGTGATCGCCTTGATCTTCTCCGGATTAGCTTCAAGTCCTCTGTTTGACACTAAGAATCCAAGGAGCTTGTAAGGGCATATTTCTCCCTAAGTAGTTTTGGTGATTGATGTCAATGCATTTGCGGACTAATCGTGTGCTCTAAGCTCCTACAGGTATATCTCACTTAGGCACAAGACGATTGCTTGCCCCTCGGATTCGATGGAAGACGGTGTTTCCTTTTTGCTCCCTGTCGGTGGCTTTGAGTAATAGGAAAGCCGTACTATTAAGAGGGGGTCCGTTTCGGAAAGGTTTGGGTGGAATCAACACGTACACATCTTACTCTCACACCGCCTTTGTGGGGACCCCGACTCGTAAGTCGTGATCACCGAATGCACGTGTACAGTGATCCCAGAGATCAATGCTCACTGAACACACAGAAGCTGAATAACAAGAGTCTTACATCCATACATACCGTATTACACAAATAGGACCATTAAGGTCAAGTCTTGAGTATATCATCGCAGCGGAAATCTTCAATAACAACTTGGACCCATGCCATCTGCCTTAACCCTACAGGCATTCTGACTGGGGAGCATCCTAGCTCGCATGCTCGTCACCAAGAAATCTTCATCATATCCTGTTCTCTCCTGCCTGGCCAATAAAATAACCAGTGGCAAGCCAATGAGTACTTTGAATGTACTCGCAAGCAACCCAAGTGTGATGACAGAATAATTATGCAAGGCTCTACTGCTAGATTGGCAGTTTTGCGGAAAGCTAGGTTTTCATATGCAAGTATGATCAAAATATAATGTGGACATGCATGTGTCTGCAACAAGTATCAGGAGGTCACAGACATCATTACCGAGAAAGAGTTGTAATCAACTCATGCTCAAGCTCATTGTGACTTTCTCACAATCACATCAACAGATTTACCCAAACCGTGTTGTTTTCCAGAAACTTATGGACATAGTCTAAGTAGCACCACCCAACTGTCCTTGACCGCGGACACGGCTATTCGAATAGTTTGACACTCTGCAGAGGTTGCACACTTTACCCACAAGATCCGGGGAGCTTCCGTGTCATCCACAACCCGCGGTACCTCAAGTACCCGGGGTAAGCACCCGATCACTACCTTTCCCTAGACGACACTAACACAGAGTCCACTCGATTGGTAACAGCCCCGTGCCAACATTTCACATCTTAAAATTGTGGAGACTTGCTCCCTTATTCATCACATACCACTGACACGGGGTACCAACGGTGTGTTCGGTGCCCTGTAATAACAGTCATGGCCGCCTATCCAAGCACGACCCCGTCCCGAGAGTGACCTCATGTCACCCCCGTCACTAGTAATGCGGGCACCATGCTAGTATCGACCTACGTAATCAATAATGCCCTTTCCCATATAAGGGTAGAGTGGTTGCGCATGTTTGGTTGGGACGGTAGTCACACATAAATCTAATCCATCTCTGTAAACAACACTTCCGTCAAGCCTCGGCACACTGCTTCTTCACCAAGTAGTGCCCTAGTTCCTCATCAACTCCCAGGGGCATTAGTGGCACCCACTGGGTTATCTGCAAGTATGTCTTACCACACTTGTTTCACTCAATGCATAACCCTGACCCATTTTGCGTAGCCAACTACTATAGCATATATCTATCTACTCCCACCCACATAACCCTCATAGGAAGGTAGGGTCATGTTTGATGCAAGTTTCAATAGTAAAGTAACAAAGGTACCAACCCAAGTGGTCACCTCTTCTATATGATTCCGATGCATTGGTAATAAGGCGTTATAAGACATGCATAAAAAGGTTTCTCGAACATGGTCAAAGGGCTGCTTGCCTTGTCCTTCCGAGTCTTCAAACCTTCTGGTCCATCTCCGAGTACTTCGTTTATTTCGTCAACTAATGATGGAAACAATCATAATAAGCAACACAATCAAAGCAAAAAATAAAAGTGCTCTAAAAATAGGATTTGGACTTTTCTAGGATACCTCTGGTCATATTAGAAATGACCAAGGTGTTTACATAGGTATTGGATCAATGGATAGTTGGATCATTTCAATATGATGGAATCAAGGGTTTTATGGATTTGAAAGAAGTGTACAGAAATATATTCTTGAATGATGAGCAAAGGCACCCATCAACAAGTCATGATTTTAGAAGCATCTAGAAGTTGGTTTCACTGGATTTGGAATTCAAATGAATTTCCTAGGATTTTGCAAAGTTGATAAATATGAAGAAATGGCTCATTATTTGGTGGGGCACAGAAAGTATTAATAAAAATGTTCCAAAACTAAGTTTGGATATGACAAGCACCTAGGAATTTGAACCACTGCATTTGGATCAAATTTGAGCTCTTTGTGATTTTCTAAAGTTCATCACAGAAAATGAAATAATGGCATTTGATAATTATTTGTGAAGGAAAAGTTTCTGGAAAAATGTGCATGTTGCACCATGTGATAGAGCATGATTTATGGAGTCACTGGAAATTTGAATCACCAAATTTGGAGTCCAAATTAATTGTTTATGGATTTATGAAGTTTACAGAAAAAGAAAAAGGGAAAAGGGGAGGGGTTTTACCCTTTACTGCGCACAGGGCGCAGTGTTGGGCCGCAGTGCACTGGGCCGGCCCAACTGCACAGCCGCGCGCAGGGGACCTGGCCACGTCGAAGGCGTCTTCCAGGAGGGGCGTTTTCGCGCAGGGAAGGCGGTCAAGGCCAGATCCGTCTCCATTTAAACGGAGGGGTCCGCCCACTGGGTCGCTGACGCGCGGGCCCCAGCGGCAGGTTCTTCCCCCACCTCCCGCTCGAACAGAGCAGAGGCAGGGACGGCTTCGATGGCGGCTGGCCGGCGCCACAGGCCGCCATTCCTGGTGTGCTGGCCACCGGCGTGCTCAGGGGACCCGGCCGCGTCCATCCGTGGGTGACACGGTCGCCCAAAGGCACCGGGCTGAGCAGGACGTCGGCCGCGGCGGACGAGGCCGACGGTGATGATGGGGATCGACGCCAAGACCACGGGGAGGAGAGGGAGAAGCGTGAGGCGGCTCGAGGTGATGGTGGAGATGCTGTGGTGCAGTCCAGAGGGGAGGAGGAGGAGTGGTGGATGCCAATTTTGGCGGAGGCCGCCGGCAAGGCTCCGGCCAGGGAGGTGGCTGTAGGGCGCGAGGGGGGAAATGGGCTGGTCCAGGGAGTGCACGGGAGAAGGAGAGGGCCAAAGGAGCAGCAAGGGGGCTCAGGGGTGGCCTATAAATAGGTGGGCGGCGGTCCACCGAGGTCTCGTGCGCCGGCGAGCTTGTTCCCGTCACTGCAAGCCACGGGGGCACCCGTGGGCGTGTCTGGGGCGTTCCTGGAGTTGGTCTAGGGTGAGGGGAGAGAAGAGAGGCAGTGGGGAAAGGCCTGAGCATCGCGCGTGTGGGGATGTTCACTGGGGCGCTCGGGCGGCCATGGCGCGCGTGCGAGCAGGGGTGAGAGAGGGGGAGAGAGGAAGGGGCCGACCGTCCAGCGTGTCCCGGACGCCGAGGCGGCCTCGTGGGACACGAGGGGGAGGCCCGAGGTGGTCGGGGCTGGTGATTGGGTGTCAGGACCGGTTTTCCAGGGTATTAATTTCCCAGTAACTGGCCCTAGTGCTCACCAGCCCCAGGATTACTGTTAGCTGATGAGACACCAACTTGATACAGAAGTTCCAGGCAAAATACAAAGTATGCAGTACAAGACCATCCTGGTCAATGAGTACAACAAAAGGTTTCTAGTGGTTGATGGCGGAAGCGGGTTGCGATACTTCAGCGTCTATGGGACTCCATTTCCCACAGGAACAGCTGACCTGGATAACTCCTATCTTCGCGAGGCTGCTATCACCGTTGCCTAGGTTCCGGGGCTGTCATCGCAGCGCTCCTCTCCAAGCAAGAAATCTGGCCAAGACAATAGCCAGGGACAAGCCAGTGAGTACTTTGAATGTACTCGCAAACATTATGAACACAGGTACAATGTAACAAATGACATTCATGTTCTGAAATATTCCATGATCACTTCGTCAATCACGAAATAAACTTCAGGACGCACGCAAGCAGGTTATTCTTATAAAACATGAATAAGCAATCAGAGAATAAAAATAAAATGCACCGATCGGGTGTCTGAAGCGACGCCTCGAAAGGATAATAAAATAAAACATGCCTCAGTCGGACGTCTGAGCGACGTCACATAAAGGGCTTATAAAAAAAAATAACAAACATGCCACAGTCGGGCGTCTGAGCGACACCACATAAAGGGCTTATAAGGAAAATAAATAATAAGCATGCCACAGTCGGGCGTCTGAGCGACACCACATAAAGGGCTTATATGAGAATAATCACAGGGGATATCCAGGAGGTAGAACCATCCCAGGGATACTCAATAATTCAAATGATACGAATGGTTAGTCCATAATAACAATAATCATAATCATCATATGTCACAAGTTAAGATCAATGTTCTGGCTTAGCAGTTATTCCTTCGAAGACCGACACTAAGACCGACACTTGACCCATCCCAGACTGTAATCCTTAACCGCGGACACGGCTATTCGAATAGATATAACCTCTGCAGAGGGTGTACTCTTTACCCACGAGTAACGGATTCCTTTAGTCCATCGTGACTAATTCCATTTACGGTCTTTTAGTTGAAAACACACCTGACCTGCACACACCAGCTTAACTTACCGGTGACCGGAATCACCCACGACACCTGTTAAGCAAAACTCTAAGTGGGGAGGCTACAACCTCGAGTAGCATGGGATCACATAATTTATAATGCGCGCAAACTAGGGAAGCTACCCCTTCGGCTCCAACCGAAAACACCCATGCCCCCGGACCAGGTGGCATGCCTACCGGATGCAGCCGGTATCTTCCACCATGGCCTCTCTGTACGGTGTGTGCCAAGAAAGGGGTTGTCAACTTACTGGACTGTACCCTACCTGCGGCAGGGACAAGTGGTAGCACGAAACAAGTATGGGGGTTACCGGAACAAGACTCGGTCTATGGTCGACTCAGGAGGTTAAAGCATCACCTGCAAGTTTAGCATAGCAAATATATTTCACATCAACAGGCAGAACCGTTACTCATCATACCTCAACATGCCTTACTGACTATACTCGTCTCAACGAAATATCAGTAGCAAGCTCGTGTCTACCCAAGACAGAGACTTTCCCGGATTCCTTCCAGTAGGCATGAGAGGTAGACGAGGGAGGTTACCGTCACAAGTATATCAATTCCCAACAGCAAGGAATCTTCATCATGCACTTATGAGCATTTTCATACCATCACACAAAATAACGAATACTCCGTGTCAAGGTGGTGTTGTAAACGTATCAAACAACACACAACAATATTATGCCGGGGTTCAGAATGCTTGCCTCTTAAGTGCATACAGGTGGAGGGCACTCATGAAAGTTTTCTTCTCCCTCCATATTCCTAAATAAATTCAAATTAATACATATACTAAAAACAGTACAGAAAAGTTGCTTATAAAAATTTTAAATAAATTTTAAAATAAACTAGATGATTTTAGAAAAAGGTAGGAAAAAGAATCAATTCATTTGGACCTATACTTAAAAAGTTATGCTCAGTCAAAGTTGGGTCAAACTTCTGTTTTAAATTAAAACAGAAAAGGAAACGGTTTTGAATGAAATGCGCTTTCAAACAGAGAAAACGTACTCGGTGGGGGGGG